>NW_024121122.1:17976095-18033102 GCF_016745375.1 Pimephales promelas
CCCCTTTCGTTTTTTTTCCATTTTCGGACGAAAAATTAAGTTTCTCCAATTCTTCTCAAAACTCTGGATTATGATAGAGGGCTGTGAGACTTTGACCTGAGTGCAAAAATGGAGGCTCTAGACCCTTCCAGAGCTAAGATATCGAAACTCAAAATTTCGACCCGAAAAAAAAAAACGACAGTGTTACCCCTTTCGTTTTTTTCCATTTTCGG
The DNA here is from genome assembly GCF_016745375.1 of Pimephales promelas. The sequence continues at coordinate 17,976,308 of NW_024121122.1, forward strand.
GCGAAAAATTAAGTTTCTCCAATCTTCTCAAAACTCTGGATTATGATAGAGGGCCACGAAACTTTGACCTGAGTGCAAAAATGGAGGCTCTAGACCCTTCCAGAGCTGAGATATCGAAATTCAAAATTTCGACCCGAAAAAAAAACGACAGTGTTACCCCTTTCGTTTTTTTCCATTTTCGGGCGAAAAATTAAGTTTCTCCAATCTTCTCAAAACTCTGGATTATGATAGAGGGCCGTGAGACTTTGACCTGAGTGCAAAAATGGAGGCTCTAGACCCTTCCAGAGCTGAGATATCGAAACTCAAAATTTCGACCCGAAAAAAAAACCGACAGTGTTACCCCTTTCGTTTTTTTCTGTTTTCGGGTAAAAAAAATTAAGTTTCTCCAATCTTCTCAAAACTCTGGATTATAATAGAGGGCTGTGAGACTTTGACCTGAGTGCAAAAATGGAGGCTCTAGACCCTTCCAGAGCTGAGATATCAACATTCAAAATTTCGACCCGAAAAAAAAACGACAGTGTTACCCCTTTCGTTTTTTTCCATTTTCGGGCGAAAAATTAAGTTTCTCCAATCTTCTCAAAACTCTGGATTATGATAGAGGGCCACAAAACTTTAACCTGAGTGCAAAAATGGAGGCTCTAGACCGTTCTAGAGCTGAGATATCGAAATTCAAAATTTCGACCCGAAAAAAAAAACGACAGTGTTACCCCTTTCGTTTTTTTCCATTTTCGGGCGAAAAATTAAGTTTCTCCAATCTTCTCAAAACTCTGGATTATGATAGAGGGCCGTGAGACTTTGACCTGAGTGCAAAAATGGAGGCTCTAGACCCTTCCAGAGCTGAGATATCGAAACTCAAAATTTCGACCCGAAAAAAAAAACGACAGTGTTACCCCTTTCGTTTTTTTCCATTTTCGGGCGAAAAATTAAGTTTCTCCAATCTTCTCAAAACTCTGGATTATGATAGAGGGCCGCGAGACTTTGACCTGAGTGCAAAAATGGAGGCTCTAGACCCTTCCAGAGCTGAGATATCGAAACTCAAAATTTCGACCCGAAAAAAAAAAACGACAGTGTTACCCCTTTCGTTTTTCTGTTTTTCGGGCGAAAAATTAAGTTTCTCCAATCTTCTCAAAACTCTGGATTATGATAGAGGGCTGTGAGACTTTGACCTGAGTGCAAAAATGGAGGCTCTAGACCCTTCCAGAGCTGAGATATCGAAATTCAAAATTTCGACCCGAAAAAAAAACGACAGTGTTACCCCTTTCGTTTTTTTCTGTTTTCGGGCTAAAAATTAAGTTTCTCCAATCTTCTCAAAACTCTGGATTATGATAGAGGGCTGTGAGACTTTGACCTGAGTGCAAAAATGGATGCTCTAGACCCTTCCAGAGCTGAGATATCAAAATTCAAAATTTCGACCTGAAAAAAAAAAACGACAGTGTTACCCCTTTCGTTTTTTTCCATTTTCGGGCGAAAAATTAAGTTTCTCCAATCTTCTCAAAACTCTGGATTATGATAGAGGGCCGCGAGACTTTGACCTGAGTGCAAAAATGGAGCCTCTAGACCCTTCCAGAGCTGAGATATCGAAACTCAAAATTTCGACCCGAAAAAAAAAAACGACAGTGTTACCCCTTTCGTTTTTTTCTGTTTTCGGGTGAAAAATTAAGTTTCTCCAATCTTCTCAAAACTCTGGATTATGATAGAGGGCTGTGAGACTTTGACCTGAGTGCAAAAATGGAGGCTCTAGAGCCTTCCAGAGCTGAGATATCGAAATTCAAAATTTCGACCCGAAAAAAAAACGACAGTGTTACCCCTTTCGTTTTTTTCTGTTTTCGGGCGAAAAATTAAGTTTCTCCAATCTTCTCAAAACTCTGGATTATGATAGAGGGCTGTGAGACTTTGACCTGAGTGCAAAAATGGAGGCTCTAGACCCTTCCAGAGCTGAGATATCGAAATTCAAAATTTCGACCCGAAAAAAAAAACGACAGTGTTACCCCTTTCGTTTTTTTCTGTTTTCGGGTGAAAAATTAAGTTTCTCCAATCTTCTCAAAACTCTGGATTATGATAGAGGGCCACGAAACTTTGACCTGAATGCAAAAATGGAGGCTCTAGACCGTTCCAGAGCTGAGATATCGAAATTCAAAATTTCGACCCGAAAAAAAAAACGACAGTGTTACCCCTTTTGTTTTTTTCCATTTTCGGGCGAAAAATTAAGTTTCTCCAATCTTCTCAAAACTCTGGATTATGATAGAGGGCTGTGAGACTTTGACCTGAGTGCAAAAATGGAGGCTCTAGACACTTCCAGAGCTGAGATATCAAAATTCAAAATTTCGACCCGAAAAAAAAAAACGACAGTGTTACCCCTTTCGTTTTTTTCCATTTTCGGGTGAAAAATTTAGTTTTTCCAATCTTCTCAAAACTCTGGATTATGATAGAGGGCCACGAAACTTTGACCTGAGTGCAAAAATGGAGGCTCTAGACCGTTCCAGAGCTGAGATATAGAAATTCAAAATTTCGACCCGAAAAAAAAACGACAGTGTTACCCCTTTCGTTTTTTTCCATTTTCGGGCGAAAAATTCAGTTTCTCCAATCTTCTCAAAACTCTGGATTCAAAACTCAAAACTCCTTTTTTTTTTTTTTTTTTTTTTTTAGTGCGAAAAAATTAGTTTCTCCAATTTTCTTGAAACTCTGATAGAGGGCATTGAGACTTAGACCTGAGTGCAAAAATGGAGGCTCTAGACCCTTCCAGAGCTGAGATATTGAGATAATGGCATAAATGCTATGTGGGATCTCAATATCTCAGCTCTGGAAGGGTCTAGAGCCTCCATTTTGGCACGCAGGTCTAAGTCCCATGGCCCTCTATCAGAATCCAGAGTTTCAAGAAGATTAGAGAAAAATATTTTTTCGCACCAAAAGAAAAAACGAAAGGGGTACCACTGTCGTTTTTTTTTTTTTGGGTCGAAATTTTGAGTTTTTCTGATCTTCTTGAAACTCTGGATTCTGATAGAGGGCCACGGGACTTAGACCTGAGTGCAAAAATGGAGGCTCTAGACCCTTCCAGAGCTGAGATATTGAGATATTTATAATGACATAAATGCTACAAGGGATCTCAATATCTCAGCACTTGAAGGGTCTAGAGCCTCCATTTTGGCACTCAGGTCTAAGTCCCATGGCCCTCTACCAGAATCCAGAGTTTCAAGAAGATTGGAGAAAAATATTTTTTCGCACCAAAAGAAAAAACAAAAGGAAAAAACTGTCGTTTTTTTTGGGGGTCGAAATTTTGAGTTTCTCCGATCTTCTTGAAACTCTGGATTCTGATAGAGGGCCATGGGACTTAGACCTGAGTGCAAAAATGGAGGCTCTAGACCAGGGATGGGCAACTGACGGCCCGCAGGCCGCATGTGGCCCGCCTCCTCACTCAGTGCGGCCCGCGGGTCAATGTTTTAAATACCATAGAAATGTTGGTTTCATATGTTTTATCGCGTGAGAACGGGTTGCGCATCTGAACCAATTCCAAATGTAATGATAAAGTATACCGATAGAGGGCGCCTTCGTGCAAAACATGCTTAGTTGGACGACTCTGACCAGCGTCACTACAGTCAACGATGAAGAGAACCATGAGTGGGAAAAAAAGAAAACTGAACCAAGAAAATCACACTTTTCAGACGAGATGGGAAACAGACTACCTATTTACAGAATTCAAAGGTAAATTAAACATATCAAGTCAAAAGAGAGAAACAGGATCAGCGATGACATTCTGTTTCAGCTCATGAGGATTGGCTGCACTAACATTGACATTGACATCCAGTCTATTGTACGCCAGCAAGAGAAACCACAAGTATCTCATTAACTGTAAACTTCCCTCTGTAGGTGAGATAAAGCGGCAGCCTATGGTGAAAAGTATGCTTCACTTAATACTTTCTTTAATTTTGTGCCATCAGTAAATGTTTTTTGAGAGCCCACAATGTTTACACTGGAATAATAAAAAATAATTAAAAAAAGTTTGTTAAAGAGTTCATTAATGAATAGAAGCAGAAACAATAATGATGGATATGCAGGTTGGTTCACTAAACATTTCAGAGTCTGTAATAAAGACATACATATGTTTTGTTCTTCTAAAATGGTAGTTTTTTTTTATTTTCCAATATCCCATTTATTTATTTTTTTACTTAATAGGCTACTTTTCAGTTTTGTGCAATCATTGTATGTTTTTTGAGAGCCCAACATGTTTGCACTGGAATAATATTACAAACACAGTAATGCCACAGCAATGTGTCTTTGTTTATGTTAAAAGTTCATTCATTAAAAGAAGCTGAGGAAATAATTGAATATGGATATGCAGGTTGATATAGCAGAGTCTGTAATAAAGACATACCTGCATATGTTTTCTTCTAAAATGGTACCTCTAATTCTCCAATATCCCATTGGTGGAAGTGCACGTCACATTTGGCCCTCGGATAGTGACAATAAAATATTTGTGGCCCTCACTATCATCAAAGTTGCCCATCCCTGCTCTAGACGCTTCCTGAGCTGAGATATTGAGATATTTATAATGACATAAATGCTACATGGGATCTCAATATCTCAGCAATGGAATGGTCTAGAGCCTCCATTTTGGCACTCAGGTCTAAGTCCCATGGCCCTCTATCAGAATCCAGAGTTTCAAGAAGATCAGAGAAACTCAAAATTTCGACCCCCCCCCAAAAAAAAATTTCAATTAGCCCATGATTTAATCACCCTGGCCTCTAGCCATCCTTGGTGTATATTTGACATTCTTGTCTCAGACGAAAACAATCAGATTTATATTAAACAATGTCCTGGCCCTTCCAAGCTTTATATTGGCGGTAAATGGTTGTTTCTGTTTTGAAAGTCCATAAAAGTGCATCTATCCATGATACAAGTGCATCTGTCCATCATAAAAGTGAATCTATCCATGATAAAAGTGCATCTATCCATCATAAAAGTACATCTATCCATAAAAAATATATATAAATATAAAATATTTAAAATATTCACATTTAAGTTGCACTTTAGATTTACGTTAAATCCATATGTTCTTTTGGCCGGAAGTTATTTTACTTTATAAAGTTTTAAATATGGATATTTTTCTTACATCTCCATCTTCCTCATTACTCCACATAAAGTCAACATCTGAGATATTTTCATCAGCTATATGTTCAAGCACTTCAGAACTGTATATTCTGAACATGAAAAAGTTTAAAAAATGTATCGGTACTGTGATATATATATATTTTTTATAAAATAAATTTCAATCAGCATCACCGAAAATGTGACTTCAGTGACAGGCTTTCAAACCTACTGTCCATTCTAATGGACAGACACATTTAAAAAAAAAAAATCCTGATTCAAAACGTGCAAATCTACAGTCGATTTTTTAACTTTAATTAATAAGTTCAATCTTTCTATTTTACATACAAACTATGAAATACTGGCAAAATACACCTTAGAAAGTGTTGCTTGCTTCTGTGTTTGGAGTGAAGTGCTGCCATGCTTCTCTTCAATGTAGAGTTTCTTTATATATATATATATAATTACTACATGCAGAGATTTACTGGCATTTGATTGGATGACAAACGCCCAATCTCATGGACTGCAGGCTTTAAACTACGTGAAATGCTCCAGAAGTTAAAAAGGAGGGCTGGCATGTGATGCCCATTGTAATGGACACAGGGTCTGAATGGGTTAGGATTTTCTTTAACACCATTTAACATTTGGTAGCAATCGCATCATCATCTACATCACGTAGCTGATTGGTTGCTGATGCATCGGCGGCCAATGAGCTGTGCCTGAACATTCAAATACTGATAGTGTTGTTGTAAGTAGTATGCAGTGCTCTTTCATATATATATATATATATATATATATATATATATATTTTTGCTGAAACAGTATCACATTGTCTTGGGTAATGGTCAAATATACAGTATGATTAATATTTGACTGCTCAATGTTTCAACTGACCAATCGCAATCAAGTGTTCCAGAGAGCTGTGTAATAAATTGATTTTAAAAGTATAAAAGAAGGGGTACCTTTTTAAAAGGGCCGGTAAAATAGGTTTAAGCAATTCAAAGGAAGCGGTGCCTTTCAGTCCATTCATACCTCCATCGAGAAAGTGAAATGAGTTTCCTCAGACCATGGCTTTGAGCTTCTATGAGGGCCAAGAAAGGTAGAAGTAACATCTTTAAATAGATCCAAAGTACAGTGAAAATAGACAAAGAGATTGCTCCAGAGAAACCCACACAGAGCACAATCGAAACACACACAGACAACACAAATAGTTCACAAAACCTCCATACACAAAAATCACCACAATGGCGCCCCTAATACAATGCAACATTATAGAAGAGTGTAATCTCCACAGCTCTATTGGTCTAATCTCTGCGCCTCAGCTTTATGCTTTTTGTCAGGTAGACAAAGTTGTCAGTCAGGTTGGCAAAGCCATTTTCGGTTGTCAATAGGACACACGGGGAGTGCTGAGCGTCTCAATAGAAACGGAGAAATTACAGCGTGACTGAGCTCAGTTGAGACCCGTCCTACTGATGATGGATCGACATTCCAAGGAGCCTTCGCTCGTCTCTCTCACTGTCTCTCTTTCCACCCCATTTCTGCCATAGTGATTGAAAGACATTCAGGGGGCTACAGATAGATTGAAACAGAGAAATAGAGGGACTGTGAGAATGTAAGTAAAGGCCGACTGTGTAGATGAGAAGAATGGAGCTATTCAAACAGTGCTGTGAGCTACAGGTGAAAGGCTAATGTAGTTTTCAGGAGAAGAAAAAACAGCACTTTCTCCCATTTTCTAGGAAGGGCTTTGGATTATTGGATTGAGTAACACTGACACTGTACTGTTTCTGTTATGACCTAATCAGAAGGTGGTGAAGCAGAATTGACAGTCACTTTAAAGACCATTTTTAAGTTTATACTACAAAACATTTCACTTTTTAAAAAAAAAAAATTGTAACAAGGGGTATGCAAAAGGGTTATTATCACTAAAGCTCTTTAAAACTTTTCGGTTCATAGCAATAAAGCTGAAATTAATAAAATATAAATATTAGTTGAAAAACTTTAATTAACTAGACTAAAGCATTAAAGTTATTACCTGGAAATAAATAAAAACTAAAAATTAAATGAAATCTAAATAGCAATATAATGCTAAAAGTACACAAAATGACTAAAAATTAAAAATGAATTAGCATAAAACCAAAATATAAAAAAAATATCTGCATCTGTTAGAACGACAAAATCATGTGTATATAAAAGCGATAAAAAAAAATAGGTAACCATTTCCATTTTTAACAAATGAACATCTAGCTTTATTAAGACTTAACTTAAGTGTTGTTAAGTGTTTGTTAAGTGTCAAATCAAGGAAACTCTTTACGGCAACAGGCTTTTCACGTTTTATATTAAATACAGTATAACTGATGTTAATCTGCAGTGTCAATGAAGGGCGACAGAAAACTGGCCAAGATCTTCAAATGACCCTGTAAAGAAATAGTTCAACAGTGTCCAAAGGTCAGATCAATTGCATTGGTAGACCATCATGATCAAAAGCTTTTTAAATACCCAAAAATTGCAGAAGCAGCACATTGAATCAAAGACACCGTGTGATCTATTCATCTGCTGATAGGGGAGCACTTCATCACACTTGTGTTTCTGATCTCCAGTTTAATGATCAGGTCAGCATTTTAAGTCTTTCGTCCTATCAGATATATGCTATACCATCCTCTCTTCAAAAAACTTCATCTATCAATTAATTGAACAGCTTTGGGCTCCTGATATGCTGATGTGACTCGGAAAGCTCTTTTAGATCACTGCCAAGTACTTAAAAAAAGAAGAAAGTATTAACACAATGTTTTAAAGTAAAATATGCATCTTTATTACTTTCACTAGGACATATTCTCCTAAATGTGTTTCGCTTTAGTCTAACAAACTGCAATGCATCATGTTAAGTGCAACGGTTCCATGTGCAGTTTGGTTTAATATTAATAATCCACAAGATAAACTAGCATTGGGTAGCAAGATTAAACCAGGAAACAGGACAGGAACTTGTTCCAGCAACCAGAGAAACACAAGGGTATTTATGCACAAGATAACAAGGGGGCTGACTAGGGACAGGTGCATGTAATTAGTTGCCATGGAAATTAACGATGGTGTCTATGGTAACAAACAAGACAGGCAAAGCAAGGGAAGCAGCATAGACAGTATAGACCTTATGCACCAGAGAAATGTGGGCGACATCATCTTTAGAATATTGTCTTTGAACTTCCGGTTTTGCGGTCTCTCTGTATATTTCTATGGCATCGCTGTCGAGGAGTAATTCACTGGTGAAGTGGATTTACTTATTGTAGAGTTAACAAAAGTTATCATGAGCATTGTAATGTTTATCATAAGCATTGTAAAGCAGATGTCTTTACAAATGTCGACCGGGAATTTTTTTTCTTTATGAGCAGTTCATTAATACCTATGCAAGATCGCTGTGAAAATACAGACCGGAAGTCAAAAGAACGAGCGCAAAACTGAAAAGGGGCGGGGCTACATAAGGTCTATACGAAGTGGACAGAGCCATCTCATTGGAACTCCATTGAGACAAGTGAAGCCCGTTTTTGGTGATTTTTTTAGCACTTCCGTTCCTGACGCGCAGACTCAAACTGAGCTTGACGACATAGATGTGACGTGAGCAACCCGTCTGTCTTCTAGTGGCTGCGGGATGAGAAATCTGAATCATTCCCTTCCGAAACTCGCAGAGGCGGAGAGCGTGAGTAGGAGCTATCCATGAGCTAAGAGCAACTTTTAGCAGACATTTTTGGTAGGTATTCTGATGAATTATTTTGTCATTTTGCCTCCATGTTTCCCCGATTGCCCGCGAGCTTCTCTTCCTGTCGATACGGTAATCTCTCTACTGCGCGACAGAGAGTCGCTTGGTTATGACACAATCGTTAGCCTACTTTTGCAAAAAACTGCTTCTACGGGGCCATAACATAAGCTACAAGGTAATGGAGCATTTTATACATTGTTGTGTTTCTTTAGAAATAAATAATGGACAAATGGGGTCTTCAGCCTCAGATGTAAAGTTATTTATTGTCAAAGTGATGTCAAAATGAATGGGAGTCAATAACACAAGTGAAGTTCTGCTAAAAGATGGCAGCTCCCGCAAGGCTTCAACTTCCGGTCGATGCATTACCTCCTTGGGAAAGAGGGACTGAAAAAAGGAAGTGAACATTGAAACAATATTGGTAAAGGACACTTCAACTTAAAGTCCAAAAACACAAGACAGACCTGGGAAACATCACCGAGATCATTACGTATAGCTACTCTTAAAAATGAAGGTTCTCATTAGTGAGAACCAATGACCCATATCTTTATCAGAAACATTTTTACACCAACCTGATATGATTCTTGAGTTGGCTATATGGTTCTTCAGAGATAACAAATACTGTTGTTCTTGAAAACTTCCAGTGAATTACTGTAATGCATGGGTATTATTGGTTTGCTTTAAACTCAACTCATCGATTCAGAATTTGAAGTCTGAACTGTAAAAAGCTTTTCGATTCAAACTACAGCATGTCTTTTTACAAGTGTCCATTTGCATCATTTTCTTGCAAGGTGAAGATCTTTCACTAACCTCAAACTGCATCTGTTTTCCTGCATTAAAGGAACATAAAAACGAGTGAATTACCCACGTAATGCATTTTCTATTTATAGCAAATGCTGACGTTGGCTTATACAAGTGAAGCAACAGTGACTGAATTAATATAATATTCGCCACCCCCACAGAATTTGACTTATCTTTCAGTTTTGACCATGCTGTACTGTTTGTTTTCTCTTCCTGCTGGTTAAATGTTCTAATTTCTCCAGGGAAATACAGTCCTTGCAATAAATTGATGGGTTTGGCCTTTATCTATTGTGAAAGATGAACAACAAAATACTTTTCCAAACTAAAACCGAATGCATTTGATTTATGAGAATAAGAATGTGAATATGCTCAAATCCCAAATGTAATTTCAGAAACATGGAAAAAGACAATTTCTGCTGAAAGTTTGAAAGGTATTCCTGAATCAGCACTTTGTTTTGCATATACTTCAAGCATCAGTATATAATATTTATGAGGGAAATCCATAAAGGCTTCATTTAGGAAGAAGGGCAATCAGTAATCCCAGTAAAGAATCTCTTCCGAGGCAATAAATCCTGGCATTAAAGAGGATCAATAGACAGTTTTTAAATGGCAGCCAATTACTGCTAGTTAATTACATACTTAACATGCCCAAGGCTTTTAAAGCTCATACACACATATTTGTCACTTCAAATTACCCTATCATCTCTAACTATTCTCCATTCATCCTCTCTGTCTCTCTCTCGCCCCTCACTTTCCCCTCATCTATTTATTTATTTATTTTTTGATAAGCTTTACCGGTGACCTTGAGCATCTGCGATGCTGCAGTCACAAGGGGCAAGAGCTCGATGATGATGAATCCATCAAGAACTCAAAGCCACAGTCTAAAGCTGTGATAACCACGCCACACACACACACACACACACACGATGAAACGTCAGTGTGAAAGGTCAGACTTATTGTGAGAAGTTAAGAGGGCCTTTCTGATTAAAAGTGGCATGAAGGAATTTGCTTCAGTGAATGTGAACACCATGTAGACCCTAGATTTTTCCTATTATAAGACTTGGCATTTTTTCAGATTGCTCTTATTTGTAGTTGATTGATGGTTATATTTTTTATCTGGTAGATGAGTGATATCCATGGATTCATTTTACAACAACATCAATAACAATATATGCACACAACCATTAAAGGGACATGGTGATAGAAAAACCATTTCGCATTCTCTCGCAAATATATATTTTTTTCCATCACCACGTTCCTCTAGGTCCGTGGATAATTCTTGTTTTTTTAATGGAATATCGCAGTATTTATTTTAAAAGATTTATCAGTGCACATCTTTTATTCACGTGACCTCGTAATCTTTAATCAAAATAACATCCCCTACCTCTTTCTTCTCTGATTATGTATTTACCGGTGCAAGAGCGGGACAACCTGTCACTCACAGGAGATCACATCAGTAGCAAACCAACACCATCCACTCATCCAAACAATTCCGCAAAACTTGACAAAATCAAGTCTATATCGATTTTTTTCTTGTTCAAGAAGCCATTGAACTCGGCTATGCTGCAAAAAAGGGAAGAAGTTTATCCCAACTTCTGTTTCATGCTGACTTTAACCTATACAGAATTCCCTCTAAAATCTGTCCGGTGCATTGGATGCCTCTACTGTGTTTCAACCGTGCAGCTTCACGTCAGATAGGTTTGACCTTTGTTCTCTATTTCCCCGCTTGTGTCCAGAAAAAGGTCTGCTTTCTTGACTATCTGTATAGAACTCCTCGGGCGATGACCATTTCAACAACCGATAGTGCAGGCAGTTCTCCCAAAGTACGTAACCCTTCCACTTTGTTGTTTTCTTTTTGTGTGCTTAAAATGTGCCTTGGCATGATGCTTTACACCGCTTGTCGATAAATGCTTTCCTTGACATGGTGTGGGTTTTGCTTTGTTTCAGTGATTCAGATCTCTGAGAGTATAGCATATCTTTAAAGAGATAAGCAGGTCTGTAAAGATTTGCATGAATTGACTAGCTGTGTGACCCCCATTCAGTCTGACATTTGGTTCCGGTGTGCTTTCCACAAATAGAGTACAAAGTTGGGCCTGAATCTCCTAAACTAAAGGCCCCGATATACTTCAAGTAAAATCGAAGAACGAATCCACACTCCAATCTAGAAGGGGGCGTGCGTGGTAATGCAACACTGTTTGCACAGAAAGCACAGAAGAAGAACGGGCGATCTAGGCATATGTTTATGTGTAATCTCTCAGTGTTTCAAACGTGGAAAGGCATTAATAAAATATCTCACACAGCATTACATTTACGCAAGCAAGTCATTTGTCACAGCGTGTTAGTTCACTAGAGAAATTAACTTATATAATAGCTTATATATTCTATCTGCTTTACCTGTTAATAATATCATAATTATTTTAACATATGTTTGAATATATGTGTCATGAAAACAAGTTATAACAGTAACCGTGTTAATGATTATATTTCAAAAATGATGTGGAGATGGTAATGCAAAAAACTTCCTTAATAACTTTACAAAACTTGTAAATATTCCACTTATTACAGTTTTTCTCCATTCCTTTAACACTTTTCTTGAAATTATGCCTCCTGTTCTCGAAACTCAAAACACAGATCCACAACTTCTCATCCAATTCCCCATACTTAATATTTTCAGGTCAGAAGCTTTCCACTCGAAACCATTCAATAATGCTGAAAGAACAAACTTTCCTTTCAGACATCACACACAAGCCCTCAAAACAAATACACTTCAACACAGTCTTAAACACTAGTGAGATCAATTCAAAACACTGTTACAAAAAACCTCATGTCAATCAGGCATCATGTTACTGCTCAATGTCTATTACAGTATACAACATAAACAGAGGGGTGCACATACAGTGAAATTCAACAATAAGCTTTAAGAAAAGTTTCATTACACTATTGTAAAGAGATCTTGCAGTAGATTAGAAAAGGTGAAATACCAAAGAATTGAACATGAACTTGGAATTGCAATACAATACAGTATACTGTCAATTACAATACAGTAAATAATAATAATAATAATAATAATTCTGCAACCTCAGCCAAATTGCATTGCAGTAGGCTACTGACAAGACTATACTAGAGCAGTTTGTTCTGACAACAGACTTTCTCTCCATCCCCTTGGCAGTCATCTCTCATATTTCTGCAAATAATATGAAATGTAGGAAGCACTTGGCTACAAATCAATTTGACAATAACGAGTTTGAGGTTGTACAAGATGTGCTACTGAGCTTGTTGTACATGGAATAGTGAAATGTCTCTCATCTAAAGTACTGCGTCTGTGTACTGTAATTATACTGTATGTAATATAAAAAACCCTGTAGACCAACTTCCCTCATTCTTTGACCCCATCCCCTTAATTCTCCCCTCCTCCTCTTTCTCTTCGTCTTTCCCTAGGATTGATTTTCCAAAGCACATAATCACCCGTGGCCCTATTTATATTACCCTGAGATTCTGATTGGTGTTTCTGGATCTGTTTTGATGTTTACACTTAGATACGTGTGTGCTATTTGAGTTCACAGTGTGACAAATGAGGTAATTATATTAAGTGTTTGTGTTTTCTGGATGAGAACATGGTTAAACCTGTGCAAAATGAGGGCATTTATGTGTAGAGTTTTGAAGAAAACATTGAGATGATTGGAAAAGCAGGTGAAATGTGTAAAATGTTTTGAGAAACATTTATCAATAAAAAAAAAAAAAAAAAATGCGGGAAAACGCATGGGGCTCTGTCGTCTTTTCGTTGCTCTGATTGGTTGTAGTGTTATCCAATTGCATGCCGAGAGTATTTGAAAGACAACCGTGTATCGCGCCCCTGTCAATGTTGAGTTCCCACACCTAACATCTTGATGTAGGTCTGGCATGCCAGGCTATAGCCTACATTACAAAGATGGATGCCGCCGTCGAACATCACTCGTTCGATTCAGCTATCGCGTCTGTTTCAAGCGATTTTAACCAATGACCATAACCAGTTACAACTGAGAATGATCCAGGCTAGGAGTGCTTGAGAACATTCAACCAGTCACAGCAAGACGGAGACACTGCCTCCTGTTGTGTTTCCTTTCACATTCATGCCTCAGAATCTCAATGAGAACATAAAAAAGCTCAAGAGAGACAGGTTTTCTCTTCAATTTTTAACATTTTATTCCAATGTTTGTTTTTGAGAAGGCACTGCCTCCATTGTCTCCTCAGAGAAATAAGGTGCTTATAAATTTTATGTTTCTTGCTTTGCATAATACATTTTACTAGATTTAATTATTGTGATTATCTTGATTATCATGATATTTGGTTTGACAAGGAGTTGGATGACATCCAACTCAAAATAAATGATTTATACAGATGCGCATTGGCAAACTGGATGCACTCCGCAGGCGCATGATTGTAATTAGATTTCCATTGCTATACTCTCGCATTAGATCATTTCTAAATGTCTTCAGATGAGTGACATAATGAAAAGTGATCCAAACAAATGCGTTCCACTCTTACTAATTAAGAGTGCAAAAAAGTGTGTTTTTTTTCTTTTTTTTTCTTTCTCATGTGTGGGGAGCCATCACGGAATAGATTTATTCCAAAAGAGAAACAGGTGGGTGGTTTGGATGAAAGGGATATGCGCTTAATCTTCTGCAAACAGCGTCTGCCGATCACAACTTACTTTTAGACAGGTGTACAAAATGTAATAAGTTTAAGAAACATAAAATCTTGTCATTCTATTTATGCCATTTTTTTATTGCAGTTAAATCCAAAAAAGGCATCTATTTGTAAAATTATAAGGTTTTAGGAAAGAATTGCAATTGCCATTTTTACAATGTTTTTGTGATTTGATTCAATAGTGAATTCTTGCTTTCAATCACAATCACAATCAAATTACAGTCTGCTCATCACATTAAACTGGGGATAGCTTTCTGTGGACATTTCCTACATAAGTCACATGGACTACTTTTATTGTTTTTTTGTTTTGTTTTTTCTTGACAGGTCATTATAAACAATGTGCATTAGAGGTTTTGCGTTTCTGCATATGGTTTTGTATATTGAGAGTATTTGCAGTCCATGTGTTGTCAAACTAATAAAGATGTTTACTTAATTTGTTGGCGTTCTTTCTATTTTCTTCAGTTGTGGCATGCTGAATTCTCTCGGCCTCCATAAATGTTGTCCTTTTTTAGCCTTAATTAATGTAGGACAGACAGGAAATCATGGGAGACAAGAGAGGGGAATTGGAGCGGGAAAGGACGTTGAGGTGAAATTCAAACTATGGGTTTGACATATTTCATATATTTTAAAATGTGATTTATGATGGCAAAGCTGATTTTAAAATATACTTTTGACCAGTATGAGAAAAGGAAGCTTGTTTCCGCAACTGAATAATACTAATAATAATAATACTGTAAAATAAAAATAAAAAACACAAAAGATTTATATTCCACAATTCTGACTTTTGAAGGACTGATGGTAGTTATAAAGTTCAGTTGCGAGAAAAGAAAGTTAGCTCACAATTATGACATTTTCTCAGCAATTCTGATAATTGCATGATAAAAGCCAGCATTGTGAGATAATTCACAATTCTTTTGCACATAACAGGTAAAATAACAGCATAAAGGTTTGGAATGATGCAAAATAAATAAATAATGTAAAATAAAACCCAATTGCTGTAATCTGTATTGTGTGTGGTCACTAGATAATAAGCAGGTTTGTGTGCTCAATACGACACACGACTGTTGTGTGAATTCCTTCAGAATTTAATTATAATAACATCAGAGCCAATGTCTATACTGTAAATGGCAAGTACCTAGTCAGGGTTTCTAATCCCATAACCATGACCTTGTCCTCACATTCATCCCCTGCAAACAGTGAGGTGATTTTGGTGTATGTACCAATTTGCAATTCAAATGATGGATATTGACTTCAAACTGTGTCTACAGTGACCGTGAGCGGAGCAATATGTGTTTCAGCCACAATTTCCCTGTCAGTCCTCCACAGGGCATTGTCCATGACTCTTAGATGGATAGAGAGTGTCAACATCTGTTTAGGTGGCAGAGTGGAAAAAAGGGAGAAAGAAGCAATTTGGGCAGGTTATTCTTCTGGGAATTTGGGAGTAACTCAATCTGATGAGTATCGCCTAAATGCACAAACACCACACACACATCATCATAACACACTAATATAGTCATCTGACATCAGCCTGTTTCATTGAAGCTCCCAGGTGTTAGACATTCATTATGACGTGACCGATAAATGAGTCGAGCTGCTAATGCGCCTTATGGAATATTAATAGTCTTTATAATGCAAGACCTGTCCCCCTGCTCGGTAAGAGACACCCACCCTGTTTCAGCAAAATGAGCCTGAATTATGAATTATTTAAACTTGTGTTATTTTAAACAAGACTAATAACTCCTTGAGGACATTAGCGCCAAGGTGATGTGTGCCGTTAACAAGAGCTTTACTAATGCTATTGGAGAGAAATCTCCCCAAAGAAAATGCAAATAATGCATGTTGCTACATCTTCAGACTGAACCAAGGCCACTGAACCAAGACGTACTCTCCATTATCAGACAGAAAAGACGAGCTTTATGCTGAAGTATTGTCAAGCTTTTAAAGAGAGTAATTGTAGACATGAATCAATAAGTGACAATTACCTTCTTTTGTCAGTCTCAGTTGCCAATCTGTCTTTAAAAGTGAGGTATCTGCTTTCAGCATGAACAGTGATATTGTTTGTCAGTCAGTGTCTGCTGACCGTAACTGTTACACACGGGAAAAATGAGGTGTTTGTAGAAATAAAATAAAAGTTTCAGTATCAGTAATATACACTCACCTAAAGTATTATTAGGAACACCATACTAATACTGTGTTTGACTGACTTTCGCCTTCAGAACTGACTTAATTCTATGTGGCATTGATTCAACAAGGTGCTGAAAGCATTCTTTAGAAATGTTGGCCCATATTGATAAGATTTTTGAGATACATATCCAGGGCACAAAGCTCCTGTTCCACCACATCCCAAAGATGCTCTATTGGGTTGAGATCTGGTGACTTTGGGGGCCATTTTAGTACAGTGAACTCATTGTCATGTTCAAAAAACTGAAAATGATTTGAGCCTTGTTGCATGGTCTATTATCCTGCTGGAAGTAACCATCAAAGAATGGGTACATGGTGGCCATAAAGGGATGGACATGGTCAGAAACAATGCTCAGGTAGGCTGTGGCATGTGGGTTGAATGTCTCAACAGAAATCGAGACTCATCAGACCAGGTAACAGGGGTTCCTAATAATCCTTTAGGTGAGTATATATATATATATATATATATATATATATATATATATAAAGTATTTTAAAGAGTAATATTTAAAATAATACATTTTAATTTATTTTTACATCATTATATTATAAGTAATATTTTTACTTTATTATTATTATTATTATTAATAATATTACTTTTTAATTAAATAAATACATGCAGCCTCAGAGAACATAAGACTCTTCTTTGCAAAAAGGGAAAAAGCTGAAACCTTAAAAACTGAAAGTTGTGCATTCCTAAAACTTTGGAATAGCAAGGAAACAACTTTAAAAATTACCTGCAATATCAAATACATGTTGATCTTTTCCTGCATTTTCTATTTACCACCCACCATTTTGGGTGCATTGGTTTGCATTTGCAATGATTTTCCCCCATCAATTTTGTCAAAGTGGATTTTCAAAAAAAAGTGGTACAACTTGAATTAAACCAATCATCTCTGAATCTTGATGTTAGCCATTGGGTGTCACTTGCTTAAAATTGCTGTATGTTAAAGGTGTCACAAGGCTGACATAAAGAGGCTTTGAAGTGGACATTCTCCATGGCTCATTGATTAGCTTCATAATGACTTCTGGCATCCCTGTTGTGTGTCCTCATTTTTTTGACATTACTATGAAACCGAGGAGATGTAGTTTTGGCTTTTCGTCATACCATAAATCTCAGGCTACATCAGCTGTTTGACAGTGGATGTTGCTGTTAAGCTCTGCACCTAATTTATTTAATGCACAATTGTATTTTGCCCTGTTGCAAATCTGCACTATATGGTTTTCTGATGGTTTACAATAACATGGAGCAGAGCACCAAGTACGGCCTACAACTGGTGGTATCAATCTCCAGTGAAAAGACATGTCATTTCTATAGACATCCACCAGTAAAGAAATGATTTATTCTCTGTAACCGGTTCTACTCGACCTGCTCCGAGCAGGATTCGAACCGCCGTCTCTGGCATGGGAGGCGGGCATGTTAACAAGGACACTAAAGACCAAAGTCTCAATAGCATTTGTCGCTTGAGATCAGGGAAATTAGGTTTAGCCGCACAAGTTGGCCTCCGTTGCATTCATTCCCCCCTAAACCTCACTTCCCTCTTCCGGGTCACGGCACCAATGTAACCAGTCCTACTCAACCTACTCCAAGTGGGATTCAAACTGGCCTCTCCAGTATGGGATGCGCGATAACAAGGACACAGCTCTATCTGGAAACTGATATCAGTATGTTAGTTTTGGCTATAGAGTGTCTTACATATAACAGAAAAGTATGCATAAGAACATGCAACTAATCCTAAACCAAACCCTAATCTTAACCCTAACCCTATAGTAATTACATGTTGTTAATTAATAAAACTGTAACAAGGACACCTTCAAATAAAGTATCCCTTACTTTCTTTTTCGGCTGAAAAGATTTTCTTGTCCGTTAATATCCCATATTAACTAACATTAGTCAGGTGTCTAGATTTTTCTAGCCTGCCAAAAAATTCATCAACACTCTGCTTGCAAATTGGATTTCCATGGTGACAGTGAGGTCTGATTTGTGGATTTCACTTCAAAATTGTCAGTAATGTAATGTATTTTGGGAACTGAATCTATCTTAAAAATCAAACTGATTACAGAAGCATGTACTATTGCTTAGCAGCCTTGAAGCTCATGGTAGTTCTGTCTCAAAAAAATAAAATGAATAAATACATTTTATACAATAACTACAAAAATCAATTATGGGTATTCTGAATGACATTTCTACATCCAGACCTTCACAATCTATTCAAGTCCAAATGCAACGACCTCAAAAGCACTCCTACACAAACATTTCGGAATACACAAACACACACAGACGCCCTGAAGCAAAAACACACGTACACACACACACACACACACACACACACAGTTGACCACAAAGCTTGCCCCACTGTCAATACAATTATTACACTCAATTGTTTAGATGAATATTTCATTATGTGTACATTTCTTGTTTAGCCAGAGCGTTCAGGGGTTCTGGCTCTGAGTTGAGATGAGAGACACACAATTACATTCAGTTGATGTGAAAAGCAACTGCACTCTGTCCCCTTCTAAACTCCATTAATGAAGGAAATAATATTTCATATGGGAACCCCAGTGAGACATCGCTACTAAATTATTAATACATGCCTGTATGCGTGTGTTTAAGAGTATGTGTATATTTTTCAACGTCTACTGAGACTAACAATGCGGCTTGAGAAGGATGTTAAACACTTTCTTTCTCTTCCTCCTCCCCCCCTCTCTCTCTCGCACTCGTTTTTAGTCTCCTAGCATCATTTCTATGCAGACAGCGACATAAACACTCTCCCTCATAAACACACTATTAGATTATGGAAATGAGAGCGGGGAGCATCCATTCCAGCTTAATTCCTAAAGGAAGGCTTTTTATCTGAACTAATAAATATAAAACATCCCTGCATCAGGTGTTTTGTGAAGGCTATTGTGTAAATATAATGCAAAATATGGAATAATAAGCACAGGATCTAATGGGGAAACGCTAACACGCCTGACACAGTGCCTCATTAATGCTCTTCAGAGACTTTGTTTCTGATGATCAAAAGACTATCAACAGACTCACTGATGCGACGCTATTACTGAAATTACAGAATACATCTGAGGTTATGATATACTGTCACAAACAATTGGTTGGGAATGCAGGAACCAGTTTCAAGAAGCTTGCACCAGTGAGTTATTGTGTAAGAGATGGAGAACTAAGTTATGCTTTAGCTAGTCTGGTTTTTGCCTGGAGGTTCAGCGAGTAACTTTTTCAAACGAGACCTGGAAAATTAGCATAGGAGTTATAATGAGTCATTTTAATCACAGTAATCTCTATATATTACACACTGTCTTTGTTAAATTAATGAAAACAATGGTAGTGTCTATTTTTGGAAAATCAAGATAATTAAACACAAATTTAAAATCTTTTGTCCTTGTATTTGAAACTTAATGAGCAAAAAACAAACAAAAAAGATAGAGAAAAACTAGAAGAAAGGCAACACTTTATGTCAGTAGTTTAGATATTAGTTTATATATATATATATATATATATATGAGGATTTTTTTTCAGACAAAAAATATATAAATCTCTCATCTCAGTGGGATATAAGGGTGGAAAGCATGGCAATTCGAAAATACTACAGGTTTTCTACAAATACACAACTTAATGCTAAATCCTGAAGTGTCCCTTTAAGTTGGGCTATTTTCTTCTAAGATCTGCTGTACAGCCGAAACTTTGTTGCATTATTTCCATATCATCATAAAGCTGCTCTGAAACAGTCTGAATTGTAAAAAGTGCCAGATAAATAAAGGTGACTTGATTTGACTTGACACTAATAACTGGTATTTGACATGTAGTTGCAAAGTTACTGTATAGTTAGAATGTCTAAAGTGGGCTATAGAAATAAAGTGAAACCAGAAGGTTAACAAATTGCACATGAATATGTCTGGAAGCAGGGCAAAAATTTCCATTAAATTTCTGATTGTTCTGATTGTATATCATTTCTAAAATCATTGTAAAAGCCAACACATGCACATCAAGGAGTGCACTCCTACATTCATGCAACACGTTCTGTCTTCCCATATATTGTTAGTATAATGGTCTGTCTTGTAGTATTCACCTTTTTTCCTAGTATAAGAGCAGATTGTTGCTTCGGGTCTCATCTACCATCAGTTATTTTATGTGTATGTTATGCTGCCTGATATTGCAAACTGTTATTTGTTATATGTATTTTTAATTTATTACTGTAATCTTTAACTAACATTATAAATATTTGACCGTTTACTGCATTCAGTTATTCTTCAAGTTATTTACTATAGCAGCGAATGAATCGGAAGTGCAAACAATCACAAAAAAAATAGCTTACTTCTGCATTGCCAAGTTAAATATATGAAGAATTATATCTTTGGTATTGTAGTACTATAGGATGCATTGCACTTAATTACAATATAAGGCATTCATTGAATTTGTAACATTAAATGGTAATAATTAAACAATCAGATCTTTTGAGAACCATGTTTTTATTTTCTTCTTGAAGCACATTATTAGTGAAACTCACTGTAGAAAGATAAAACTTAAAAGTTAAAGTTTAGAAATGTGTGGCAACTTTTTGGATGGGATGGATAGATCCAATGAGTTTAATGCATATAGAAACATGTAATCCTAAAATGTTTACCAACACCAGGAATCCTAACTTAATTAATGGATTGAGGTTACACTTAAGGCATCTTTACAAATCAAACATGCTTTTCTGTTACACTACACTTTGCTTCTCTTTATACATTCAAATCACATACTTCTTCTTCTTCTTCACTTCTTCTTATACTATGCTGCAGAACCAACATTAAATGCCAGGCTAGAGAAGAGGAGAAAATAAATGGCGTTCTTTTGTCTAGTCTCCCACAGAACACACATGAACCCTAGACCTTCTGTCTGCTCTCTCTGCAATCAGAAACACGAGTAATTTCTGCGGCTCGGTCTTCACAGGAAACCAGGCCAGTGTGAGAGTGAAAGTCACATGAATTATGCAGCAGGGACACCTGTGTGTGTGTCTGCCGCTGGAAGAGTCCGGAATGAGAGATATTTTACATTATATCTGGATCAGTTTGTCAGGACAAGGTTTTATTCTACATCTTTTTTTTTTTCCAGCAGGTGCATCACGATAGAAGTGCCGTGTTAACTTCCAACAACTTTGTATAGCATTTGTATCTCCTTTGAATCTTATGTGCAAGTAAAAATAATAACATAGTTTTTTTTTGCACATTGCACAAACACAGTCAGTTAATATTTAATCTAAATTATTCAAATCAAAGGGTGGTGTTACCTATAACTATCTGTTTTAAACAAGTAGCCTAAATGTGATTATCAGAATAAATATATGAAGAGTTCAGATGCAAAAGCCTCTAAGTGCCATTTGAAATTTTCTTCTAGAATGATCAAGCTTGTATATTTAAGTTCAGTAATTTCACTTAAATGGCAATGATAATTACCTATTAATTGTTATTTAAGTGAAATTACTGAACTTAAATATACAAGTTTGATAAAAATCATCATTAAAGAAGAAAATTTCAAATGGCATTTAGAGGCTTTTGCATCTGAACTCTTCATATTCACAAATTGTTGAAAATGTTCATGAACAGTCTTTGCACTTGACACATTTCATTTACACCTTCAATATTTGTATAGTGTGAAAATAATTATGTAAATGTTTCCAAAAGTCTTTCACCCGCAGGTGTAATTTCCATCAAAATCAGCAATTTTGCTCTTAAAGCAGCATTGTGTTACTTTTGGAATTTTGCTCTCGGGGTCCCCCTACAGTTGGGAAACAGTATTGTCTTTTACTACTGTCGTAAAATCTGCCATGGTTACACCAGGGAATACACACATGCATTTGTTGGCAAGCGATACCCCCGAACTCTTGGGCAGACTCCAGTGTTGCGTATGAAATGTCTTCATGCCAGGTACATTGGCATATATTTCAGCATTTCATATGAATATAGTTTCATGGGCTTTACTTTTTTCAAACATCAAAAGATCGCCTAGCTCACGTTTACAAGCCAGCGTCTTTATAGTAACGTTAGCCTGTTGGCTACTATATTGATAATAGTAGATAATAACTATATTGTCAATATTATAATATCAAGCTACCATAGATGAATCTGCAAATTTGAAAAATCGATTTGCATGATAGCCTGAAGCAAGACATTTTCACCAGAAAAATAAATAACAAACATGACTATCAGCAAACATAGGATAGTTATCCTGACCGATTATTTTGTCCATCTAATCGTGTATTATTTACTTGCAAGAATGTAGCCCTTCCCAAACTCAGTAATCAGTGTACTTTCACGTCTTACTTTCACGGCTCTAGCGCCCTCAAAAGAAAGCAATGTAGTCTACATTGGATGCGGACACAACTCATTACCAACAGTAAACTGATCGCCCTCTGTTTCTGACGCACTTCACATTTGCTAGGCGGGGGAAGATTGAGCTATATGACAACATACAGAGGTGAAAAAAACAACAAAAAAATGCTCGTTGGGCTCTCGCGCCGAAATTTGAGGAAGTGGGGGAAGTGATGTATGCCGTAAACCTACCCGCACCTCGAAGTTACATAGTGCCAGTAAAAGCGATACAGACACTGTCAGGCTATGGCAGACCTGTCATTCAACCTATTGTAAGTCGATGTACCATCTCCAAGATTTTGTAAAAATTTTATAAAGGTTGAAAAAGTTGCATAGTGCTGCTTTAACTCTTTCCCGCAGTTGATGAAATTTCCTGGCAATCCATGTTTTTCCTGTTATAAGATGTGGTGATATTATGGATCGTTTCAAATAGTATAGAATCTCTGGATCAAAACACAGGCGAAGCAACAGAAACAAGCCAGAAGCTTTGCTTACACACACGTGTTACTGATCATCAAACATTACACATTATAATATATATTTCAATGCTAAACCCCAGTTAGAAATGTGGTGGAAATGTTTCAGAAAACAAAAGACAAAATTCTCCAGGATGCATGCAGTAGGTGTCATACTGTAGGCCTACATTGTTAAACTAATCAAAAGAACTAGTGAGAGAGTAAAACATATTGTAAGAGTTACACTAAACAAAAGTGCCTATAGATGGAGAAACACCTGCATATATTACTTTTATTTAATAAACTGATATACCAAAATCTGTTCTGCTAGTTAAGGACAATTATACAAGAGCGACATACTGTACGTTTACGTGCAAGTTCTAAAATGTAATGATAGAAAAACAGATGCGTCTCCATACAAATAATAACCATCATAATCATTCAGCCCATTATTGTGTGCACATAAAATGCGTCATGCATGAATTTGATAAGAGACATATGGTTGTGTAGAAGGAACTAAGTGCTGTATCTAATGGTTTTGTTATTCCCTACTTTGATGGATTACCAAAATGGCTCACATACCGGAAGAAATTTCTCTTCTCTTGTGCCATCATTACTTTCAAATTTGCATATTAACAATCTGGGCATGTGCAATCATGAAGTTCGGCATCTGACTAATACGTGAAAACTTTTCCTATTGATTTATTTTCCACTTCTTCTTTTTTAATTACTGTGGTTTTGTTTATATACCTTCACCGCATGATTTTCTTCTTCTGGTTTGTTTTTCCTTTTATTAAAAATAATGAGGAGGACTACATCTGTTTTTACATCTGATTACAAGACTGGAGTAGCTGTGCATCAAAGATATTTCAAATGACCTTCCATGTGACTGAATCAAGGGAGAGAAATCAAAGCCATGCTAATACGGAATACAGTAAACCAGATTAAAACGCTGTGGTTTTATTTATGCTGGTTTATGTTTAGAAAGTGCGTAATGGACTTTAATGTTCCAAGCGAAGATCTGAAGTAATGCTTAGCCGAACATAAACAACTGAGCCTCCAGAAACAGTTTGTTACCTTTGCATTGTTTTTCGCAATTATCAGATTCGATGTGGGAGATACACGTGTGTGTTTGAAAGGGACTGAATCTTCGGCTGTGAAGCTCGGCATAGAATGCATTTTCGTTTCCCCCCATCATTGTGTTTTTCTTTCTTTCTGTTTTGCCACTTCCAAACTGATTCTCACGGTACTGATATGAAGCATTATTAATGCAGGACCGGCTGTAGCTGCAGCTGGTCTTGGTCCGTTTCATGTCTTAATGTGGAGCCTTTTGCTTTTCAAATCCGCAGAAATTAACTAGCATTGCTTGCACAAACAATGATTAATATCTGACTTCAAAGCTCCTTAGTTTTCATCAATAAATTGTAATTGAGATTAATACTGAAAGGCAAAAAAGCATGATGCATTCTAAACAGTTTCTTGCATCTAAATACGAAGCCAGACTTGTTAGTTCTAATATTCAAGGAACTGCGATGTAAAATTAGTGTCCAGTGGATATTTAGAAGAATAACACGCTGGATTGAGATTAGGTGGTTAATACTCACACACTGACACTTCCAAAAAGACGTCATGAAGAAGATGACAGATGTACTATGCAGCTCACGGGTGGTATTTTCTGGCAATTAATTGCTGATTTTGGATTGTGACACTCCAAGAAATGGTCCTTGAATACACATTGAATTTCCTAATCTAAAGAGAATGACTCACACTCCTCACACACACGCTCGGTTGTGATGTTCTATGGACATCAATCCAAGATTTGGATTAGTATAAATCTCTCTGTTGGCTCTCGCACCATTTCAAACCCACCATCCTCTCACCCTCCACCCCTCTCCAAAGAAGAGAATTGGCAGTTTGATAACTGAATGACAAATGTTAGAGAAACAGTCTGAACCATGATCACATCCATAATCCTTCCAGGCCTGTCAGAGAGAGTGGGGGAAAAGCCAGAGAAGATGAATATCCTGCTCAATAGACCCTAAAACAAAGAAAAAAAATTCTTTTTGAAGACATGATTTGGTTTAATCTATTATTCTATTTACAGGGCTAAGTCCACATATACAGTAACTGTTCTTATAATGAAGTATAATGCTGTATTGATGTGTCTATAAATATGTTTTTAGAATAGTAATACTTATAAATAATTATACATGGGGCTTTAACTCATTATGAGCATGGGTTTCATAGAAAGTGTTGCCAATTTTTTTTCAATTTTAATGTATTTTAAAATATAGGGAAAACAGTATATTTTAGCCTCATTATAAACAAGTGTTGACAGTGACTGATAATTTGGCCACCACCCACTTATTACAAAATATGTAGCGTAAGGAAAGTGTTAACAGCATAATTTCATCTGTGTTTCAAGTTTGATCCATGTAAGTAGATTATGCCTTAAATAATTCCCCTTATGACCCATATTATACATGCCATGGTTCTATATATTTCATGGTAATTCATGTCCATGGGGGAGTTTTGAAATTAGTCATTACCCAGTTTTACCCCATTAAGTCTTTTTTTTTTTTTTTTTTACAGTGAGTCAGCTATACATCATTAACAGTAATGGGCTCCACAGGGCACATCTAGCTTGAATGATATTAATAAAAAAAAAAACACCCTCATTGGCATATGCAATAACACTGACAATTATACGACAAAAAAAGCTATTGACCGATGTGACTTTCTGGCCATTAAACCTCCAGGTTATTGAGAAAAAAAACATTTAGAAAAAAAAAGAAAGAGTAAAAGCTCCCATCACTCATTTAGAGGAAATTATCTGTGGAACTTATTTTCATGGTGTTCCCAAAAAGCATGACCAGCTTGAACTTAAAGAGAGAAAGTGGTAATCCTTTAGGATACAGGGTTTATCTCCTGAAGGCTCTGCCATGTCTGCTAATAGCATATGATTCAGCAGCGTTTAAAACCTCGATTTCTCACCACCAAATGGCCTGTGAGAGAAAATGTTACCAAATCGAGTTTAAAATGACTTCCTGAGGTTTTTTTACCTCAACAGTTTTGTCACCTTTTTCTTGCCCATCAGCGGAAATGAGGCATAAAATAATGACTCTTCCCCGTCTGTTTTCCATCCTGACCCTCTCAACCCAAATGACTACCACCGTTCACAGGCCAGTTCATCCCACCTCCCTCTTCTCTCGAAGTACACGACTGTGAGGCACCTTCTCGCCACATCACACGGGAAACCAGAATGACATTCGGCAAACTGTACACCTCAGTGGCTTCATCCTAAATGTTATTCATTTATAACTTTATGACATATTTATATAGCTTATTTTCGTACTATACTAGAGTATAATCAAGTTTTATATTTATTTATATACACTCACCTAAAGGATTAACACCATACTAATACTGTGTTTGACCCCTTTCACCTTCAGAACTGCCTTAATTCTACATGGAATTGATTCAACAAGGTGCTAAAGGCATTCTTTAGAAATTTTGGCCCATATTGATAGAATAGCATCTTGCAGTTGATGGAGATTTGTGGGATGCACATCCAGGGCACGAAACTCTGTTCCACCACATCCCAAAGATGCTCTATTGGGTTGAGATCTGGTGACTGTGGGGGGCATTTTAGTACAGAGAACTCATTGTCATGTTCAAGACACCAATTTGAAATGATTCAAGCTTTGTGACATGGTGCATTATCCTGCTGGAAGTAGCCATCAAAGGATGGGTACATGGTGGCCATTAAGGGATGGACATAGTCAGAAACAATGCTCAGGTTGGCCTAAACGGGCCTAAAGTGTGCCAAGAAAACATCCCCCACACCATTACACCACCATGACCAGCCTGCACAGTGGTAACAAGGCATGATGGATCCATGTTCTCATTCTGTTTGCGCCAAATTTTGACTCTACCATCTGAATGTCTCAACATAGAAATCGAGACTCATCAGACCAGGTAACAGATTATGAAATACTCAGACCGACCCGTATGGCACCAACAAACATACCACACTCAAAATTGCTTAAATCACCCTTCTTTCCCATTCTGACATTCAGTTTGGAGTTCAGGAGATTGTCTTGACCAGGACCACACCCCTAAATGCATTGAAGCAACTGCCTTGTGATTGGTTGATTAGATAATTGCATTAATGAGAAATTGAACAGGTTTTCCTAATAATCCTTTAGGTGAGTGTATAATTGGTAGCACTTTTTTTTTTAAAATATCACTGTTAATATTTAATTTATTTTTATTTTCTAGTAATAAATTTAGTACTTAAACTTAAACTCCCAAAGGCTTACCAAGGCAACATTTCATCATTTATTTTTAATCCAATATTTATATTTTATTGTACATTATTTCAGCCTTAATTCATTGAACAAAAAACAATTTATAGATTTAGTTAATTTTAATTTTTTTTATATATTTTATTTACTCTAATCTCGAATTTAAAGCCCCTAAAAAGACATGCTGATAGGGGGGGAAAAAGAGAGATGTGTGTGAGAGGTGGCCAAGATTATTGCGAGAACACAAAACTTTTGTGAGATAAAACGCAAGAGCATTTTTTTTTCACATCACCATGTCCCTTCAGGGGCTCTGTACGAAACAAATCAAAACCGATTGACTCTTTTATTAGAAAGATCAAGAACAGACTGTTAACTTTCAATTGGAGTCCATGTAACTAAAATATGTCATTTACCTTGCATTTGGTGACTCTAGAGGTGCATAAATTGCACGCTTCTCTTTTAATTTACAATTTCCAGTGAAATAATAATGCGTGCAATACATTAAGGACTCAAACTTCCCCACAGTTGCTTATTCTGTCCTGTTAAGCCCCTTCATCACCATCTATTTATTTAAGACTGCATCTAGGAAATTGTTTGTGACAGCTCATATTGGAAAAACAGCGTGTTGATGAAGAGAAGTGTGCATTAGCATTCTAATGAAAATAGTGGGATCCTGTATGACTCCGTGTCTTGATTCATTGCTTAATGGAGAGCCTCTTTCATTACCATGCTGCAGAATACCTATCACATACCTAAAAGAGATACGCAACCCAAGGTGTGCACTCTTATCTGAATCATCATTACACAGAGTAAAACTGTGCAGGATTGTTATGTTAGTGCTGTACTGTTTTCATCATAATGAAGCCTGGAATCAAGCCTGGATACTGGAAACAAACGCCCCTGGCTTCTACAAACAGCAGTTTTGATCCAAGCATTGAGGTCCTTCAAAATGGATTGCGTCCAAACCTCTAGTTTGTAGATTTGGGCATATAACATTAAACCCAGGAGGGACTTTGAACGTCGAAATGTTACTTCAGTTGCTTCAGGACTAAAATTTAACATTGGACATCAAATGGCAACCTAACACTATATTTTGTTTACAAATCCCGGACGAGCCCCCAAATTTGAGTTGATTCATAGATTGCAACTGGTGCAGATTCCATTGATAGCAACTGGTGTTGTACTGTGTGTTTGTTGCCTGTGAAAATGTAGCACAATCATGTGATTAATGTGTTCTTGTATGGTTACTTTGATCCTGTGTGATTTGTATCAAAATGTCAGTGTTGATGATCTCATCTGTATGTGCATGATTATTTGAGAAGCCGTAGGGGGTGAGTGCCTTGTTTCATTTTTTAGGCCGAAAGGCCGTTGTTTTTCTCCTGATAATTGTGTTAGTTAAGGAGGTAGGGTAATTAATTGTATGTTTTGTTTTCTTTTATTTTGATTCATAGGTAAGGTAGCTCACCCCTAAAGATCTTGCTTCTATTCTTTTTCCTGTTTATTTTTTTTTGTTATTTTAATTTTAAGATATTGTTTTGTGAATGGTAAGCAATGCTGCTTTTAAAACAAATCCAAAATGACAATAAATTTAAGCTAACTTGAGGAATTGGTGTTGTTTTATCTTACCGCCTGACCTAGACCAGGGACCGTAACATAAATTGGGGGCTCGTCCGGGATATGAACCCGGGACAAGAATCATACCTCTAGACCAAAAAGCAAATAATTAATGAGTGGTATTGCTAAGAAAGTGTTGGTAATTATGGTAGTCTTGTGTTTTATTCTGTCTTACACTTCTGTTCAAACTTTTGGGTCATAAGAGTTTTAAAAGTTTTTTATTTTAATTTTTTTTAATTATTATTTCTCATGCTCACCAAGACTGCATGTATTTGATCAGAAATACAATCAAAATAGCAATACTGTGAAATAATATTGCAATTTATGCAAAATGTCCATTTTGGTGTCTACTTTACATAATGAGGGCAGATGAATTTGATTTCAAAAAGTTGAATTAGAAAACCTTTGATGTCAAATACAAAAGATATGCTAAGCGTTTTTCTTTTCTTTTAAAAGTTGATAAGCTTATTTGTAAGCTGTCCTGCACACTATATAGTTAGTTAGTTACAGTTTATTATTTGCATTTCGCTTTTTAATTTTTAATTTTTGGGGTCACAACCCATCGATTGACATTCACCTGTTCATAACAATTACTTAATGTCAAGGAATGAATTATCGGTGAGCGGGTCTGTTAAAAATATACAGGAATATAACAGGCATCATCTCTGATTGTGCTGAATGAGTTAACCTTTGCCGGTGCAATACTGACCCCCCGACTGATTGCTTAGAGATTATCCCAAGATCAACAGAAAACAATTCATTAACTTCCCATAATATCGTTAATTAGACATTTTCACAACCTAACTGGCAGAGGAATAAAACCGCATAGAAAGTGATTCATTACTGAGTAGGACCTTGATTTATAATTTGATGATTTCAATTATCTTGGCTGATGATGAGTACCTGCTCTACAGACTCAGCTGTCACAGGTGCTGCCGTCCAACTGGAGATCTAATCTGACAAAGTATGAGGCAAAACACTACAAAGAATATAGTTATTTCAAGCTCCATATTGGACAAGGCTTAATTATAATTACTTTGTCTAAATAAGACTATTACCGGTTTCCAATTTATAACGTAATAGGCTCCGTTATCATCGGTACGGTCGTGTTAAGTAAACCTTTAGAGATCAACACTTGATATGTAATTTGATTGGTCTGAGATTATATAAGTGAACAGTATATTAACTAACAGGCTCTGATGGATGATCAGAATCTATGGCAGCTGTGTTGTCAACAGGATGAAACTGCATGCAAAGTGATTCATTATAGATCTGCGTCTTAATTAATGTGCTTGACATTCAAATCGGGTATTTTGATTTAGAGTTCTCAAACACCATTGCTGAAACTGAAATTTGCCATTAATTTTCTCAAATAACACATTTCAACGTGCAAGGGTATTCAAATGCTCCTGAAGTGAGCGCTGCTCTCAAATACAGCAGTTCATGGATGACTACTGTACATCTTTCCTTAAAATGTGAACATTTTTCACTACATTTTGCACAGGGACGTGCACAGACATTTTGAGGGGCGGGGGCTCAAGGGCACAAAAAAGGGGCACTTCTCATAATTACGTTTTTTTTTTTTTTACTTATTTTGAACAAAAAAGTATATATAATAACTAGGGGTGTAACAATACACTCATGTCACAATTCGATACATATCACGATACTGAACTCACGATACAATATTATTGCGATACTCCAAGACATACAGTATGGTAAAAGGTTAACAAAGAATGTACTGTTGATTAAAATGCAAACTTTTATATTACATTGCGGGTTTAAATGAATAGGTTGGACTTGGTGCTTGTAACCCAAGGACAATGGTGACACCAGAATACCACTCATCTCCTCTACAAATAGGGAAAAAAGGCTACAATTTGCAAAATCTCACCAAAATTGGACAGTTGAAGACTGGAAAAATGTTGCCTGGTCTGATGAATCTCGATTTCTGTTGAGACATTCAGATGGTAGAGTCAGAATTTGGCGTAAACAGAATGAGAACATGGATCCATCATGCCTTGTTACCACTGTGCAGGCTGCTGGTGGTGGTGTAAAATGTTTTCTTGGCACATTTTAGGCCCCTTAGTGCCAACTGGGCATCGTTTAAATGCCACGGCCTACCTGAGAATTGTTTCTGACCATGTCCATCCCTTTATGGCCCTTAATGTCACAAAGATTGAATAATTCCAAATTGGTTTCTTGAACATGACAATGAGTTCACTGTACTAAAATGGCCCCCACAGTCACCAGACCTCAACCCAATAGAGCATCTTTGGGATGTGGTGGAACGGAGTTCCTTGCCCTGGATGTGCATCCCACAAACCTCCATCAACTGCAAGATGTTATCCTATCAATACGGGCCAACATTTCTTAAGAATGCTTTCAGCACCTTGTTGAATCAATGCCATGTAGAATTAAGGCAGTTCTGAAGGCGAAAGGGGGTCAAACACAGTAATAGTATGGTGTTCCTAATAATCCTTTAGGTGAGTGTATACTGGGAATTTCAATAAAACATACACACATTTAACTCGCCATCCTCTCTGAATACTGACATTGTCCATCTGGATAGAGCTAATCTATCTTTGTAAAGTGGAGCTGCAGAGCCATGTATCATGAGCAGGTCTCTGTGGCGTTTCCCCATCATCCTTGTTTGTCTCCTGAACCAGCCTTGAATGGTGTTAGCAGAAGTGATACATGACTCCCCAGACTCCTCTCACAAAGGCCACACACCGGAACTGCAAACAACCATTTGCAGGGATCAAGAGAGAGAGAGAGGAGTGGGGTAGAAAAGTATTTATCGGTGGAGGTGATTAATGGATGCATGGAACCTGTAAGGACATATGAGGTAGAGAAATAGATGTCAACCACTCCAAACTCCATTCCGCCCCATTCTTTCAGTGCATCACTTGGTTTCGTTTCTCAGGCTTTGCCCATTTTCCCATCTTATGTCGATCTGTCTTAGACTTGAGGTGTGTTTTTCTCTTCAGCTGTCAAGATGAAAACCTTGTAAACCCCAAAGAGCAGCTTTTCAGGACTGGGAGGAAAAAAGAATTCTGTTCTGTACAGCTCCGTCTTGTTCTTTAAAAGATGTTAACAGTGAAGGTTTATATTTGTCTGTTTCTTTCTGTACACCTGGAGGATACAGACGGCTGTCAGCTCTCAGATTCAATCATGTAGTGAAATCAAAATGATTAAGAAAAAAATCTCATCATGAGTTTTCTTTTCTCCATGATAACCTGGATGATTTATATGTGAAAGCACATCTGTAAAAATGACCTGGTAATATGAACTGCACCACGGACCATCTGGACCACCATCTGATAATGATTAAGAATATTTAATGAGCAATGCGTTTGGGTGGGCCTTCATTATTACATCGGGGAAAAAAAAAAAGAAAACCTGACTGAAATATTTGTGGGGAAAAAAATAAAATAAAATAATAACAATAATGATAAATACAATGCTGTGGTATTTATGTTGATGCATAACTTCCATGACTTTTATAACTGCTTATTATGACATATTTGAAATTATACATTTACACTTACAGTATAAAAGTTATTCTGCACTTAATCAGCTGAACCTGCATCTGAAGTAATTGGTAATGATACTTTTTTGGTGTAATTATCATTTGGAACTCAGTGGTACATGTTTTAATGTGTTGTTTTTTTGTGGAAGTGCTGCTCTGCTGGCATGTTGTGTCAGGAAAAGGGTTTTCTTTTTCATCTGGTCGATTAAAACAGAACCCAGTGTGCTGCTTTGGGCATGGAACACAGTTTACCAGCGGCTGCCTGAAGTATATTTGATGAAAGTTGATGCTGATTAGGTTTATATTTTAGTCAGCCAACCAAGAAAGAAAACTTTAGTGAAACAAGACACTTCAGCAGAGCAGAACTTCTACAGAAAAGAACAGAATAAGGGGCAGATTTACTAACAGCATTTGCCTGTTAGCAAACCGTCTTTTGGTGTAAAAATGACACGCAATAAAAAATAAAAAAAATGTTCTGAAAAGGCGTGGGCACTTTGTTGTTTTTTGGCGCTGACCTTATTGCATATGCATTTGTAGGGGGTTCCCTTTCAGATACAACATTTATGGGAGGAGATTATTTAAATGAATCATGCAAGATGATTTACTAAACTTTTGTGCTAGTCAATTTACTGGTATTTGCGCCATTATTTACCACCCCAAAACATCATGTCTTAAACTAGATGCTAATTTGCGCTGCTCTTGGTACATTGCGTTGGTCCTTATGGAAATGATCCAGCTGTGTCTGTGTTCTTTGATTTGCAAGTCGTCAGTAGATTACACGTAGAACTTCAGACTCCTATCAGCGCTTTTATAGAATCGTGCTCTCATGCTAATTTGCCCTGTTTAGTAAATCTGGGTCTATAACATTAACCATGCGAGTTAACAAATGTTGCTAGTTAAAATTGAAAATCATACCCAAGCACTGTTTTTATTTACAGGAACGGCTGATTAAATGCATAGAGTATGCAATTAAATAATAATAAATAAAAAAATATATAAATAAACATACATAACACACATAGTTTAGCCAGCAAAATTATCAGGATATCATGAGAGATTTATCAAAAACAAATGATGCCACAAAGTTTTCTCATTGAAATGAGAAACAATATAAAGACACACATTTGCATCTATATTGTGATGTGCAAGGCTTTGATCACAGTATTTGGCACTTTGAGAGTGAGAAACTAGTTAAAGTGGAAGGGAAAACTCTTGTTCATCTTTATTTAACTAAAATTGCCGACTAAATTTTTTCCTGACGTTAAACTCTCACAAAAACTAAACTGAAGCACTTAACCCGCAGAGAAGTCAGAACAAACTGTTCCCTTCTGTTTGTGAAACTAATTTGTCTTTCTCGAAAGATGGCGATGTTCTTTGAGAATACCAAGCTAAACTCAAAATTCTTTCCAGTGCTGGTGTTCACCCCATCAAAGAGCCTCTGACCGTTAACTAACCCCAGTCGTGTACACACGTACACACACACTGGTTTCCATGTTGTATGGGGACTTTATATGGACATAATGATTTTTATCCTGTTCGCACTGCATATTCTATCCCACTCCACCAC
The DNA here is from genome assembly GCF_016745375.1 of Pimephales promelas. Next base: position 18,010,644 of record NW_024121122.1, read on the forward strand.
TAACCCAACCCCTAAACTCCATCACAGAAAACATCCTGCATTTTTACATTTTCAAAACACTGCATTTAGTATGATTTATAAGCAGTTTTCCTCATGTAGACCATATATATATATATTAGGGCTGGGCAAAAAAATCGATTTTTCGATTAATCGTTTTTTAAAATGTGGTCGATTCAAAATCGATTCTCAACGGCCACGAATCGATTTTTTTCCATATAGCATAAAGGGCTCGCGGACGCGGTGCTGCATCTTCTCGTCTCTCTGCACTAGGCAAGCGCTAAGCGCTGCAGCTGTCGATACACACACGCGTTTAGGAGTCGGGACACGACGGAATATTCACTTGCACAATCGGGCCAGCATTGCATCGTGACCTATGATCGTAACTAACATTTATCATTTATTTGCTCAAGCAATGTTAAACCATCCCGTGCTCGCGCACTCTCAGAGATTTCTTTCACTGCGTGCACAGCCTAAATCCGCCTCACAAACAGCTCGCCAGAAACAAAAGTTTTATCCCTGGATTATATCGCTTTAACAGTTAAAACACGCAACATTATGTCAAAACTCTGGTCTTGGTGAGTAACCTCGTAAAGACAGTCGGTAATGTCTTAAATTAGCATTAAACGCGTGTGACAGAAAGTTAATGAAACAGTAATGGATCCGCGCACTAGTTCTTAAAGTGAACGCAGCCATTTGTGTCAGCCATTAATTCTGTTGTCATAACAACAGAATATAGTATTAATTGTAAGCAATCAGAATTAATAGCCTTTGTATTTAATTCAGTCTGGACTAAAAAGACTATCCAGTGTTATTTTACATTGGATTACTTTATTCAGTTTCTGTAGTATATCTGACATACCCAAAAACTACCCCAAAATCTCTCTTAATTTGTGTCTTTATTCTATTGTATTTATTTGTGATACTTTTTTCAATTTAATTCAAAGATTGAAATCAAGCATCCATACATAAACTCTTAACAAAAAAAAATACATTAACATTTAGGTAAGATCAATGTAAAAAATGTCTAAATATTTATATATTTCTCTATCTTAAACATAAAATAGCATGATACTCTTCTGTGCGACTGTGCAACTCTTTTTTGCATATTGCATCAAAATCTTTGTATGCATTTAGTGTACACTCTAAAAAATGCTGGGTTGTTTTAACCCAACTTTGGGTCAAATATGGACTAACCCAGCCGTTGGGTTAAATTTTTACATTACATTTTTAACCCAACATTTCGGGTTTGTCCATATTTGACCCAAAATTGGGTTAAAACAACCCAGCATTTTTTAGAGTGTACCTAAAATAAAAAAGTGTTTTATGGCTCTTAATTTTCTTGTATTAATTAACCACTAGTAAACTTATGTCCACTGTTCTTTTTTATAAATTATAAATATAGGATTTTTATTACATCTTCATTATAGTTGAATCGAGAATCAAATCAGGAATCGAGAATCGAAAATCGAATTGAGAATCGAAATCGAATCGAACTGAGAGCTTGCGAATCGAAATCGAATCGAAATTGAAATGTGAATCGATACCCCCTAATATATATATATATATATATATATATATATATATAATCATTTTAATTTGAAAAGATTATAGATATCCTTGTGGGGAAATTTGGTATTTGGTATAGAAATTTAGAACAAAAGATATCATTGTGGTGAAATTTGATCCCACAACGTGGCGAATACCTGACAGACAGACACACACGCACGCATGCTTGCACATGCAAACAAATAATAAAATAAAATAAAATAAAATAAAATAAAATAAAATAAAATAAAATAAAATAAAATAAAATAAAAATAAAATAAAAATAAAATAAAATAAAATATTAAGCTGTGTGGAAAAAATAAGACAGAAACTGATCAAATGGATTACTGGACAACTAGGAAAATAGACAATATTTCGGGTACTTCCCTCATATGATAGTGAATTGATTTAGCAGAAAAAGCATCAATGTGCAAATAGACTCAGAGTCAGTCAGACACACATGCAAAGATCCACACTCAACTGTGATTAGAGAGTGTTTTGGTCTGGGCTGAAGGCTGAATAAATGGGAGATTGAGGCCTCCTGCAGCTCTTCAGAGTTATAATCACCCATCAGCAGGACTCAGGGAGAAATAAGGAGGGTGGAAATACGGGGCCGTTCTCGCAAACTGTTTTAGAGTTAATTACCACTGGATGCACTCACTGTTCTGAGATTTGAGCACTTGAATACAAAATTTCCTCCGGGACTTGCTTTGGAGGTTTCATGGGCCCTTGTTCTATTTTTATTTATCTATTTGTTTATTTGTTTTTTGGATGAAACTAGAAGTTCATGCACCATTGATTATAAAGCTGCAGTGAGTGTGATTATGAATGACCTGTAATAACCTTGTCTCTAGTATTTACAGTAATATTATTAGTAGCCTTTATGTACAGTTAAGGTTCTTAAGAGAACACTAGTTAAGTCGTATCTTCTTTTAAATTGTTGTTCACTGCCTCAGTCCCTAATGTATTCCTGTTTTCTGTTCAGGTAATGTTTCAGAAACTTCACTTTGCGAATGTGAATTGAAATTTTTAATTGTTTTAAAGATTATTGATATTCACTCTCCAGATAATATTTCTGCAGTGGTTTGGTTTTCAAACAAACTTACTCAATGCATGCATTGTGTCTGCATTGAGCCAAGGATTCCAATGATATAAGACACTTGGGCCTACGCCTAGTTTAGGAGTTATGAGCCATTTCGTACCTTTGACCGCTATGGCACCCCGTCAGGCCGTTCGGGGCGCAACTTTGTAGGCGGTGTGAGTACTACCAGCCCTCAAAGTTTCAAGTCTCTATGGCTTTCGGTCTGCTCGATCAGTTTTAGATGGAGAATGCTGCATCATGGGGAAATTAACACTAACAATAGGGTTTCAGCTCTGCGTGCTTGAACCCCTAATTACCCCACTGAGAGAGAAATATGACAGTGAAGGGCATGCTTGACATTAAATGTGAGATAATTAAAGAAATATGACAAATATGAAAAAAAATATTAAGGTAAATTTGACCGGTGAATAGAATATTTTTACATTGTCAATTACTTTTGTCAGATCCAAACTGTGTGAAAATATTATTTTTCTGATTATTTAGGACCAAAAAAAAAAAAAAAATAGCTATGAAAAAATAGAGTATATTAGTGCATTTAAAAATAATAATAATAAAAAAAAATGTACAAAATGATAGGCTTTCAAGCACAATACATATTTTGAAATGTGATGGAAATGACACTGGGGGGAAACGTTCACGACTTTCACAACAGAATGACAAAAATGACAGAATTATCCTGTGAGGCATGTCTGTCCACTGTTGGACATTGGTAGTAGGCAAATTAAATAACTAGTTGGAGTGTGAAAAATTTGTCCGCAAGGCCAAAAGTGGCCATCGCTGAAGCTGAAACACTCATCTACAACCAGCAGATTTATGGGTGACAAAATGACAGGAAAACACTGTCCTGGTGTTTCCCATTATGAGTGAAGAACTCCTCCAGTGGGAGAGTTTATGACTGTTCTCCATCGATCAGTGTCAAAGAATGGAAAGCACTTAGAGGAAGCGAGAGCATGAAGAGGGTGGACATGCTCTGCACCAATCTGCAGGGAGCTGGCCTACTAAAATACAGCAAGTCATTTAGTAACTGGATGTGAAAGGTGGTTCATTTGCTCATTTGTTGTCCTTCTGATAGGATGGAGGCACTGGTAAAACAATGCTTAGAGTTAAAGGGATATTTCACCCAAAAATTAAAATTCTCTCATCATTTTAGTCACCCTTTACGATCCCAGATGTATATGACTTTCTTTCTTCAGTGAAACGAAAACTTCTTCAGGGGAAGTTAAACGGTCAAATCACTGGATGTACTGGTTTCGTCCTCATCACTTATTGTGAAACACAGCAACTACCTGCTAATGCACTCACATTCACCTAAAGTAGCCTTATTGACAAGTTAGTGAGAGTAAGTGCAATAGACATAAGATATAGTGCATTCAATGGCCTAAACTGTAACAAGTAATTAAATTACTCATCAGAGATGTATTGGATTAAAGAGGACATATACTTGTAGAGAGTAAAAGTTCCTAATATCTTTGATAGAGTAAAACTACAGAGTACCCAAACATATACATTTACTTAAATACTTTAAACCACTGCAAGGAAGCAAAAATGACCGTCACGTCTCGTACCACAATGTCCCTTTTATGAACGATTGAATGGCAGTCGACTGGAAGCAATAATTTATACTTTGACATAAAGTTTAAAATATTAGTATTTTTTGAACACACACCTATCGTGTCGCTTTAGAAGACATTGATTGATCCACTGGCGGTGTATGGATTACTGTCACAATCTTTGTCTGTGGTTTTTCATGCGTCAACCAAGCGACACCCATTCACTTGCATTATATGGACTCACAGAGATTGATTATTTTTCTAAAAAAATCGTTGTGTTTATCCGAAGAAAGAAAGTCATACACATTGGGGATGGCAAGAGAGTGAGTACATGAGAATTAAAATGTTTGCGTAAACTATTAATGTTTATTTTTTATGAAGAAACACACACACACACACACACACACACACATATATATATATATATATATATATGGCAATTTCATCCTTAAGATGAGCAGTTATATATATCCAGTTATATATATATATATATATATATATATATATATCCAGTTATATATATATATATATATATATATATATCCAGTTATATATATATATATATATATATATATATATATATCCAGTTATATATATATATATATATATATATATTCATGTTATTTGAGTAGCATTTTTCTTCAAACCCTCAAATTTAATAAACCAGACTCTTTGAAAACAGACTGTTTACAAATAAACATTTCTCTCCATTTTCATAAATGTCATCCAAAGTTTAATGTCATTACATTTCTAAATAAAACACTAAAACATTCTCCTCCACCACTGAATCATTACCATTAGTAGTTTTTGTTCTCCAAGAAAGCTCTCTGAACCTCCACAGGTTACGACTGTAAGTATATACAGTATGTGATGGACAGGATTCATTTCCACATATATATATATATATATATATATAACTCTTCCCCATAATCTCAACATGCACAGAGGTTCAGCTCACTTCGGAGAGGTCATTAACATTGTTATTGCACCAGGTCCACTCAGGGGGCTGAAACAATTATTGCAATAATATGGGATGACGCATGTGAATGGGGACATGGAGAGAGAACACTAGACAGTAGAGAACACTAATTCAGCTACTGGAGGACAATACATAAAATGAGAGAGGGAAAAAGATGAATTAACTGTCAAAGGTAAGCTCCAACAAAGAACTCAAAATAACACCTAATGGACCGACACAGAGTGCACGGCATCCGAAAATCCACAGCAAACATCATCCAAAGTGCAAAGACGAGTTACAACGGAGCCAATTATGCATATCAAACGTTATAGAAGGGACTTTCCCCTCAGTCATAATTCATCCAGCCAGGAGCAGATGGCCCTTTAATCATTGCAGACATTGGCACATGCTAGACACAAGGGTTTCAGCACCATGGACAGCAGCCAGTGGTTTGTTAAGCAGTTCAGCACCATGGACAGCGACCAAAAACTTCCACTCGTATGTTTGGCACCGCAGCAAAGCAAACCACACCACTCCACATCAAATCACCTGCTTTCTTTTCTTTCTCTTTTTTTATCCTCGCCCACTTCCTCTCTCACCCCCTATCCGTCCATCTTCCTTTTTATCCTTCTCTCTCTCCCTCTCCCCCAACCGTTCCCTCTCAGCGCCAGTTCCGATCCCCTCCCTGCCTTCCTCTGTGGGCTGTGAACAGCAGTGTCATGGACGAGACCTTTTCCAGGTAATTGAGTCCTCTAGCTCACACCACTAATTTGCGAAGCTCGGGTCTCCCGAGCAGTTACCCGAGAGACAAAAACGGGAAGAAGGAGTGAAAGTGAGAAGGAGAAAATAACTGGACTGAGTACAATATGTTAATTGGTTTCCTGTAATTGACAGGCTTTGGAAAGGTCATTGAGTATTTCAGAGGAAAGCAAGAAGCATTTTACTCGGCGGGAACTGAAAGGGGACTGTAGCTAAAACCGTCAAGTGAATGTCGGATTCACGCGTGGTAACGATCAATTACTGCTGTTTTTCCGCATAAGGAAGCACAGCAATGACTCACCAAGTTGGCGCTTATGTTTGAGAATAAATAAGCAAGAGTTCAAAGTGAGAGATAAGCCGTGAGCACTCCTGCCACTCAAACCACATAACTGTTTACAAAAAAAAAATAATAATAAATAAATATCCATACATCACCTAAAGTCACATCTTCTCAAAAAAAGTGCATGTTGATTGATCATTCTGCCGGCTCCTCATTCCGAATCTCAACAAAGACTCTACCATCATGCACATCAACTAAACCTGCTGTTTTTCACTTGGTTTTGTTATCCAACATACTGTGAATGCAGAGTAAATACCTTTGTGTGTACTCTGTCTCTGCCTGCAATGGTTCAAAGGGTTCTATACTAGTTTGGACTGGGCAAAAAATAAGAATAATGAGCATATAGTGTATACTAATAGTGTATAACTGATCTGAACTGTGGCCTACAGTAAATGGCAGCACATATGAAACAACTCATTGACCTTTAGTGCTCATATGGACAACACAGGTTCGGGTCTGGCTCTGAATATATTACTTAACCATAACTTTATGGAATAACTTTCCACAGAAGATGTATATATATATATATATATATATATATATATATATATATATATATATATACACATACACATGTGTGTGTGTGTTAAAATGGGATACAAAAGGAATGGGTTTAAACTGAGACTGAATTCTGGATTATCATCTTCATCAATCCACACTCTAAAAAATGCAGGGTTAAAAAATAACCCAACCTATAGGACAGAACACACGCTCGGTTGGTTTGACCCAAGTGCTGGGTTTTTCCATTTAACCAATATTGTTGGGTCATTCATTTGAGTTGGGTCATTCATTCATTAAGTTGGCCCAACAATATGGGTTTAATGGAAAAACCCAGCACTTGGGTCAAACTTAACCCAGCAAGATGGTCAATTTTACCCACTGGTTGGGTCAAATGAATGACCAAAGAATTATATACAGAGGACACTGTATATGTGATCTCATTTAAATCTCTCTCTTTTTTTAATAGATTTCTTTAACTTTCTTTGTACACGATTATTGAATAGAAAATGTCCACCCACCAAAATGCCAATTGCAAATGACCCCCTTCCAACTCATTTTACCCAGCATATGCAACCCAATGATGTGTTTACAGTACCCCAAACAACCCAGCATTTTGACCCAGCACAATCAACCCAATAATTTGTTTATAGAAACAACCCAGCATTTTCTGAGTGCAATAGAATGCATTATTCTCCTTTTTTTTTGCTGTAAGGAGCCTGAATCCCAATTTGTCATGTTGTTTAATGTCTCTTCGTTCTCTACCCATTATGAACAACCAGATAAAAATCTATTCAGTTTGAGTGACAATAACAGTGCCATCGCTAGTATGAACTGCATCAAGGGTAAGTGGTTACAGTGTCATTTCAGTGCTTTGTGCAAGTAACACTGCACCAAAGCTCATTGCATCAGTCAGAGCTGAGATAATGAAGTCTGAAGGAAAAAAAAAAAAAAAAAGATTCTCAGCAATCAAAGACTACAGACTTTAGAATGTGTGACTGTTTGAGAGCCCAGCCGACATTTCCGCTCTACTTTAGTTTCTCGGTGCCAGCCAAAATGTCTACAGCCCATATGTTGTACTGACCTCCTCTCTCTCTATATCTCTCTATGCCCTCACCCCTTCAAGTAAAGTGTTACAATTGCTTAACTTTGATGAGTCAAAGTGAAGTAAATACAAAAAAAAAAAAAAAACATACTCATCATATACTTTTTAGAATTAAAGTATTATGCTTAAATGCATAATTTGGTAGAATAATATAAATGTATGTAAGAAAAAAAACTAAAATGTAACTAAAACTAAAATATTCTAACTATTAATTTGTTCAGCTGCATAAAAATTAAAAGACCAATTTAGTCAGTCAAAACACTGTGAGTGAGATATGTACCAAACAGCAGATCACATTCTGACATCACACTGCAGGTTTCCCACATTAAAAGCTCACCAGGAATCTGTCTTTTGAGACTTGGGCGAAAGAACTCATTTATCAAATCCCTGTCACGTGCCCTTGCTTCCATTTGTGAAGCACAACTGAATCCATTTCTAGGCAAATTTAATCAAATATTTCCTCTGGTGTAACATGATGTATTTCCTCAGCATTGGTAATGTTTAAATTCAGCCTGTGCAGAATAGGTTATGTACATGTCCACACTCTTTGCTGGAAACTTCTCTTCATCTGCCTGAGAGCCGCAGAGGCAGACAGACAGATCGAAGAAGAGAGGAGAAAATTACACAAAATTACACAAAAAGTATATAATTATTTACCTTAAGTACCTTAAGAGAAAGAGAGAGTCAGAGAGAAAGAGACAGAGAATATAAATTATAACGCCAGACTATTGATGGAAATGTCTGTTAAGAGAATAATGTTAAAAATCTAATCTTGCATCTCAATGATCACAATACATTTACAGGAACTAGTTTCTCAGCAGCGGCAAAATTTTACTTTTAAAAAGTACATAAAGTACAAAAGTAACATAGCGGAGACGTGAAAATGATAACTGCATCGGGCTGAAACAAGCATAAAACACTTGTTTTGTGCCAGGTCTATATAGGGCCCATTACTTTTAAAAGTAACTTTCCCCAATACTGTTTATTAAGGTTTCAGCTCGGATGTCTTATACTGTGTGTCAGAGAGCTATAACATAACATATAACATAGAGAATTTGATTTTAAGAGAAAATGATGAGAAATGTGTATTTTATATTGAGATTTTTGACTTTGTATCACAGAATAAGCAAAACTGAGAAACTTTTGAGATGTTTGAGGGTCTTAAACTGGAAAATGAAGTGTTTGTTTTCACAATGGAGTCTAGAGGAAACAATTGAGATATAATGTAGGATAATGACAGAGTAATGCCTTGCCTTGACATTGTTCTCTCCAGGAAGAGTCATGAGAAGCATGAACAACCACAGCCCCACCTCTGACCACCCTCTCCTGCCTGTTTCCTAGGGTTGATTTACTTATTATGGGCTCTTTCTCCTTCATTCCAGTGTCATTGCACACAGATTAGATGGGTTTCGGATTGGACATCATATATCAGCAAGTCAATCCGTAATGGATGTTTTTTTTTTCTATAGGTGACTTGCTGCTGCCATCTGTTGAAGTATTTTGTGTCCTCTGGGCTGTAATTTGCCACACTCTTAGTTCTGTCTCTCAAATACTATACTGTTTAGCCTCTAGTTTCAGTTAATTAATTTTTAACCATTTCACCATGTATGCATTCGACTAGCATTATTAGAAGCAACTTGCGTTAAAATTTAAGTATACATTTCAGTTCAAGCATCCCTGGCCTGGTAAATCAAACCCAGGATCATTTTTTTTTTTTTTCAATCTTCATAAAAATTGGGTCAGACTATTTTCAGACCAAGCCTTACACAAATGACTAAATTGATTTTCCTTTTCCTTAACAAATCTAAAGTGAATTTGACAGCAAGGCCAACAGCAATTCTTGAAATTTAACGTACAGTAAAAGGTTATAAAAATGAAAAACAAACAAAAACAAAAAAATTGTAATATGGCTTTCGTCACATCATCCAGGTGGACGCTGCACATTAGGTGGTTGAGGAGATTCCTCCTTCCATGTAAAGCATTTTGACTACCCAGAAAAGTGCTATATGAATGTAAAGAATTAATATTATTAATATTATTACAAATTGTTACATTTTTCCAATAGCATAAAACTATGATTTTGCCACGGCATCTTAACCAGATGAGCGATTTGGCTCGAACACAAAAATATTCCTCCCACTGAAGCAAAATATACACTCTTAAAATGCTGGGTTGTTTTAACCCAATTTTGGGTCAAATATGGACAAACCCAGCCATTGGGTTACATTTTTAAATTACATTTCTAACCCAATGGCTGGGTTTGTCCATATTTGACCCAAAATTGGGTTAAAACAACCCAGCATTTTTTTAGAGTGTATAAAATTGTCCTGCACATACTTGAAATGATCGACAACCTTGATCCCTGAGTGACTGTGAATGGTTGTTGAAGGCTACGTTTGTTTTTTTTTCCAACCAGGGGTCTTTACATTGAAAGTGTAGAATATGTCAGCATGCAAAATCAGGTCAATATGATCTAAAAAATAATCATGGTTGAACTGCTGTTCTGGTGTAGATAGGAACAGAAGTGCAAAAAATGATTCAGAATTCACAATTTTACGGTCAATGATTGCTTCATGTCAAAACGTCTTAAAGGGGTGGTTCAGAATTTTGTACTTTGGGACTCATTTCCAAGACTTTGTGTTATTTATCAGTGGAGACAGTTTTCAAAAAGTTTCATCGAATCGTTCCAGTTGCATAGGTCGCTGGTGCTAGGCTAGCGTGAGTCAACGGCAACTGCTAGTCTTCCATTAAAAACAGTTTTTCCCACCCCACAGTAAAAGCAAATAAAATATAACGCCAGACAATAATGGTAGAAATCAAACCACCCTTTCATTGCATTGCAATAGTTATACATTGTTTCCTGTATTTATTGGCACAGTCTATTGATATATACTAGTTTCTACAGCAGCGGCGGAGTGATATGTAGTTAATAAACCCAAAACAAAGAGGGCGACATATATTGACGCTTTTGACAATGTGTATACATCCAACGCACATGGCACCCTTTACCGTCAATATAACACGCTTCGGTTATGGGTAGGTTTAGGTCTGGGGTAGGGTTAGGGTTAGACCACTAGGAGGCGCCTTCGGCCCCATATATATCTGCGTCTCATATTGACGCTAAAGGGTGCCATGTGCGTTGGATGTATATGCATTGTCAAAAGTGCCACTATATGACGCCTTGGGATGAGAACGGGCTGGTCATTCTGGATTGCAGAAGAATAGGACACAGGTGAATAGGAATAATTTTTATTTTTTATTTTTATTAATTCATTTTTGCTGGTTGGTATTGTTGACTTGGATCATCGAAGGTCAGCGACAACCAAGACAAGGTTAATAAAGTGAGTTTAAATACTTAAAGTATATTTGTGTTATTTACAGGGGTGGAATGTAACGAAGTACAAATACTTAGTTACTTTACTTAAGTACATTTTTCACGTATCTTTACTTTACTTAAGTACAATAAATAGTGCCTACTTTTTACTTTTACTTCGTTACATTTTGCAGCAATTATTATACTTTCTACTCCACTACATTTCTACAGCTTCTGTTACATTTTCGTTACATTTTCTGATCAGTTTTTCCCCTGCCAAAACGTAATCTGGCCGTCCGTTCGTTGCACGTTTGTCTCACCAGTGACGTTTGGTTGCCATAGATACAGTATATCAACCCGGTCACACTAAATGCGTCTCACACGCAGTGTGTTTATCATGCAACTCATACGCAAAAATTTGTTTTTACGTGCATAGGAAATACACCGTGTGTAATGTTTGGTTTGGTTAGGATTATGGCAAGCCAAGAGGTTCAGAATTACACCATAAATGAATCGCCTTTACTGCCAAACATGGTTATTAACATATAGTAAGGATAAGCATGATATTGCCTAATTGCAAGCTTGTTTCAGAAATGGTGACATTTTTTTTCCATCATTATTGAACATCATTATAGGAGTAGGCTATTAGGTTGAATGAGTTAGAATTAAATGTTTTATTAATCATTAGAAAATAGACATTAAGATAATAAATTGTTATGCAAGTACTTTTACTTTTAATACTTAAAGTACATTTAAAATAAAGTACTTTTTACTTTTTACTTAAGTATGGTTGTCATTGTGTTACTTCTACTTTTATTAAAGTAAATATTTATCTGGGTATTTGTACTTTTACTTAAGTACTGCGATTCAGTACTTCCTCCACCACTGGTTATTTAACATATTTAACGGGTTTGGGTAATATTTATGAGTTTGCATTTCACAGTTTTTATTAATTTTGAGGAATAATACTAAATCTGTTTTTGCTCAAGTGAGATCATGTTTACATAGCGCACACAACACCTCTACATTTACTGCTGATTTCTCTTAACATGGAGACAGGAGAGCTATCAGTCAATAAATGGCAAAAAGTACATTGTGATATTGTGATACAGATATTTTGTTATACAGTAATATGTTACTTTACAAGCTACTTGAAAAAAAAGTAATCTGATTACAAAACTCACATTACTTGTTATGCACTGTTAATAATAATAATAAAAAAATGAGAACTCAATTTAGTCTCCTATAAATATATACACTTTTACCAGCAGTACATCACATCACATAAAGCAAACTCAACAGAGAAAAGAGAGAGTTTTGCTTGCACAGTCAAATTGAACATATCAATTTGATAGAGGATTTAAATGAGAGAGAGAGAGAGAGAGAGAGAGAGAGAGAGAGAGAGAGAGAGAGAGAGAGAGAGAGAGAGAGAGAGAGAGAGAGAGAGTTTTAATCTTTATTTTAACAGCCCTTGTTTCCATAATTAAACAGTTCCTATATTTGAAAAGCAGAACATTCAAAAAATCGTTGGATTATAAATGTGGACTCTTTTACACATTTGCATTCTCACACATTTTGTAACTCTAACAAGTTTTCCTGCCCATGTCTACAAGTAAAAATCACACGTTTCAGTAACCCCTGACAACATAACTGCATAATGTGGCTGCCCAGAATACTCCGAGGCACTAGAACATCTTGGCTTGGCCTCACAGGGAATCAATCTCCTGAACCGAATGGAAGCCCAGCCGGATAAAACACAAACATTTAAGTGCTGGTTAGCTATGAGGGTAAAACAATATGCCAGATAACTCAACTACTTCCAAAGGGCAGCCGATACATCAGCTAATGTTGGTGCTGCAAGCTAATTTAACACTCATGGTTACAAGTATATAGGCAGTGCTGGACAAGACGAATATGTTGACTGTGTCTTAAACCTAAGGCTTTGTTGTCCAGTCAGGCAATGACTTATACAAGCAATATCGAGATACAGCTACATCTACAGAGAAAATGTGGTAAGGTCAGTAGCATGTTTAGTTACTCCCCAACACTTGCACTAAGGAATAAAACTAAAAATGTAACTGTAAATGCAAAATGAACATTAATATCCTGCCAACTTTCTTTTTCATGTCGTGAGGTTTGGCACATTTGTACAGACTGTGCTACTTTATTATTGCCTGCATTAAAGAATGTATTCATGTGTTCTAAACTGCTGATGGCTCTCAGTTTAAAGGATCATTTCAAACCCACAGCCATGGTTATTATCCAGATATGAGAGAGAGAGAGAGGCAATAAGACTGTATATAACGCATATTGTGTGTGTCTGTGTGTGTGTCCTCTCTGCAGTGTGACTCTAATAAATTATTTGATAGAGACACTTCCATGCACATGCATATGCGGGTAAGGAAATTATCATGCCATTAATATTTGAACATATACCGAAAAAGCAGAGAAAGCACAAGATGAGATGAGCCTGACTTTCTCATGCTGATCTCTGCATTTCAGTGAGAATGTCTTATTAACTGTGGCCTCTTAATCTCAAAGTAAATTCAAGGGACTAACTAACAGAAAAGTGTTGAAACTGTCTGCCATGTAGGCCAATTAACACAACTTACTGTACTGAAGGTATTTATGCTTTCTTCTGTGTAGGTGTTGGGTTAAATTATTAACTGTATATAATTGTGTTTGTTGGCAGCTCGTGGCAGAGTTTACTACAAAAACACATACAAACACTCAGACAAACACTAATGAGCTATCCGTGAAAAAAAAGACCTTACTGCCTTGATAATATTGTAATTGCATTCTTATTTACACTCGTTGGACGTTAATTATGTGTGATGTTGCAAAATCTAAGTTTGTTCAATTTTTTTTTTTTAATCCCTGATGCAACCTCACATGCAGAATATGCAATTTCACACAATTCTAGCATTGTATTGCGCTTGTTGAAACATCTTTTCTCCTATCTGCAATAGTTTTTCAATACATTCACTTTTTATATGATTATGTCGTTGATCATATAAAACGTATTTGTGGGGCACATTTTTTTTCTTTGTGAACATCAACTGGGGACATAAACTGTATGCAGTACCAAAAACTACCAGAGGGTGCACTGTTTACTTTCAAGTCTGTCTGAGTTCCTGTTCTGGGGGAGCCGTTATCTCCATCTTCATGATACATTTATTTATAGTTAAGAAAAGATGGAAAATCTTTGTCATATCGTCTTCCTCTCCACCTATTCAGCGGTTGATCTGTCAGTTTTCAAAATTGATTTCACTTCTGTGCCTAAAGGCAAAATCATGGTTTTAAACTTCAGTGGTTTTAAGAATAAATTCTTAAACATAAATACTAGAACAAATACAGACATGAGGCAATATCTCTCATTCAGTATTTAGAATTGCTAGGCTTAAAGTGCATGGCTGTTTCTGAGATCACTTGCTATTAGTTCTTCAACTCTGCCCACCAACAGCAACTCAGAACACCGCAAATCAAATCCTGCAAGGCTGAACTTGAAATATAAGCAAACATCTTAGATTGAGGCCTAAATTAGCAACTTAGTCTCTAATAAAATTAACAAAGTGTACATCACCTGACTTAATGAGGATGTTTTGTTGGATCTCTATATATAATATCCTGACTGCCGGTTCGTGACACACATCAAGCCTTTTAACTGGCAGAACTCTTCATAGCGTCTTATAGCAGATGACAAATGATCAGCAAATAGACAGACTGAGAGAGAAAAAAGAGCGTAAAAGCGAGCGCAAGGCAGAGAAAGTGAATACGGCCCATGATGAAGGCACTTGGTTGCTGCTTCAGAACTAAAAGCCAGCATCGCTTCCATCCTTCCCCTTCAGACTTCATTATCTCAGCTCTGACTGATGTGATGGAGCTTTGGCTGAAGTGTCACTAACACAGAGGGCTGAAATAGCTCTTTACCCACTTACCCATGATGCAGTTCACACTTGGATTGGCATTGTTATTGCACTGTAACTGAATAGGTGCTTCTCACTGCTATGGTGTGAATTGGGGAGAGTGAGCTTCAAAAGATGAAATAACTCATCCCTGATCAGAGAGCGAAATTAAACTTTCAGTCACTCTCTAGAAGTGAATTCCCATAGTGATTAACTATTTCATATACTTCTTGCACTTTCTCACACAATACAAGTCGTCTTTGCCTCTCTCTCTCTGTTATAAGATTGTCTGCTTTTTATATTTAGGCTTTGTTTTAAAATCTTGTGAGAAGACTCTTGATCTAACCATTAAAAATGACTTTCGTTGGTGGGGTATGTTTAAATTACATTTTTAACCCCACATTTGGGTTTGTCCATGTTTGACCCTAATTTGGGTTAAAACCCCTCAGCATTTTTTGGAGTGTAACAAATTCAGATTTATTAAAATTAATTTAATACCTATGAGACCATGGAATTTAGATTTATACATCCACATCAATATTTAATTTAAATCCATTTGCCTTCAGAAACTTTAATCCAAATAACTTTTCCTCTCTCTTGCAGTGACAAGTGTAGACGTGTTTCCTGGCATATGGGTGGGGTAATCTGTCACTCACATAAGATCGACCAATAGCAAACCACAACCATCCAATCAATTCCCCATGGACAAAATCAAGTCCCCCCTAAACTTGTTTTTCTATTTCAAGAAACCATTTAAAGCAGCACTATGTAGTTTTTTTTTTTTTTTTTTTTACCTTAACTGAATAGCTTCGGAGTTATTGCAATGGTTATATGACTATTTTCGGGTCTAATGTTATGCATCTCGCCGCCCCCTGTTGCCTGTGAGAGCGAAAAAAAAAAAAAAAAAAACATACTTGCAACTTTGAGCCGGCGCGCCGCCGGCCGCAGCATCAGGAAGTGCAGCGTGATATCAGGTCTTGCGATATAACAAATTGCTTTACGGCAAGAAAAATCTGCTAAAATGAGCATCAAACATCTGCGTGACATCTCTGTGTGAGTGCTATTTATGACAGTACAAGTACTCACAGCGACTCTAGGGGTCACGGTTTGACAAAAACAGAAATCCTGCATAGTGTGGCTTTAACTTAGATATACATCACAACAGGGAAGAAAATACTATCGCAACTTCCATTTCATGCTGAATTTAAAGTACGGCCTATGGAGCATATCCTTTTTCTCATTGTGAATCTCAGGTCACTTCTCTCATTTTGTCTGCACAAACTCCAGGAAACTGCAGACATCTCTCTGAATGACACTGGTTTACAGAAGCTGATTGGGAATGGCGTCCTCCAGTGAGTCAGACGTCGACCCCTGAGTTCAACAGTGGCTCAGGAGCCGTGAGAGGCTTTCCAGGACTCATGGGGTCATTAGACTGATTACAGAGTCACATATACAGTGACACAATTAGGAAATAACAGCAGGATATTTCACTCCTACATAATTAGAACATTTGTGAAATGCCCTTATTACATGGCTCTCTGGGAAACTTGATTCTGATAGGTCAAACGTGACATTCTTCAGCCAAATATTTGTGTTTAATGATTTCTAAACTTTATAATTGAAGGTAACCGATCTAGAAGATAGCTGTGAGAGACAGAAGAGTGCAATAAATACATCCACGTGTGGGGTGGAGTGGCGCAGTGGATGAGACACATGCCTTTGGTGTGAGAGTTCGAATCCACTGTGAGACACCAATGTGTCCCTGAGCAAGACACTTAACCCCTAGTTGCTCCAGAGGCGTGCAACCTCTGACATATATAGCAAAAAGTCACTTTGGATAAAAGCGTTAGCTAAATAGAATTAAAATAAAATCAAGGATTTTATTAAAATAAAATCCTTGATAAATAATAAATCCCCCTCCCCCCTCTCTTTATGTATGCAGATGTGTACGTTTCATTTTGCCGTTACATAAAGTAGGGATATCTAATTGGGTGAGTTGTTTACCTACTTTTTAATTAGTCTTCCCATTAACAGCATCATTATCTTCATTCAGACCGATTTGCGAACGAGCATGAAAACAAGACGTGGGATATCCCAATAATAACCGATCATATCCAATCATAGAGCGATTGAGGCATTGCCTCCTCTCACGTGACTTTCCCTCATTCATTCTCAGTCAGCCCCCACCATTATGAATACAATTGCTGCCCTCAAATGTTAATTTGAACTAAAATAAACCTTGTTAATAACTACTACAATATTACATTTTATTTTGTCCAGGGAGCTGTTTTGTTTTATATGCTCCTAAGAAAAGTCAAGTAAAGCTCCATCATTGTTCAAAGTAAAAAAAAAAAAAAAAAAAAAAATCATACTCTATGATGTTAGTTTTAATAAAAATATATTTAAAAAATTAAATCAAGGAAATTTCTCTGGCATTTCTTTCTTTTTGCTGTATCAAAAACGTACTGAACCGTACCGAATCGTGATTCAAGTGTATCGTATCGAACCGAATCATGAATTTTCTGAACCGTTACACCCCTAAGATAGATAGATAGATAGATAGATAGATAGATAGATAGATAGATAGATAGATAGATAGAAAAGTAAATCTTATTGTGATAAAAAAGAAATGTTATGCTGTGATAGTTTAAGTCACAACACGGATGCTCGCCTCAGAATATTTTAAAATGAACAATGACCTTTTTCTGATCTGATCACCTAAAAGAAACCAATTAACATGTTGTACTTAGGCCAGTTTTTTTCTATTTTTTTTTGTCTCTCGGGTAACTGCCAGGAAGAGCTGAGCTTCACAAATTAGTGAGCTAGAAGACTCAATTACCTGGAAAAGGTCTTGTGTGGTGCTTTGCCCATGACACCAATGTTCACAGCCCACAGAGAACACGGCGCGCAGGGGAGGGGATGATGCGGCGGGTGGGTGTTCAGGAGTTGCTGCTGGGAGGTAGAGAGAAAGCGAGAGGTAGTATGTAGAGAAGTGAAAACAGGTGATGACATGTAGAGGTTTAATGACTCCTCCATCAAACAAGTTTTCTGTTGTTACCAGAAATGCCTCACAGGGGACAGTGGCAGGTTTTTTCCTCATTAGACCTAAAACTTCCAGCGCCGTCTTCACTGTCTGACATGGTACAGTCTGTCCTGCATGAGAATGGTCCATAATATCAATGAGGCGGGGGTTGTCTCCCTGAAGGCTAGCTAGATCCTGATAGCCTGCTCCGATGTTGCTTTTCTCTCTCGCACTCTGTCAGGAAGATTGGAGAGACATTGAGATGAGAGACTCTAAAACTGCAAGACCATCATACCATTTATTAATCGGCTGAGAGTTGGACATTCCGAGGTTGAAAGCATGTTATACTGTGGATAATGTATATTCGATATTTATTTGATGCAGATTAATTATTAAACTTACTAAAAAAAAACACTTAGCGTCATGGGTTAACATTACATTTAACTGTCAGATTGGTTTTGAGATATATTATAACATTTTATAGACAAATTCAATTTCTACGTACCAATGTAGTTTAGGTCAAGAAAAAATATGACACTGTTATAATGGCCTCATGACAGCCCATGTCAAAACCAACAACATGACAGTTTAATAATGCTAACCCATAAAGCTAAGTGGTTTCTTAAGTTTGATAATGAATTTGCTATGTCATGTTTATGACATATTTATGACAGGTTATGATGTATTGGTTTATGTCAAGTTGTCATAAAGACATCTCAAACAATGTTATATTTACATTAAAATGTCATAATTGAGAGAATGACACTTAATGACAGTTATCATACACATGCATAAAACCTCTTTCATATTCATTACATGTGTCATGTCATGATTATGAAGGTGTCGCGTCAGTCTTATGCACACCCCTTCAAGTAAAATGTTACCAAAAGTTGTTTTAAATTGTAGTAATATTTCACAATATCACTGTTTTGGTTGATTAAATGCAGCATTGGTGTACTGCATAATAATACCAAGAAGAAGAAGAAAGTCATTTGAAAATATCAAACCTAGTGACCTCAATCAAATTCTGCTTTTTCTCAGAACTAACTGCACATTTCTCATCATTTTTTTGCAATGACGTTTAACAAGCTGGTGTCAAGGTGATTTTAAGTGAATGTGTGAAGTCTCAAGTTCACACAGATGTCCTAACAAAGCAAACACAGTTCGTCGCATTTGAATCAACTTTGTTTTTCATAATTTCAAACCTAACAAATTCCTATTTGTAAAACATTTTTGTCATGAACTGGCTTTATATCAACCAAACACACTTGAATCAACCACTAATAAAAAGCAAAAGCAACATGTTTCTGCAAATATCTCATTATCTTAGTCTTTCAGAGCTTGTATTTTATGCAAAGGCAGCTGCCACTGATCTTTATACTGAGAGTTTTGTTATGTTCAACAGAGCAGAACAGAAACACATGACTTCTGCAATCTTGAGATGCTCTGTGAATTGCCGGCTGTCTACGGTGCTGGTGAAACGTTTGTTGTGTCTAGCAGGTGGAAGTGTCTGCAATGATTAGAGGGCCATCTGTTCATGAGGTGGATGAATTATGACTGATGATGAAGCCCCCCTATATCGTTTAAGATTCATGATTGGTTATATATTCAAATAACAGCGTTTCAGTGGAGTTCTAATAAATTAGTCTTAAAAGTGCTGCATTGGCTCACCTAAATGTTTAATGCCATGTTCATTTCTGTATCCAAATGTATAATCACATTTGTCCACACGCACACTCTCATTCCAACACACAACCACATGGAGCCATTCACACATGCATGTGCACACACATGCGTGTCCATTCAGTTGTGTCATCTGAATTATTGGTTATCATTTTTTCCTGCGCTCTGAGTGTCCCGGTGCAATAGCTGTGTTAATGACATAACCAAAGTGAGCTGTATCTGTGTGTGAGATAATGAGAAGATGGAGAAGAGTGTTTTAGATGTGGAACTGAATAGGTGTCATTGTGGCCATAAAGGGCTCTTCATTTCCCTGAATAAAGATTCAGAGTATCATTCAACGTCAAAACCATAACTTCTCATATATGCTTCTGAGAGATATAATCCACAAATTTTAAAAAAGAGAGGCCATTCATTAGAGAACAAAAACACACCACACTCAGAGTTGTGTTAAGTGCATAACAAGTGCTAGTGAATGAAATAGACATAGTGATTTCCTGAAAACCACTGAATGTATGCTATTAAAGCATGGAAATGAAAGTAAATGAAACGCACTGATCATTTCTCGTTTTGTAAATGGACATGAAAGTGATCGCATCACAATCATCTTGTCCTTCATCTTTTGAGATAAAATAGTTCAATGAACTATAGAAATATACTGTATAGCTTTCAGTCCAAAATTATCTTTTTATTTTCAAAACTAAGCTGAAAAAAGCCTGTTCTGTGCTTCTGCATTTGAATTCATCATGGCAGAGGAGTCTTTTTTTTAAGGATCATTAAACCAGGGAAAAAAAAAAAAAAAACTGAACTGGAAGCCACCAAAGATCTACATCTCGTTTTACAAACAAAAAGTGTGTTGAACATTTTAAGGCACAGAAGCAAAGTACAAAATGGTCAAAAACAACAACCTCACTGTAACGGATTTTTGTAATTTAAACAGTATTTTACTGTAATATGCAAAGTATAATACTGTTAAATGTGCCTACAGTATAAAGCCGGATTCACATATAGCGCCTAAAAACGCGTAGAAAACGCTGGGCGCGCCGCATTCTCCATTTTCCAAAGCGCCAGGGCGGTTGCGCTTCAGTTGATTCTTGTCACATGACCTATTGTGTGCGTATGGTGCGCTTGCGGTATTCTGAAAAGTTGAGATGTTTTTATCTCGACGCGGCGCGGACGCGCATGGAAAAAACGAGCGCGTCGCACCGCGACCGCACCGCTTCCATTATGAGCGCGCATACCGCGCGCCTACATTTGAAATAACGAACTTGAGCGCGCAAAAGACGCGATATGTGAACCGGCCCTAATACTGTAAATCACCTAGGATTATGGGAAAATATATGTTTACTACTGTAATTATTTTCTGCTGTAAATCGTAAAAAAAAAATCGAATTATATAATAGATAAATAAAAATACAGTAGTTAAATGAATACAATATACAGTATTATTCATGTCAATTAAAATATGTTATTTGTAATGTAAAGGAAAAATACAGTACTCTTACTGTAAATATTGATACAGTTTACAATTGTATAACTGTAAATGAAATTACACTACTAATACTTTTAACACTTTTACAATAACTTACTGGTATCCAGCTGCCAGTAAGTTACTGTAAAATTTACAGCAATCTTTTTACAGTGTATGTTTTTTTTTTTTTTGGGACATTATAACATTATGCATTGTCAGTGGAATAATAATAATAAAAAATAGTATTATTTTAAGATAAAATACAGTATTGACTAAACCTAAAAAATACATTTTCAACATGTCAACACTCTGCACTCTAACATTCTATGAGTGAGCTCTCCTTCAGCCTCTTTACTCTCTATCCGTGTCTGACTTATTCAGCGTTATTCTCGGAGTACCTACACCAGCAGTTTCAGTGGCCTACTCCCACAACACTCCTGTCCATCAAAGCATTCTGTTTCATCTGAGAATTCTGATGCAGAAGGCAACATTATCACAATATGTGACTGACATCTCAGCAGCTGACAGATAAGAGCCTCAAACGACCTGGACTTGACTGTAGAGAAGAGGGGAGGAGGATGAGAAGGAGGGGGGGGGGTATTCATGACAGTGCTGATCCACAGGAGTAGTCTGGAGGTCACTACTAACATAAAATGGTACAGGACACAGGGGTACAGACATACGTCAGGAATGGGAGAATAGCTAGTCTTCATTGAATGTTCTCACATCTATTTTTTTTTCAGAAAAAAAAAAAACTAACATAGCATTGTGCTTTACATAAAATATGGGTGTAACTCCTAGTAAACGGTTAATTACTTTAAATGAGCTTAATCAAGGGCAAATAGGGTTAGTACTAGCTGTACCGCAATAGAGAGAGAGAAAAAACATGTTTTATATAAAATAATTATTGTTATGTATTATTTCATTTTATGCTTATCGTAACCCATGTTACTGTACTGTATGTTAACTCTTCACTGCCAGAATTTCTGGTAATTTCACAAAATTTCCATGGCCCACAGAATAGTTTGTTGTATGAATATCTGAAAATGCAATATGTAAGCAACAAAAGTATGTGAGGCTGTGCTGTATCGTGAATAAGTGTGATGGATCCATGTTCTCATTCTGTTTACGCCAAATTCTGACTCTACCATCTGCATGTCTCAACAGAATTCGAGACTCATCAGACCAGGCAACATTTTTCCAGTCTTCAA
>NW_024121122.1:18033602-18036102 GCF_016745375.1 Pimephales promelas
GAGAGTAAAAGAAATGAAGCATGGGTGTAGTTTAATTTAAATACTAGTTTTATGGTAAAATTACTAAAAGTATTATGTTTATGCAGTAAAAATAAGCGAGTTTCATAGCATTAAATTAATAGTATAATATTTCAAGTCAACAAAATGTCACAGATTTAAACCAACGTAACCAGATCATTTTAAACCAACTAGCGGTTGAAGATTGTCCCAAAGCGCTTTCCGTACATTCAATCTCGCACATGATGCACGAGAAGATAATAGCATTTTCCACCTGTCCTTGGGCAACTTTTGAATCCATTATCATCCATAACTATTTTGGTAAGTAGAATGTTTTTTTTTTGTAATATATTTTACAATTTTACATTTGTGACAACAGATGATGTTTTTTGCGCTTAGCTGTAAACTTGTGCCCAACCCTGCTCCTGCCGATCGACTGTCCTGCACAGTTCATCTCCAATTCTAATCAAACACACCTGCCTTGAATTTGTGAATTCAAGTGATCTGAAGACCTTAATTGGTTGCTTCAGGTGTGTTTGATTAGGTTTTAAACTGTGCAGGACAGTCGATCGGCAGGAGCATGCACACCTTTTAAAACGATCTCTTGCTAGCTTAATTTACACAGCATTAGCATGTATCCTTGTCATAGTAAGTGTGTTAGAAGTGGAAATAGTGAGAATTTGGTGTTTTTTTTTTTTAGTTTAGTTGTAATTTAGCTTTAAACTTTTTTATTGACATTTAACTTTAGCTTAACATAACACATGGCCTAGATATATTCTTTTTTAATGTTTTTTTTTAGCTCCAGTAGGCTATAGTATTAAACTAATATTGTTTTTGTTGTTTTTTAAGCTCTTTATTAAATAAGTGCTGCTGTCTGTCTGTTATGCCTGAGGAAGAAAGGAAAGCACTGATATTGGAGGTGAAAAAGAAGAACAACCAACAGCTAATCAAAAGTAAAATGGAAAGAACCTTTGCCTATAGAAGACAGGAAGTTGTTAAAGATATGCCCTTCATAGCAGAGTTCAAAAACAGATGGCCAGCCCTGTTTTCTGAGAGCCAGGTAAAGTATTATTCATCATCTGTATTTAATTTAAATATGTGTAATTAATGTCTAAATACTGTATTAGGGTATTAATTTTAAACAAATGAGTAATATTTAATTGACAAAGGTTTGGAGGCAATGTCGTAAGAATCCATGCATATGGTTGTTCTGCTCTATATTAGGCCTACAATGCACATTACACAAACATCCATATAAAATGGTTACAGATAGCCCACATTGAACCTCATGTTCCCTTCCAGGGGTGTCAAACTCAAAGTTACAGAGAGGGCCAAAATTAAGAACTGGTACTGTAGTGCTGTCTTAATATTATTATTATGGCCACGCCAGCTCCACTATCGAGGCAAACTGGATATAATTGTACCACGGCCAGATGTAGCCCACAGAGTTTGACATATTTTGTTTTAACTTGAATTTGTGTTTTAATACGTTTCAGGTAAATGCAGAATTCACCCTCATCACCACAGCCCCCTGTTCTCAACCTTTATGTCCCGACTGGATCATTACTCCAACCAGCCATTGAGGGTATTCAAAAAGAAGGGGGGAACAGCAAGACGCGATATCGACGTAATCATTGCGGAAATGGACAAGGTATGTGTTTTGGGTGTATTTTGGGCTCTGACCCTGGGGGTTTAACATTTACTCTAAACATAATTACTACATTAAAACTAATTACTCTAAATATGACTTGCTATCACAAATACAAAATTCTATGATTTGTACAAATAGAGGTATTTCTGTAAATGTTTTTAATTTACGAAAAGGATGCTTTATATTCTGTGCAGATTTATCATGAAATGTCAGTTGTACATCTGTAATTCTGCTTGTGAAATGTTGAATCTGCTTTTCTGAATTGCCTGATGCAATTGTTTCATTTGTCCATTCAATTACGTATATTTTTAGTTCAAACTGAACAATACTGCCTCCTTCAATGTGTCAATGGTATAAGCTTGAGAAACACTTGAGGTATCTGTGTAAATTAGGGCTTGCTAAATAGTGAAATTATTTCTCAAAATATTATCCTTAAATGGAATGAGTGTGTATATCACGCAGTTGACAAATTAATGACAAATAAACTACAGATTTACAATTGATATTTAATTAAAATTGCATAAATCAATTAATTAAAAACTTGGTAGAATAAGGTCATAATAGATTTGTCAATGTGATAATGGCAGTTTCCTCAAATAAAATGTTCAAAAATCAGTTGCTGGTTTCCCACAGAATCCCAGTGTTGAAGTACGACGGACTGAAATGAAAAGCCTGGCAGCCTTATTAAGGAGCACTGAGCACTGAGATGAGAGAGGTATCCATCAACTCATCTTAGTTAAGGGAATAACATAGTTTAATATAAAAAATGGTGGAATGTTCAACATCTTTTTAGTTTGTTACTAGTGTCAAATATGCATAATTAATAATGGGTCTCTTTGTTTGTCATAGGCT
>NW_024121122.1:18038602-18357504 GCF_016745375.1 Pimephales promelas
ACGAGTTACAACGGAGCCAATTATGCATATCAAACGTTATAGAAGGGACTTTCCCCTCAGTCATAATTCATCCAGCCCGGAGCAGATGGCCCTTTAATCATTGCAGACATTGGCACATGCTAGACACAAGGGTTTCAGCACCATGGACAGCAGCCAGTGGTTTGTTAAGCAGTTCAGCACCATGGACAGCGACCAAAAACTTCCACTCGTATGTTTGGCACCGCCGCAAAGCAAACCACACCACTCCACATCAAATCACCTGCTTTCTTTTCTTTCTCTTTTTTTTATCCTCGCCCACTTCCTCTCTCACCCCCTATCCGTCCATCTTCCTTTTTATCCTTCTCTCTCTCCCTCTCCCCCAACCGTTCCCTCTCAGCGCCAGTTCCGATCCCCTCCCTGCCTTCCTCTGTGGGCTGTGAACAGCAGTGTCATGGACGAGACCTTTTCCAGGTAATTGAGTCCTCTAGCTCACACCACTAATTTGCGAAGCTCGGGTCTCCCGAGCAGTTACCCGAGAGACAAAAACGGGAAGAAGGAGTGAAAGTGAGAAGGAGAAAATAACTGGACTGAGTACAATATGTTAATTGGTTTCCTGTAATTGACAGGCTTTGGAAAGGTCATTGAGTATTTCAGAGGAAAGCAAGAAGCATTTTACTCGGCGGGAACTGAAAGGGGACTGTAGCTAAAACCGTCAAGTGAATGTCGGATTCACGCGTGGTAACGATCAATTACTGCTGTTTTTCCGCATAAGGAAGCACAGCAATGACTCACCAAGTTGGCGCTTATGTTTGAGAATAAATAAGCAAGAGTTCAAAGTGAGAGATAAGCCGTGAGCACTCCTGCCACTCAAACCACATAACTGTTTACAAAAAAAAATAATAAAAATAAATAAATAAATATCCATACATCACCTCAAGTCACATCTTCTCAAAAAAAGTGCATGTTGATTGATCATTCTGCCGGCTCCTCATTCCGAATCTCAACAAAGACTCTACCATCATGTGCATCAACTAAACCTGCTGTTTTTCACTTGGTTTTGTTATCCAACGTACTGTGAATGCAGAGTAAATACCTTTGTGTGTACTCTGTCTCTGCCTGCAATGGTTCAAAGGGTTCTATACTAGTTTGGACTGGGCAAAAAACAAGAATAATGAGCATATAGTGTATTATAACTGATTTATCTGAACTGTGGCCTACAGTAAATGGAAGCACATATGAAACAACTCATTGATCTGTAGTGCTCATATGGACAACGCAGGTTCGAGTCTGGCTCTGAATATATTACTTAACCATAACTTTATGGAAGAACTTTCCACAGAAGATGTAAATATATATATATATATATATATATATATATATGTGTGTGTGTGTGTGTGTGTGTGTGTGTGTTAAAATGGGATACAAAAGGAATGGGTTTAAGGTTTAAACTGAGACTGAATTCTGGATTATCATCTTCATCTATCCACACTCTAAAAAAAATGCAGGGTTAAAAAATAACCCAACCTATAGGACAGAAAACACACTGGGTTGGTTTGACCCAAGAGCTGGGTTTTTCCATTCAACCCATATTGTTGGGTCATTCATTTGACCCAAACAGTGGGTGAAATTGACCATCTTTCTGGGTTAAGTTGGCCCAACAATATGGGTTTAATGGAAAAACCCAGCACTTGGGTCAAACTTAACCCAGCAAGATGGTAAATTTTACCCACTGGTTGGGTCAAATGAATGACCAAAGAATCACAATGTATTACAATTTTTAATACATTTCTTTGACTTTCTTTGTACACGATTATTGAATAGAAAATGTCCACCCACCAAAATGCCAATTGCAAATTACCCCCTTCCAACTCATTTTACCCAGCATAAGCAACCCAATGATGTGTTTACAGTACCCCAAACAACCCAGCATTTTGACCCAGCACAATCAACCCAATAATTTGTTTACAGAAACAACCCAGCATTTTTTGAGTGCAATAGAATGCATTATTCTCCTTTTGTTTTTTTGTTTTTGTTTTTTTTTTGCTGTAAGGAGCCTGAATCCCAATTTATCATGTACAACAAGTTGTTTAATGTCTCTTCGTTCTCTACCCATTATGAACAACCAGATAAAAATCTATTCAGTTTGAGTGACAATAACAGTGCCATCGCTAGTATGAACTGCATCAAGGGTAAGTGGTTACAGTGTCATTTCAGTGCTTTGTGCAAGTAACACTGCACCAAAGCTCATTGCATCAGTCAGAGCTGAGATAATGAAGTCTGAAGGAAAAAAAAAAAAAAAAAAGATTCCCAGCAATCAAAGACTACAGACTTTAGAATGTGTGACTGTTTGAGAGCCCAGCCGACATTTCCGCTCTACTTTCGTTTCTCGGTGCCAGCCAAAATGTCTACAGCCCCTATGTTATACTGACGTCCTCTCTCTCTATCTCACTATGCCCTCACCCCTTCAAATAAAGTGTTACAATTGCTTAACTTTGATGAGTCAAAGTGAAGTAAATTCTAAAAAAAAAAAAAAAAACATACTCATCATATACTTTTTAGAATTAAAGTATTATGCTTAAATGCATAATTTGGTAGAATATAAATGTATGCAAGAAAAAAAACTAAAATGTAACTAAAACTAAAATATTCTAACTATTAATTTGTTCAGCTGCATAAAAATTAAAAGACCAATTTAGTCAGTCAAAACACTGTGAGTGAGATATGTACCAAACAGCAGATCACATTCTGACATCACACTGCAGGTTTCCCACATTAAAAGCTCACCAGGAATCTGTCTTTCGAGACTTGGGCGAAAGAACTCATTTATCAAATCCCTGTCACGTGCCCTTGCTTCCATTTGTGAAGCACAACTGAATCCATTTCTAGGCAAATTTAATCAAATATTTCCTCTGGTGTAACATGATGTATTTCCTCAGCATTGGTAATGTTTAAATTCAGCCTGTGCAGACTAGGTTATGTACATGTCCACACTCTTTGCTGGAAACTTCTCTTCATCTGCCTGAGAGCCGCAGAGGCAGACAGACAGATCGAAGAAGAGAGGAGAAAATTACACAAAATTACACAAAAAGTATATAATTATTTACCTTAAGTACCTTAAGAGAAAGAGAGAGTCAGAGAGAAAGAGACAGAGCATATAAATTATAACGCCAGACTATTGATGGAAATGTCTGTTAAGAGAATAATGTTAAAAATCTACTCTTGCATCTCAATGATCGCAATACATTTACAGGAACTAGTTTCTCAGCAGCGGCGAAATTTTACTTTTCTCCGGTTAGTAGCACTGCACCGAGAAGTAAACACAGAACCGAAGCGCACTACAGTGACAACTACCTGCACTACCTCTCTCGGTTTCCTAGGTAATACAAAAGTAATATAATGTATTACTTTCCATAAAAAATAACTAAGTAACACAATTATTAGAGTTAAATTAAATGCATTTGCTATTTAAAAAAAAAAAAAAAAAACATAGCGGAGACGTGAAAATGATAACTGCATCGGGCTGAAACAAGCATAAAACACTTGTTTTGTGCCAGGTCTATATAGGGCCCATTACTTTTAAAAGTAACTTTCCCCAATACTGTTTATTAAGGTTTCAGCTCGGATGTCTTATACTGTGTGTCAGAGAGCTATAACATAACATATACCATAGAGAATTTGATTTTAAGAGAAAATGATGAGAAATGTGTATTTTATATTGAGATTTTTGACTTTGTATCACAGAATAAGCAAAACTGAGAAACTTTTGAGATGTTTGAGGGTCTTAAACTGGAAAATGAAGTGTTTGTTTTCACAATGGAGTCTAGAGGAAACAATTGAGATATAATGTAGGATAATGACAGAGTAATGCCTTGCCTTGACATTGTTCTCTCCAGGAAGAGTCATGAGAAGCATGAACAACCACACCCCCACCTCTGACCACCCTCTCCTGCCTGTTTCCTAGGGTTGATTTACTTATTATGGGCTCTTTCTCCTTCATTCCAGTGTCATTGCACACAGATTAGATGGGTTTCGGATTGGACATCATATATCAGCAAGTCAATCCATCATGGATGTTTTTTTTTTTTCTATAGGTGACTTGCTGCTGCCATCTGTTGAAGTATTTTGTGTCCTCTGGGCTGTAATTTGCCACACTCTTAGTTCTGTCTCTCAAATACTATACTGTTTAGCCTCTAGTTTCAGTTAAATAATTTTTCACCATTTCACCATGTATGCATTCCACTAGCATTATTAGAAGCAACTTGCGTTAAAATTTAAGTATAGATTTCAGTTCAAGCATCCCTGGCCTGGTAAATCAAACCCAGGATCATTTTTTTTTTTTTTCAATCTTCATAAAAATTGGGTCAGATTATTTTCAGACCAAGCCTTACACAAATGACTAAATTGATTTTCCTTTTCCTTAACAAATCTAAAGTG
This sequence comes from Pimephales promelas, assembly GCF_016745375.1. Next base: position 18,043,016 of record NW_024121122.1, read on the forward strand.
AATTTGACAGCAAGGCCAACAGCAATTCTTAAAATTTAACATACAGTAAAAGGTTATAAAAATGAAAAACAAACAAAAACAAAAAAATTGTAATATGGCTTCCGTCACATCATCCAGGTGGACGCTGCACATTAGAGGTGGTTGAGGAGATTCCTCCTTCCATGTAAAGCATTTTGACTACCCAGAAAAGTGCTATATGAATGTAAAGAATTAATATTATTAATATTATTACAAATTGTTACATTTTTCCAATAGCATAAAACTATGATTTTGCCACGGCATCTTAACTAGATGAGCGATTTGGCTCGAACACAAAAATATTCCTCCCACTGAAGCAAAATATACACTCTTAAAATGCTGGGTTGTTTTAACCCAATTTTGGGTCAAATATGGACAAACCCAGCCATTGGGTTACATTTTTAAATTACATTTCTAACCCAATGGCTGGGTTTGTCCATATTTGACCCAAAATTGGGTTAAAACAACCCAGCATTTTTTTTAGAGTGTATAAAATTGTCCTGCACATACTTGAAATGATTGACAACCTTGATCCCTGAGTGACTGTGAATGGTTGTTGAAGGCTACGTTTGTTTTTTTTTTTCCAACCAGGGGTCTTTACATTGAAAGTGTAGAATATGTCAGCATGCAAAATCAGGTCAATATGATCTAAAAAATAATCATGGTTGAACTGCTGTTCTAGTGTAGATAGGAACAGAAGTGCAAAAAATGATTCAGAATTCACAATTTTACGGTCAATGATTGCTTCATGTCAAAACGTCTTAAAGGGGTGGTTCAGAATTTTGTACTTTGGGACTCATTTCCAAGACTTTGTGTTATTTATCAGTGGAGACAGTTTTCAAAAAGTTTCATCGAATCGTTCCAGTTGCATAGGTCGCTGGTGCTAGGCTAGCGTGAGTCAACGGCAACTGCTAGCCTTCCATTAAAAACAGTTTTTCCCACCCCACAGTAAAAGCGAATAAAATATAACGCCAGACAATAATGGTAGAAATCAAACCACCCTTTCATTGCATTGCAATAGTTATACATTGTTTCCTGTATTTATTGGCACAGTCTATTGATATATACTAGTTTCTACAGCAGCGGCGGAGTGATATGTAGTTAATAAACCCAAAACAAAGAGGGCGACATATATTGACGCTTTTGACAATGTGTATACATCCAACGCACATGGTACCCTTTACGGGTAGGTTTAGGTCTGGGGTAGGGTTAGGGTTAGACCACTAGGAGGCGCCTTCGGCCCCATATATATCTGCGTCTCATATTGACGCTAAAGGGTGCCATGTGCGTTGGATGTATATGCATTGTCAAAAGTGCCACTATATGACGCCTTGGGATGAGAACGGGCTGGTCATTCTGGATTGCAGAAGAATAGGACACAGGTGAATAGGAATAATTTTTATTTTTTATTTTTATTAATTCATTTTTGCTGGTTGGTATTGTTGACTTGGATCATCGAAGGTCAGCGACAACCAAGACAAGGTTAATAAAGTGAGTTTAAATCCTTAAAGTATATTTGTGTTATTTAACATATTTAACGGGTTTGGGTAATATTTATGAGTTTGCATTTCACAGTTTTTATTAATTTTGAGGAATAATACTGAATCTGTTTTTGCTCAAGTGAGATCATGTTTACATAGCGCACACAACACCTCTGCATTTACTGCTGATTTCTCTTAACATGGAGACAGGAGAGCTATCAGTCAATAAATGGCAAAAAGTACATTGTGATATTGTGATACAGATATTTTGTTATACAGTAATATGTTACTTTACAAGCTACTTGAAAAAAAGTAATCTGATTACAAAACTCACATTACTTGTTATGCACTGTTAAAAAAAATGAGAACTCAATTTAGTCTCCTATAAATATATACACTTTCACCAGCAGTACATCACATCACATAAAGCAAACTCAACAGAGAAAAGAGAGAGTTTTGCTTGCACAGTCAAATTGAACATATCAATTTGATAGAGGATTTAAATGAGAGAGAGAGAGTGAGAGAGAGAGAGAGAGAGAGAGAGAGAGAGAGAGAGAGAGAGAGAGAGAGAGAGAGAGAGAGAGAGAGAGAGTTTTAATCTTTATTTTAACAGCCCTTGTTTCCATAATTAAACAGTTCCTATATTTGAAAAGCAGAACATTCAAAAAATCGTTGGATTATAAATGTGGACTCTTTTACACATTTGCATTCTCACACATTTTGTAACTCTAACAAGTTTTCCTGCCCATGTCTACAAGTAAAAATCACACGTTTCAGTAACCCCTGACAACATAACTGCATAATGTGGCTGCCCAGAATACTCCGAGGCACTAGAACATCTTGGCTTGGCCTCACAGGGAATCAATCTCCTGAACCGAATGGAAGCCCAGCCGGATAAAACACAAACATTTAAGTGCTGGTTAGCTATGAGGGTAAAACAATATGCCAGATAACTCAACTACTTCCAAAGGGCAGCCGATACATCAGCTAATGTTGGTGCTGCAAGCTAATTTAGCACTCATGGTTACAAGTATATAGGCAGTGCTGGACAAGACGAATATGTTGACTGTGTCTTAAACCTAAGGCTTTGTTGTCCAGTCAGGCAATGACTTATACAAGCAATATCGAGATACAGCTACATCTACAGAGAAAATGTGGTAAGGTCAGTAGCATGTTTAGTTACTCCCCAACACTTGCACTAAGGAATAAAAACTAAAAATGTAACTGTAAATGCAAAATGAACATTAATATCCTGCCAACTTTCTTTTTCATGTCGTGAGGTTTGGCACATTTGTACAGACTGTGCTACTTTATTATTGCCTGCATTAAAGAATGTATTCATGTGTTCTAAACTGCTGATGGCTCTCAGTTTAAAGGATCATTTCAAACCCCACAGCCATGGTTATTATCCAGATATGAGAGAGAGAGAGAGAGCAATAAGACTGTATATAACGCATATTGTGTGTGTCTGTGTGTGTGTCCTCTCTGCAGTGTGACTCTAATAAATTATTTGATAGAGACACTTCCATGCACATGCATATGCGGGTAAGGAAATTATCATGCCATTAATATTTGAACATATACCGAAAAAGCAGAGAAAGCACAAGATGAGATGAGCCTGACTTTCTCATGCTGATCTCTGCATTTCAGTGAGAATGTCTTATTAACTGTGGCCTCTTAATCTCAAAGTAAATTCAAGGGACTAACTAACAGAAAAGTGTTGAAACTGTCTGCCATGTAGGCCAATTAACACAACTTACTGTACTGTAGGTATTTATGCTTTCTTCTGTGTAGGTGTTGGGTTAAATTATTAATTGTATATAATTGTGTTTGTTGGCAGCTCGTGGCAGAGTTTACTACAAAAACACATACAAACACTCAGACAAACACTAATGAGCTATCCGTGAAAAAAAAAAGACCTTACTGCCTTGATAATATTGTAATTGCATTCTTATTTACACTCGTTGGGCGTTAATTATGTGTGATCTTGCAAAATCTAAGTTTGTCCAATTTTTTTTTTTTTTAAATCCCTGATGCAACCTCACATGCAGAATATGCAATTTCACACAATTCTAGCATTGTATTGCGCTTGTTGAAACATCTTTTCTCCTATCTGCAATAGTTTTTCAATACATTCACTTTTTATATGATTATGTCGTTGATCATATAAAACGTATTTGTGGGGCACATTTTTTTTCTTTGTGAACATCAACTGGGGACATAAACTGTATGCAGTACCAAAAACTACCAGAGGGGGCACTGTTTACTTTCAAGTCTGTCTGAGTTCCTGTTCTGGGGGAGCCGTTATCTCCATCTTCATGATACATTTATTTATAGTTAAGAAAAGATGGAAAATCTTTGTCATATCGTCTTCCTCTCCACCTATTCAGCGGTTGATCTGTCAGTTTTCAAAATTCATTTCACTTCTGTGCCTAAAGGCAAAATCATGGTTTTAAACTTCAGTGGTTTTAAGAATAAATTCTTAAACATAAATACTAGAACAAATACAGACATGAGGCAATATCTCTCATTCAGTATTTAGAATTGCTAGGCTTAAAGTGCATGGCTGTTTCTGAGATCACTTGCTATTAGTTCTTCAACTCTGCCCACCAACAGCAACTCAGAACACCGCAAATCAAATCCTGCAAGGCTGAACTTGAAATATAAGCAAACATCTTAGATTGAGGCCTAAATTAGCAACTTAATCTCTAATAAAATTAACAAAGTGTACATCACCTGACTTAATGAAGATGTTTTGTTGGATCTCTATATATAATATCCTGACTGCCGGTTCGTGACACACATCAAGCCTTTTGACTTGCAGAACTCTTCATAGCGTCTTATAGCAGATGACAAATGATCAGCAAATAGACAGACTGAGAGAGAAAAAGGAGCGTAAAAGCGAGCGCAAGGCAGAGAAAGTGAATACGGCCCATGATGAAGGCACTTGGTTGCTGCTTCAGAACTAAAAGCCAGCATCGCTTCCATCCTTCCCCTTCAGACTTCATTATCTCAGCTCTGACTGATGTGATGGAGCTTTGGCTGAAGTGTCACTAACACAGAGGGCTGAAATAGCTCTTTACCCACTTACCCATGATGCAGTTCACACTTGGATTGGCATTGTTATTGCACTGTAACTGAATAGGTGCTTCTCACTGCTATGGTGTGAATTGGGGAGAGTGAGCTTCAAAAGATGAAATAACTCATCCCTGATCAGAGAGCGAAATTAAACTTTCAGTCACTCTCTAGAAGTGAATTCCCATAGTGATTAACTATTTCATATACTTCTTGCACTTTCTCACACAATAGATACAAGTCGTCTTTGCCTCTCTCTCTCTGTTATACGATTGTCTGCTTTTTATACTGTATTTAGGCTTTGTTTTAAAATCTTGTGAGAAGACTCTTGATCTAACCATTAAAAATGACTTTCGTTGGTGGGGTATGTTTAAATTACATTTTTAACCCAACATTTGGGTTTGTCCATGTTTGACCCTAATTTGGGTTAAAACAACCCTGCATTTTTTCCGAATGTAACAAATTCAGATTTATTAAAGTTAATTTAATACCTATGATACCATGGAATTTAGATTTATACATCCACATCAATATTTTATTTTAAATCCATGCGCCTTCATAAACTTTAATAAAAAATATCTTTCCCTTCTCTCTTGCAGTGACGTGTGTGGACGTGTTTGCTGGCATATGGGTGGGGTAATCTGTCACTCACATAAGATCGACCAATAGCAAACCACAACCATCCAATCAATTCCCCATGGACAAAATCAAGTCCCCCGCCACACTTTTTTTTTTCTATTTCAAGAAACCGTTTAAAGCAGCACTATGTAGTTGTTTTTTTTACCTTAACTGAATAGCTTCGGAGTTATTGCAATGGTTATATGACTATTTTCGGGTCTAATGTTATGCATCTCGCCGCCCCCTGTTGCCTGTGAGCGAAAAAAAAAAAAAAAAAAAAAACATATTTGCAACTTCAGGAAGTGTCGCGTGATATCAGGTCTTGCGATATAACAAATTGCTTTACGGCAAGAAAAATCTGCTAAAATGAGCATCAAACATCTGCGTGACATCTCTGTGTGAGTGCTATTTATGACAGTACAAGTACTCACAGCGACTCTAGGGGTCACGGTTTGACAAAAACAGAAATCCTGCATAGTGTGGCTTTAACTTAGATATACATCACAACAGGGAAGAAAATACTATCGCAACTTCCATTTCATGCTGAATTTAAAGTACGGCCTATGGAACATATCCTTTTTCTCATTGTGAATCTCAGGTCACATCTCTCATTTTGTCTGCACAAACTCCAGGAAACTGCAGACATCTCTCTGAATGACACTGGTTTACAGAAGCTGATTGGGAATGGCGTCCTCCAGTGAGTCAGACGTCGACCCCTGAGTTCAACAGTGGCTCAGGAGCCGTGAGAGGCTTTCCAGGACTCATGGGGTCATTAGACTGATTACAGAGTCACACATACAGTGACACAATTAGGAAATAACAGCAGGATATTTCACTCCTACATAATTAGAACATTTGTGAAATGCCCTTATTACATGGCTCTCTGGGAAACTTGATTCTGATAGGTCAAACGTGACATTCTTCAGCCAAATATTTGTGTTTAATGATTTCTAAACTTTATAATTGAAGGTAACCGATCTAGAAGATAGCTGTGAGAGACAAGAGTGCAATAAATACTTCCACATGTGGGGTGGAGTAGCGCAGTGGATGAGACACATGCCTTTGGTGTGAGAATACCGGGTTCGAATCCACTGTGAGACACCAATGTGTCCCTGAGCAAGACACTTAACCCCTAGTTGCTCCAGAGGCGTGCGACCTCCGACATATATAGCAAAAAGTCACTTTGGATAAAAGCGTTAGCTAAATAGAATTAAAATAAAATCAAGGATTTTATTAAAATAAAATCCTTGATAAATAATAAATCCCCCTCCCCCCTCTCTTTATGTATGCAGATGTGTACGTTTCATTTTGCCGTTACATAAAGTAGGGATATCTAATTGGGTGAGTTGTTTACCTACTTTTTAATTAGTCTTCCCATTAACAGCATCATTATCTTCATTCAGACCGATTTGCGAACGAGCATGAAAACAAGACGTGGGATATCCCAATAATAACCGATCATATCCAATCATAGAGCGATTGAGGCATTGCCTCCTCTCACGTGACTTTCCCTCATTCATTCTCAGTCAGCCCCCACCATTATGAATACAATTGCTGCCCTCAAATGTTAATTTGAACTAAAATAAACCTTGTTAATAACTACTACAATATTACATTTTATTTTGTCCAGGGAGCTGTTTTGTTTTATATGCTCCTAAGAAAAGTCAAGTAAAGCTCCATCATTGTTCAAAGTAAAAAAAAAAAAAAAAAAAAAAATCATACTCTATGATGTTAGTTTTAATAAAAATATATTTAAAAAAATTAAATCAAGGAAATTTCTCTGGCATTTCTTTCTTTTTGCTGTATCAAAAACGTACTGAACCGTACCGAATCGTGATTCAAGTGTATCGTATCGAACCGAATCATGAATTTTCTGAACCGTTACACCCCTAAGATAGATAGATAGATAGATAGATAGATAGATAGATAGATAGATAGATAGATAGATAGAAAAGTAAATCTTATTGGTGATAAAAAAGAAATGTTATGCTGTGATAGTTTAAGTCACAACACGGATGCTCGCCTCAGAATATTTTAAAATGAACAATGACCTTTTTCTGATCTGATCACCTAAAAGAAACCAATTAACATGTTGTACTTAGGCCAGTTTTTTTCTATTTTTTTTTGTCTCTCGGGTAACTGCCAGGAAGAGCTGAGCTTCACAAATTAGTGAGCTAGAAGACTCAATTACCTGGAAAAGGTCTTGTGTGGTGCTTTGCCCATGACACCAATGTTCACAGCCCACAGAGAACAGGGGAGGGGATGATGCGGCGGGTGGGTGTTCAGGAGTTGCTGCTGGGAGGTAGAGAGAAAGCGAGAGGTAGTATGTAGAGAAGTGAAAACAGGTGATGACATGTAGAGGTTTAATGACTCCTCCATCAAACAAGTTTTCTGTTGTTACCAGAAATGCCTCACAGGGGACAGTGGCAGGTTTTTTCCTCATTAGACCTAAAACTTCCAGCGCCGTCTTCACTGTCTGACATGGTACAGTCTGTCCTGCATGAGAATGGTCCATAATATCAATGAGGCGGGGGTTGTCTCCCTGAAGGCTAGCTAGATCCTGATAGCCTGCTCCGATGTTGCTTTTCTCTCTCGCACTCTGTCAGGAAGATTGGAGAGACAATGAAATGAGAGACTCTAAAACTGCAAGACCATCATACCATTTATTAATCGGCTGAGAGTTGGACATTCCGAGGTTGAAAGCATTTTATACAGTGGATAATGTATATTCGATATTTATTTGATGCAGATTAATTATTAAACTTTAAAAAAAACACTTAGCTTCATGGGTTAACATTACATTTAACTGTCAGGTTGGTTTTGAGATATATTATAACATTTTATAGACAAATTCAATTTCTACGTACCACTGTAGTTTAGGTCAAGAAAAATATGACACTGTTATAATGGCCTCATGACAGCCAATGTCAAAACCAACAACATGACAGTTTAATAATGCTAACCCATAAAGCTAAGTGGTTTCTTAAGTTTGATAATGAATTTGCTATGTCATGTTTATGACATATTTATGACAGGTTATGATGTATTGGTTTGTCAAGTTGTCATAAAGACATCTCAAACAATGTTATATTTACATTAAAATGTCATAATTGAGAGAATGACACTTAATGACAGTTATCATACACATGCATAAAACCTCTTTCATATTCATTACATGTGTCATGTCATGATTATGAAGGTGTCGCGTCAGTCTTATGCACACCCCTTCAAGTAAAATGTTACCAAAAGTTGTTTTAAATTGTAGTAATATTTCACAATATCACTGTTTTGGTTGATTAAATGCAGCATTGGTGTACTGCATTAATCATTAATCATAATAATACCAAGAAGAAGAAGAAAGTCATTTGAAAATATCAAACCTAGTGACCTCAATCAAATTCTGCTTTTTCTCAGAACTAACTGCACATTTCTCATCATTTTTTTGCAATGACGTTTAACAAGCTGGTGTCAAGGTGATTTTAAGTGAATGTGTGAAGTCTCAAGTTCACACAGATGTCCTAACAAAGCTCGTCACATTAGCTATGGAAGTGTTCAACTAACATTTGACAACCATAAAAAACAAATATTTTTCCTCTTAGCATTTGAATCAACTTTGTTTTTCATAATTTCAAACCTAACAAATTCCTATTTGTAAAACATTTTTGTCATGAACTGGCTTTATATCAACCAAACACACTTGAATCAACCACTAATAAAAAGCAAAAGCAACATGTTTCTGCAAATATCTCATTATCTTAGTCTTTCAGAGCTTGTATTTTATGCAAAGGCAGCTGCCACTGATCTTTATACTGAGAGTTTTGTTATGTTCAACAGAGCAGAACAGAAACACATGACTTCTGCAATCTTGAGATGCTCTGTGAATTGCCGGCTGTCTACGGTGCTGGTGAAACGTTTGTTGTGTCTAGCAGGTGGAAGTGTCTGCAATGATTAGAGGGCCATCTGTTCATGAGGTGGATGAATTATGACTGATGATGAAGCCCCCCTATATCGTTTAAGATTCATGATTGGTTATATATTCAAATAACAGCGTTTCAGTGGAGTTCTAATAAATTAGTCTTAAAAGTGCTGCATTGGCTCACCTAAATGTTTAATGCCATGTTCATTTCTGTATCCAAATGTATAATCACATTTGTCCACACGCACACTCTCATTCCAACACACAACCACATGGAGCCATTCACACATGCATGTGCACACACATGCGTGTCCATTCAGTTGTGTCATCTGATATTATTGGTTATCATTTTTTCCTGCGCTCTGAGTGTCCCGGTGCAATAGCTGTGTTAATGACATAACCAAAGTGAGCTGTATCTGTGTGTGAGATAATGAGAAGATGGAGAAGAGTGTTTTAGATGTGGAACTGAATAGGTGTCATTGTGGCCATAAAGGGCTCTTCATTTCCCTGAATAAAGATTCAGAGTATCATTCAACGTCAAAACCATAACTTCTCATATATGCTTCTGAGAGATATAATCCACAAATTTTAAAAAAGAGAGGCCATTCATTAGAGAACAAAACACACCACACTCAGAGTTGTGTTAAGTGCATAACAAGTGCTAGTGAATGAAATAGACATAGTGATTTCCTGAAAACCACTGAATGTATGCTATTAAAGCATGGAAATGAAAGTAAATGAAACGCACTGATCATTTCTCGTTTTGTAAATGGACATGAAAGTGATCGCATCACAATCATCTTGTCCTTCATCTTTTGAGATAAAATAGTTCAATGAACTATAGAAATATACTGTATAGCTTTCAGTCCAAAATTATCTTTTTATTTTCAAAACTAAGCTGAAAAAAGCCTGTTCTGTGCTTCTGCATTTGAATTCATCATGGCAGAGGAGTCTTTTTTTTAAGGATCATTAAACCAGGGAAAAAAAAAAAAAAACTGAACTGGAAGCCACCAAAGATCTACATCTCGTTTTACAAACAAAAAGTGTGTTGAACATTTTAAGGCACAGAAGCAAAGTACAAAATGGTCAAAAACAACAACCTCACTGTAACGGATTTTTGTAATTTAAACAGTATTTTACTGTAATATGCAAAGTATAATACTGTTAAATGTGCCTACAGTATAAAGCCGGATTCACATATAGCGCCTAAAAACGCGTAGAAAACGCTGGGCGCGCCGCATTCTCCATTTTCCAAAGCGCCAGGGCGGTTGCGCTTCAGTTGATTCTTGTCACATGACCTATTGTGTGCGTATGGTGCGCTTGCGGTATTCTGAAAAGTTGAGATGTTTTTATCTCGACGCGGCGCGGACGCGCATGGAAAAAACGAGCGCGTCGCACCGCGACCGCACCGCTTCCATTATGAGCGCGCATACCGCGCGCCTACATTTGAAATAACGAACTTGAGCGCGCAAAAGACGCGATATGTGAACCGGCCCTAATACTGTAAATCACCTAGGATTATGGGAAAATATATGTTTACTACTGTAATTATTTTCTGCTGTAAATCGTAAAAAAAAAAATCGAATTATATAATAGATAAATAAAAATACAGTAGTTAAATGAATACAATATACAGTATTATTCATGTCAATTAAAATATGTTATTTGTAATGTAAAGGAAAAATACAGTACTCTTACTGTAAATATTGATACAGTTTACAATTGTATAACTGTAAATGAAATTACACTACTAATACTTTTAACACTTTTACAATAACTTACTGGTATCCAGCTGCCAGTAAGTTACTGTAAAATTTACAGCAATCTTTTTACAGTGTATGTTTTTTTTTTTTGGGACATTATAACATTATGCATTGTCAGTGGGAATAATAATAATAAAAAATAGTATTATTTTAAGATAAAATACAGTATTGACTAAACCTAAAAAATACATTTTCAACATGTCAACACTCTGCACTCTAACATTCTATGAGTGAGCTCTCCTTCAGCCTCTTTACTCTCTATCCGTGTCTGACTTATTCAGCGTTATTCTCGGAGTACCTACACCAGCAGTTTCAGTGGCCTACTCCCACAACACTCCTGTCCATCAAAGCATTCTGTTTCATCTGAGAATTCTGATGCAGAAGGCAACATTATCACAATATGTGACTGACATCTCAGCAGCTGACAGATAAGAGCCTCAAACGACCTGGACTTGACTGTAGAGAAGAGGGGAGGTGGATGAGGGGGGGGGGTTATTCATGACAGTGCTGATCCACAGGAGTAGTCTGGAGGTCACTACTAACATAAAATGGTACAGGACACAGGGGTACAGACATACGTCAGGAATGGGAGAATAGCTAGTCTTCATTGAATGTTCTCACATCTATTTTTTTTTCAGAAAAAAAAAAACTAACATAGCATTGTGCTTTACATAAAATATGGGTGTAACTCCTAGTAAACGGTTAATTACTTTAAATGAGCTTAATCAAGGGCAAATAAGGTTAGTACTAGCTGTACCGCAATAGAGAGAGAGAAAAAACATGTTTTATATAAAATAATTATTGTTATGTATTATTTCATTTTATGCTTATCGTACAACCCATGTTACTGTACTGTATGTTAACTCTTCACTGCCAGAATTTCTGGTAATTTCACAAAATTTCCATGGCCCACAGAATAGTTTGTTGTATGAATATCTGAAAATGCAATATGTAAGCAACAAAAGTATGTGAGGCTGTGCTGTATCGTGAATAAGTGTGATGGATCCATGTTCTCATTCTGTTTACGCCAAATTCTGACTCTACCATCTGCATGTCTCAACAGAATTCGAGACTCATCAGACCAGGCAACATTTTTCCAGTCTTCAACTGTCCAATTTTGGTCTTTTTTTCCTATTTGTAGAGCAGATTAGTGGTACCCGGTGGGGTCTTTTGCTGTTGTAGCCCATCCGCCTCAAGGTTGTGCGTGTTGTGGCTTCACAAATGCTTTGCTTCATACCTCGGTTGTAACGAGTGGTTATTTCAGTCAAAGTTGCTCTTCTATCAGCTTGAATCAGTCGGCCCATTCTCCTCTGACCTCTAGCATCAACAAGGCATTTTCGCCACACAGGACTGCCACATACTGTATGTTTTTCCCTTTTCACACCATTCTTTGCAAACCCTAGAAATGGTTGTGTGTGAAAATCCCAGTAACTGAGCAGATTGTGAAATACTCAGACCGGCCCGTCTGGCACCATCAACCATGCCACGCTCAAAATTGCTTAAATCACCTTTCTTTCCCATTCTGACATTCAGTTTGGGGTTCACGAGATTCAGGTCTTGACCAGGACCACACCCCTAAATGCATTGAAGCAGCTGCCATGTGATTGGGTGATTAGATAATTGCATTAATGAGAAATTGAACAGGTGTTCCTAATAATCCTTTAGGTGAGTGTACATCCTTAATTTCCTGTGAAATGAAGGATACAACAGATAGATTCTTCACGGCCTTGCCTACCCCAGAATTAATTGCGCGCCAGTGGTAACATAATTTTTTGAGAAATTGGCGAATTACAATCTCAAACATACAATTGTGCTCATTACTTTTAAATCTGCATTGTTTATCCTTTTTATCTTTCATTCAAAATATTCACAAAATCCTAACTATAAATGAATTGAAAGTGTGGAGGAACTCTCCGTGTGGATTTTTTTTTTTTAAATCTCACATTGACTAGTCCTATAAAACATTTTCTTTTTATACATTTACATTTATTCATTTAGCAATCACATTGCAAGGTGACTTAGAAATAATGACAAATAGAAACACAACCCATTAATCATGAGGAGTCAATTTTAGCAGTGCCACAATTCCACAAAAGTAGTTCTGTGCAAATGCTGTCAAAAAAAAAAAAAAAAAAAATGTCTTTCAAATGAATGTGATAAATTAGTTATGGAGGAGCTGTTGTTTCATTCATAAATAGGCAGGTAAACACTAACTGTAGGAATGTCATTTTTACTGCAAAACATTTTTTTTTATGGTGGCAACAACAATATATTAAAACACTATTGATCAATAAATTGTAAAACATATCAATAATAATAACTGAATAATTTCTTCCAACAAATATTAGTCCATTAACCTTACTTAATTTGCAGTTGCTAAGCAACATAAAAACATGGTGCATAGAATGTGTGATGACAAGTGAGCATTTATCAGCCTCTTATGTTGACTTTGAACATGGTTCATCCAATTGGAATTTAGAGTCATGACCATTTTATAGTTAATAATATCTACTCGCATTGATAAGTCTTATTGTACAGTACAAAACTATAATACCCTCCATAATACACTTTAATTACATAACACCTTCATTACACCATCACATAAAGCCATCAGAAATAAGAAGCAGACATATAAACAGTTCCGAAGTGCGGCCTATAGGTCACATCCTTTAGATTGGATAGCAAGGTTTTGTCTATATTCTATTTTATCTTGCCAACGATTGTTATCTTTCCTGACACTCAAGAAAGCTATACAGTCTCCCACTGAGGATGAATTTTCACCTCAGTGGGAGATTGTATTTTAGCCTCTTGTTTAGTAGACCCAGTTAACCAAAGGGAATGTGCGAACACACACAATAATTAACTGTAGAATCATAGAACAACAGCACTTGAAGTCGTCTCAAACTTTTGACCAGTGAGTGGTGCTATAACCACACATTTATTGTACTCAAGGGTGTGGTCACAAGGTAATTTAAATAAACAAAATTAGTATGATACTGCTCCACCTTTTCATGAACAATGTCTAAATGTTATAACCTGTCATATATAACACTGCTACATGATTTTAGATAGAGACCTCAAATTTGGCATGGTGGAATGTGATACTCTTCTACAAGGGTATGCCAAATTTCACAGGTTTTGAACAATAAAAAGTTGTGATGGTTGAAATACATTTACTGGAAAGTCAATAAAAAAGTAAAAAAAAATAAATAAATAAAAGAAAAAGGTTGCGCAAGAGTCTTGCAGTCAGAAGAAGCCAAACTACAGATGTCTGTGCACCTTTGACACTTGTCTTCTCATAGTACCGGCAATTGAACACAGAGAATAGTATGATGTGTGGATTCAAAGATAATTCAAGTTCTGTTTTCCCCTCCCCATTATTTCCCTTCCTAATACTATGAATAGAAAAGGCCAAAACCAAAACAGAAATACAAAAGGCCCAACGTAAAGTAAAATGTACAATCACGTCCAATCCATACCGAACAATCGTCCAATTTGGGGACTGCATGCAGTGTAATAAACATGCATACTAATTCTTGTCAAGAACACTAAAGAGGCCTGCTCCGTATCAAATAAATAGCTTGGGAACTGTTCTTTAATTTCACCTTCACTGGTCATCTTCAGTCTCATTTTAATGTGGAAATGAAAAACCTGGCATTAATCTCCATCTCAGTGGGAAGAGCTGTATATGTCTTTCATGTTAAGACGGTTTGGACTTTTCAAGTGCTTTCTGACATATCTGTTCAGAGCACAAAACACAAACACAATCAACAGAAGGTTCAGATAAAGAACATCTGAAGAATGCGTGTATTAGAGTGAGAATGGTTATTGCAAGCCAAACTTCAGGACAGTCAGTATCTCCAGAGGTAATTAACTCTGAAGCTGTTTGCGAGAACGGCCCCGTATTTCCACCCTCCTTATTTCTCCCTGAGTCCTGCTGATGGGTGATTATAACTCTGAAGAGCTGCAGGAGGCCTCACTCTCCCATTTATTCAGCCCAGACCAAAACACTCTCTAATCACAGCTAAACCAAAAAAAACGTGTGCGTATACGTGCATGGAAATGCCCTTTCAAATGCCTAATTTCCAAGGATGTCACGCATTGTTTGTGTATGTAGCAATTTTTCTTGGCTTTTTCCATCAAAGCCACTTTTTTTTCCCTCAACAAAAATACCATTTTAATGGTTTGCCCTAATATTCTACTGCAATTTTTTTTTTCAGCTCATCCCATGCCAAAGTCTTTAAGAAACTCTGATGGGGAGGGAATCCCACTGTTCAAGCCCAATCTGTCGTTTCCTGGCAGGCAAACAATCTAACATGGTGCCAGGAGGCACACAAAAGACCCCTACACCCCAGGCCTATTGACTGCCGGTATGGTCCACATAATCTTCGACGGTGAGCTTCATTTCACACGTTATTCTGGAGCAGAGTAGTAGATTGCCTTTAAAACACACCAACACCTTCCATGAAAAACATTAGCTCAATAAAAGCGCTGTGCATTTGAGCCAGTGACAGACTGTGCGGGGAAAAGCTCAATAGAGCTGTAGCATATGAATACAATAAAAAAGGCAAAAAAGGGCTTATGTGATGCTCATTTTGCATGTCTTTTGATCCTGCTCTCCATCATTGCCTGCATTGCTTTCTCTGTATACCATCAATACTTTGCCATTCACCTCCCTTTAGAAGCGTGTTCTTTGCACACACTGCATGTCCGTGTGGCAGCTCAAATCAGAAGAGCCTTCGGAATAATGTATCACTTCGGCTCGACATACTCAAAGCAGTTTTAGAAAAGTACAGGAAACATGATGGGTAAACGCCACTGAGAGTTCTTCCTGATCGATGGTTTTCAAACTGCACCTTTGTTGACCAGCACATAAGAACTGCTAGTATTCAGTATTGTTTGTTTCTAAAAAAAAAAATAAAAATAAAAATAACTTACTGCTCCAAGATCCTTTCTTCAGCATTTTAGAAAGAACTGGAAGAGCCAGTCAGTTCTCAGTTGGGTAACACTTTATTTTGATGGTCCCTTTTGAATATTCTGTTGACTATAAGTAACTTTGCAACTACATGTCAACTAACTCTAATTAGAGTATTAGTAGACTGCTTAATATCTGCTAACTCTTTATTGTGAGACTCCTCCAACAGACATTATACTGACTATAAGTAACATTGCAACTACATGAAAACTTATTCTATCCCTAACCCTACCAGTACTAATACGTTACTTATAGTCAACTGAGTGTGTTAAAGGGACCATCCAAATAAAATGAAACCCTCCTTTGCAGTTTTAGCTGACCAATCAGAGCACAATGCTTTTTGGAAGGAGGGGCTTCATAGAAACCGGAACTAAACAGGGGTGCGTTTCCTAAAAGCATCGTTAGCCAAGTATGGTCACAGGTGTTGTAGTCGAGACCAGCTCACTCTAGTCCGAGTCGAGACCGAGGCCAAAGAGTCGAGTCCGAGTCGAGACCGAGACCAATGAGAGTCGAGTCCAAGTCGAGACCGAGACCAAAGAGAGTCGAGTCCGAGTCGAGACCGAGACCAAAGAGAGTCGAGTCCGAGACCAATGAGAGTCGAGTCCAAGTCGAGACCGAGACCAAAGACAGTTGAATCCGAGTCGAGACCATAGAGGGTTGAGTCCGAGTCGAGACCGAGACCAAAGAGAGTCGAGTCCAAGTTGAGACCGAGACCAAAGAGAGTCGAGTCCGAGTCGAGACCGAGACCAAAGAGAGTCGAGTCCGAGTCGAGACCGAGACCAAAGAGAGTCGAGTCCGAGTCGAGACCGAGACCATAGAGGGTCGAGTCCGAGTCGAGGCCGAGACCAAAGACAGTTGAGTCCGAGTCGAGACCATAGAGGGTCGAGTCCGAGTCGAGATTGAGACCAAAGACAGTTGAGTCCGAGTCGAGACCATAGAGGGTTGAGTCCGAGTCGAGACCGAGACCAAAGAGAGTCGAGTCCGAGACCAATGAGAGTCGAGTCCAAGTCGAGACCGAGACCAAAGACAGTTGAATCCGAGTCGAGACCATAGAGGGTTGAGTCCGAGTCGAGACCGAGACCAAAGAGAGTCGAGTCCGAGACCAATGAGAGTCGAGTCCAAGTCGAGACCGAGACCAAAGAGAGTCGAGTCCGAGACCAATGAGAGTCGAGTCCAAGTCGAGACCGAGACCAAAGACAGTTGAATCCGAGTCGAGACCATAGAGGGTTGAGTCCGAGTCGAGACCGAGACCAAAGAGAGTCGAGTCCGAGTCGAGACCGAGACCAATGAGAGTCGAGTCCAAGTTGAGACCGAGACCAAAGAGAGTCGAGTCCGAGTCGAGACCGAGACCAAAGAGAGTCGAGTCCGAGTCGAGGCCGAGACCAAAGAGAGTCGAGTCCGAGTCGAGACCGAGACCAAAGACAGTTGAGTCCGAGTCGAGACCATAGAGGGTCGAGTCCGAGTCGAGATTGAGACCAAAGACAGTTGAGTCCGAGTCGAGACCATAGAGGGTTGAGTCCGAGTCGAGACCGAGACCATAGAGGGTCGAGTCCGAGTCGAGACTGAGACCAAAGACAGTTGAGTCCGAGTCGAGACCGAGACCAAAGAGAGTCGAGTCCGAGTCGAGACCGAGACCAAAGAGAGTCGAGTCCGAGTCGAGACCGAGACCAAAGAGAGTCAAGTCCGAGTCGAGACCGAGACCATAGAGGGTCGAGTCCGAGTCGAGACCGAGATTAAAGACAGTCGAGTCCGAGTCGAGACCGAGACCATAGAGGGTCGAGTCCGAGTCAAGACCGAGACCAAAGAGAGTCGAGTCCGAGTCGAGACCATAGAGGTTCGAGTCCGAGTCCGAGACCAAAGAGAGTCGGGTCCAAGTCGAGACCGAGACCAAAAAGAGTCGAGTCCGAGTCGAGACCGAAACCAATAAGAGTCGAGTATGAGTCGAGACCGAAACCATAGAGGGTCGAGTCCGAGTCGAGACCGAGACCAAAGAGAGTCGAGTCCGAATTGAGACCGAGATCAAAGAGAGTCGAGTCTGAGTCAATACCGAGACCAAAGACAGTCGAGTCCGAGTCGAGACCGAGACCAAAGAGAGTCGAGTCTGAGTCAAGACAGAGATCAAATACAGTTGAGTCCGAGTCGAGTCGAGAGAAGTTGGATAACCTAAGGTTGGGTCTCAAACCAGACTTAAAGATATCTTCAAGAATATGTAAAATATTTGGTGGTAACAATAAAATTGGCACCATACAGTAAACCAAATATACCATGGAATCATGTACACTGTAATGGTAAAAAGGCCACATAGTGGCGTAAAGGTAATTTTATTATAATTATGACTTACAATTATTACAATCAGTAAATGCTCTTTCACATAACATTACTGCACACAAATTCTGTGTGGCTCTTATATGCAAACTGAATTATGGATGATAAGGCAGACATTTTCAATACATAGTTGAGCTAGAGGCTCCACATCACATCTGACAGCAGTCCTGCTGCATTTGCGTGCCACGAACGTTATAGTCTCAAGACATGCGCAGTTGCCCACAAAAAAATCAGCAATCAATGGAAGTTTCAATCAAACAACAATTTTAAGAAAAATAAACATACAGTAATAATCATGACATATTTTTAATGAGACTCGAGTGGACTCGGAAATAAGTCAGAGTCCTAATATGTTCGAGTACGAGTCAATTCCGAGTCAAAATGCACAAGACCATGACAAGACCGAGATTATTAAAATATGTTCTCAAGACCGAATCCGAGTCTCGAGTACACAACACTGGTCGCAGGTTCAGTCGTTATCTGAAAACACAGTTCTAACGAACATTCGCAAACAGCATCGCAAAGCTGTTTGGTTGGAACAATAGTTCTCAACCTGTGGTTAGAAGCATGGTTTCTTGTTTGCATTACATGTGGATAAATAAATCCTCAATAAATCAATATTCAATAAATCCTTATCTTCAGCAAAATAAGCAAGCTGACATTCAGTACATCTATGTATTTTATTTAGAATACGTACCAATGTCATTTACGTATTACAGTTTGTCGAGAGATTTAAAGAGGAGTGCGCATGTGCAAACGTGCACTTCTACGTAAGAACAAGCCTATGATTGAACCTGGAAATAAGGCTAAATAGTCCTCAGATGCCATATCCATGTCCGACCAATTTGAGACAATAATGTTTTGGGAAAAAGTCGTGACTAATTGATTTCTTCAACGATGCATCGTACTATGGTCGTTAAGCAGCGAGTTGCGTGTTACTGACAGACTGCATGGGAAGAGAGGTGCTGCAATAATCAAAAATATGTGAAAAATAATGTTTATTGAATATTCATTCCATGCATAAATTCAGACAGTCTCAGTTTCTACACACTTCTGTTTGCTGTTGAATTCACCAAAAAGGTTTCAAGTAACAATTCCAGAACCTGTTGAGGTTGGTGACCGCGATCCATCCAGTCTCCTCTGTGTCTTGTTGGCGTGCTGAGAAATGCAGCTGAACAGTCATGTGGGCAGGTAAATGTCTTTCGAGAGAAGAGGGCAGTGGGATGAACTGACCTGTGAACAGTGGCAGTCGTCAGCGTTGAGAGGGTCAGGGTGGAAAACAGAAGGGGAAGAGCCATTATTTTCCGCCTCATTTCCGCTGATGGTCTGCACAGGAAGGGAGGATGGAAATAAGGAGGGGAACGCGGAATCATTTCAGCCTCCATTTGTAACACGTCTCCTTACAGACTCGCTGACAGGTAGAGGAGCACAGCAGAGGATTTTAATGGGGCCAATTCGTCCGCTATTAGCCAACACAGCAAGGCCCTTTGCAGCGATGCCGTCACACCCTCCTGTAAGATTACACATCTAAATCTATATAACTCTTCACCCGCCATCGCTGTCTTCCCGAGAGCCCATGTGAGAATAGATTATGGTAAAGTGATATAAAATGGGCCTGCAAGCTTCTAGAACGCCTCTGTTTCGCCTTTCCAAATGGCGGTTTCCACAGCATGCTTTCGATTTTGTTGATGTTCTGAGCCATTTGCTGTGTTTTTAAACCATCTATTTTTATCACGCCTAATATGTTACCCTTTCATACCCATTACTGTAAATGACACCCTACAGGCTAACAAATGTACTGAAGACTAATGGAGCGTCTTAAAGCTGTGTATTGGTTGAATAACCCTCCTTTAGACTGTAGAATTGCTTATAAATGGTAAGTTAAGACTGTTCACTTGGATTTTGTTTCATCCTGCACTCGCATGCCTTCGATCTGGGCCAACTAACATTAGCTATATGAATTTGAATATGAATTTGATATGCAACAACAACAACAACCAAAAGGATTCGTCAGATGAGCTATAATGTTACCGGAAAACCCCTTTAAGGACAAAGATGGAAAGTAGATATGAAAGGAAATCCCAATAAAGAGTTTTAAGCAATGGCAATCCCATAAATCAATGCCGTCTTCTCAGATTCACATTATCCCTGAGGGAAAGGGGAAAAAGAATGTCACCTACGCCAAAGAAAAATATGAGGATATTTTAGGGGAAAGTTTTCATAGTCAAAACTTTTATTATTGCACCTCTTTCCCTGCTGCATTTTACCTTATAGTTGCTGTGCATTAAGTTGAGCCATGATATACGAAAGTTTCAATTGTCAAAAACTCTTTTCTCTAACAATTACAATAATAGTCAGCCATTTTAAAGGTGAGTTTTAAAAGCACACATTTTAATGTACAAGTACGATAAAATTAATATTAATTTTGAGATTGTCTAAGGACAAAAGAAATACCCAATATCAATATATAGCATTAGCACTCCCGGACATGTCCTTTGAAAAGTTGAGCGAAATTTCAAGTTTAGTCAAAGAATAAATAAATAAACAAATGATGAGTCATATTTCCCCATGAGACAGGCTGGTAGTGGAGGTTGGCTGGCAGTTTCCACTCACACACACACACACACACACACACACGCACAACATCTTTTATCTAAACAAGAGGAGTTCCTTTTAAATGCTTTTAAATATGAGTTTTGTTGAGCAACGTCTTCATCTTCTCTGGATTTTTTCCCACTCTCTCTGACAGGCCTGGAAGGATTATGGATGTGATCATGGTTCGGACTGTTTCTCTGACATTATCATTCAGTTATCAAATTGGAAATTCTGCTTCTGTCGGGTAAGTGTGTTTGGGAGACAAGAAAGCCAGGAGGGAGGTCCTAGCTGATCCAATTTTGGCCTAATTTTTATTGAATAGCCAATGAAAGGCATGTGTAGAAAAGTGTGTGTGTGTGTGTGTGTGTGTGTGTACGATCATCACACATGGATGAGGATGTTCTGTGTGTTTTCAGGGATGTAAATCCTTTCTTTGGCATGCCGTAGTCCCAAAGCACCCATCAAACTGTCCTTCAGCTGCCAGCCTTACACACACACACACACACACACACACACACACACACTGCAGGGCATATCTAAAATGAAGCATTCTGGCTTTGTTTAAAATATGTAATACACTGATTTCTACAAGAAAATGCAAACAAAAAAGGACGTAACTGAGTGTGATGTTTTAAATGCTTCATGTTACATTTGGTTCGCTCCCATCTGGACTGAACGGTGGTATTACGTTAAAGTGAAGTGAGTCATTCGTGCACCACTAGTAGCACAAAATGAATTGCAAACATAAACACTCTGGGAGAAATACATTTGTTAACATTTGCAATCATCCCAATGACAATTGCTAAAGCAGGATGTGATTGCAATTCCATTTGGTGCCACTAGTGGCGCAGTAATTACATGCTTCACCTTTAAACCCCTAATGCACTTTAACCTAAACCAATGTTATTCGGCTAGAAGTGAATGACAGATTTTATATTAGGGAGGACAGGTAGTCTGCCTGTATTTTCACACTGTGGTTGCATGTCAGGAACTCTATCTCGAATACATCATGCTCTGTGCCTCTTCATATCCATCTCGCTGACAGCTCGCACCGATAAAAACAAGGTGCTTGAACATGAGATATTAATCATTGTTTGTGGAATGAGCAGATGTGGAGTTTCACGTCATCAAGTTTGAAAAGTAAAAATAAATATATAAAGCCAACACATTAAGCTGCACTATACGTGACAAGCAGTCATGGTTTATGTCAGAACTGCAAAAGGTTAAACGAGGCGGACTGCAAGACAACAAGGTGGTTTTTATAACTCTAATTCTGTACGGAAATTACAAGCCAGTCTTTTCTAAAGCCTTTGCCAGTAAGCACCATTATTTGCTCTGTAAACTGAAAAAAATAAAAAAAATAAAAAAAATAAATAAATATATATATATATACTGTATATTTAGTTCAGATAACATAATATTTTGAGTTTCTGGTGATTAAATCAATCTCCTTCATTGTATTAACTTAATTTTTCCATTTCCATGAACTTAAAATTTTAAGACAACCAGGTTACTTATTTTTTTAGTTAAACCAACAATATTTTTACAGTGTAGCACTGAGATAATACATATATATATATATATATATATATATATATATATTTTTTTGAGAATCACAAAATGAGATGTTTTTGTTTACCACACAAATGTAAAGTATTTATATTATTAAGCTACGAAAAAAAAAAAAAAAAAAAGCAACTTACAAGTTTCTAATAGTAATCCACTTATAGTTTCAATAGATAAGACCTTTATTCATCGTCTGGAATCGTTTAAATCCCTTTGAACAGTTTGCACTGAAACTGTCTTTTGGACCTTGAACTGTTTGGTTCCCATTAAAGTCCATTATATGGAGAAAAATTCTGGAATGTTTTCATCAAACATAATTTCTTTTCGACTGAAGAAACAATGACATGGACATCTTGAATGACATGGGGGTGAGTAAATTATTGAACAAATCGAAACAAATCCTGCAACCCTGAGATTGTTCAGCTACCATCATGGTACAGGCCCCAGGTGTATCTTAAGCTTGTTTGTCCCTGTGTATTTATAGCCTGTGTGTTTCACTTGTTACTTTGTCAGTTGTGTAATGGTTGGCTCTGTGATCCCCTGCCTGTGTTCCTTTGTTCCTCCAGTTCTCTGTTTTATGTGTTACTTTAGATCCTCGTCTTTGCCTGCTTTCCTCAGCTTCATTACAGAACGAGTCATACCGATTATGTAATTTTGCCAATCTAAATCTTCATCCCACTTTCTTTTTAATAATAACACAGGGTTGGAACAACATGTGGTGAGTAAATGAGGACATAATTTCCATTTTGGGATGAACTATTCATTAGATTCTATTTTATAAATTCAGTAATAGGGCATCAAGATTTTTAGAGTTCTTTGATTTCAACAAACTCCACACACACACACACACACACACAGTGAGATGTAAAAGTAACATAAAACACATTTTCTTATTGATTTCTACAAATATATTAAATATGGACTGAAGAATTCCATATAAAGGGATTGCATAACTGATAACAGATCACAGGAGATGTAAAACTTTATCATCTAACAGAATAATTAAAGTCATAACTATATGACTTTAAATTTAATGTTGGCCTAAGGCAAAACTTAATTAATTTGCTGAGCGAGATCCTGTAGAAAGCCAGCATTAGGTGAAACTGCATTCTCTCATCTTGACTATAGCGGAAACTCCTGCTGGATCATTGTTGACTTTTCCCAAATGTCGAAGAGACACTTGCAGATGAGCTGTTTTTGATGCTCTTTTTATGAGTGCTGTTATTGTTAATTAAGAGTAAACTGTCATAAAAAAAAATATATATATATATATATATATATATATATATATATATATATTCATATTAAAATTTGTTGAAATATATATACAAAAATTTTAATTTGAAACTGAAATAACTAACTGAAATAAAAAAAAAGTTAGCTACTATAAAAAGTTTGGAAACACTAGTTTTAATGTTTTTGAAAGAAAGTCTCTTCAAGGCTGCATTTATTTGATCGAAAATACAGAATAAAATGGTACTTTTGTGAAAATATTCTTGCAATTTAAAAGAATGCTTTTCTTTTTGAATATACTTTAAAATATAACTCATTTCTGTGATGCAAAGCTGAATTTTCATCAGCCATTACCTCCCGTATTCATGATCCTTCTATCATTCAGGATTCTTTGATGAATAAAAGATAACAAAAAGAACAGCATTTATTCAAAATAGAAATATTTTGTAACAATATTATACACCACCTTTCAAAAGTGTGAGGTCATTACTTCGGTCATTTTTTTTTTTTTTTAATCAATGTTATTCAGAAAGGATGTGTTAAATTGCTAAAAAAAAAAAAAAAAAAGGGATAGGCTATAAAAAATTATTTTGTGAATAAATGCTAATCTTTTTAACCTTTTATTCATCAACGAATCCGGAAAAAAGGTAGCACAGGTTTAAAAAAAAAAATAAAAATAAAAATAAATAAATAAATATTAAGCAGCATACCTTTTTCCAAGACTGGAGTAATGGCTGATGAAAATTCAACTTTGCATCACATAAATAAAATTATATTTTAAAGTATATTAAAATAAAATACCATTATTTTAAATTGTAATAATATTTCACAGTATTACATTTTTTTTCAGTAAAAAAAAAAAAAATGTTGGTTTAACTTAAAAAAAAAGTAACCTGGTTACCTTACAATTTTTAGTTCAATGAAGTGGAAAAATTGAGTTAATACAGAGAAGGAGAATTCATTTAATCACCAGAAACTCAAAATATGACGTTATCTGAACTACATAAATTATCTGATTTGACAAAATCTTGATTTGACAAAAGAAAAAAAAGTTGTGATTACAAATCATGAATATATATATATATATATATATATATATATATTGTTTGTTTACAGTGCAATAAATGCAGGCTTGATGACCCTAAGAGACTTCTTTTAAAAACATTAAAAATAGTAATGTTTCCTACCTTTTGATCTACTCATTCAAAATATTAAATTATATAATAGTATATAAATAATACTAAAATAATTCTGCTTTTTATTTTATTATTACAATGAACAGGGACCAAATCATTGAAAATAAAAACACCATAAAACTATCATAAAGTATATAATACTTGTCCCTCTATAGTTGCTGCGAAATGCATAAATTTAAATGTAAATGCAAATATTCCAAATCATCTGATAATTTGACTTATCAAAATAAAAGTCTGGAAATATCCAGCCGTCCAGTTCTTTCAACCTTTATTCTGGTTGAAAGTAAGTAAAAATGACCAAATTTTCAGGCAGTGAAATGTTTTAATGCTCTCTCTTTCTTATACTCTCAAAACATTTGCGGTTGAGGGAATCTCATCTCACCTGCTACAGTATGTGACTCTTCAAGCTGACTAATATGTTTTCCCTTTCTGTGTGAAGGAAACATTTCCTCCACCTCACTCAAATTCACATTCATTGCTATGGAGACTCCTGGGTAAACAAAGCCGCTTTAATCATTTTCATGTTTAGAGTGAACAGTTGCTTTATGATTAGGACAAGATGCAGGATTTTATGGATGACAAACCTTAGTGCCAAATAAGTGAAAAAAGATAAATCTTTAGTTCCTAGATAAAAAAAAAAAAAAAAAAAAAAAAAAAAACCTGAACAAGTAAAGTCAGGAAAAAGCCCCAGCATAATCATATTGTGACAGCACAAGATATGATTTTAGAGATATAACCTCACACTCAACCTGTAAACAAACACACATGCATACATCTTTGTTATTACATCTTAGCACGGTATCCAAATGATGATTCATCTCCCTTTCAGGTAGCAGGGGAAAATGGGGCATATGCTTGTCCCGATAGACTGATCCAGTAAAATATCTCTCATTCTGGACTCTTTGCAGAGGCACACACACACACACACACACACAGGTGTCCCTGCTGCATAATTCATGTGACTTTCACTCTTGCACTGGCCTGGTTTCCTGTGAAGATCGAGCCGCAGAAATTACTCCAGTGTTTCTGAAGAGAGCAGACGGACGACCCAGAATTCATTTGTGAAAGACAAGAGTGAAAAAGCAGTGAAGATATGTACAGTATATCTAAAAGTTTTTTTTTCATCATATAATATGTTTAAAATGGCTATTATTCAAGTGTAGTTTTTTTACATTGGATTTTAAATCAATATGTTGTGTGTATAGAGGGTATGCGTGTGACGTCACCGTCGGCTGGAGTGCCTGCAGTTACTCACAGTGAGTGGCTATTTTTCAAATATATATATATATATATATATATATACACTATTGTATAGCTGAATAGCTACCACAGCGAGTGCTTGGGAGCACTTCGACTCGGCGTAGTAATATCATCACTTGTGAAAAGTCCTCTCCCTCTCCAGAGGGATGATATTACTGCGCCGAGTCTATAGATATAAATGCACCGAGTCGAAAGTGCTCCCAATCACTCGCTGTGGTATTCCGCCACACAATATAGTTATAAACTTTACACACTTATAAAAGCGCAACGTTTTATTTTGTGTCACCGTTCTTGGTCGAGTTACACCACTCGTGTAACTGTATTTAAACAGGGAAAACGTGGAGGTGTTTGGTCGCTTCTCTACTTGGCCCATATTGAATGAACTGGGATAGTTAAGTGCGATCAAAGTGTCTCGTGAGCTCACACACTGAGATGAGAGGGGTATGCATCAACTCATCTTAGTTAAGGGAATAACATAGTTTAATATAAAAAAAACGGTGGGGTATCCCTTTAAAACTAAACTCGAATAACTGACCTTTTCACTTTTTTACAGTTCAAAACGGTAAATTGTAAAGCTTTATGCAGTATGGACACCATACAATGTAAACCATAACCTACCCTCATTATTAAAGAGTGACAGTGGCAGTCATTAGAGTTATAGCTAATCAACATGTGTTAGATCGCAGAAAGTTCAGACAAAGAAGGTGGGGCCGCCGCAGAAATCAAAGGTCATTTTCAACATTCTTTGAAAAGCATCTCCGCAGTGTAGCAAATGTCAGCTCTTTTTTCAGATACAGAGAGCCTTTGACATAATAAGATTCAGCGAGCAACTTTAAAAGTGCCCAGCATCATCCGCGTGAACTTTCTTCATCAAACGCTGTGGTTATTATTTTGTATTCCATGCTATATTTACACAATACCTTTCAAGAAACACCTGATGCAGGGCTGTTATTTATTTATTTGTTCAAATTAAACGCCTCCCTAAAGGAATTACGTTGGAATAGATGCTCCCTGCTCTCATTTCCATAATCTAATAGTGTTTATGAGGGAGAGTGTTTATGTTGCTGTCTGAATAGAAATGATGCTAGGAGACAAAAAGGGTGGCAGACACACACACACACACACACATGGTTCCAAGGTTCCCCGCTGCCACATTGGACTGACAGCTTTGTGGTCTCGGCACAGCAGACACTAAGCACATTTACACACACACGCACGCGCACACACTTAGCGTCTGTGAGTGTCCCTTTCATACTTGGTGGGAACTCTAAACACCTCCACATAATGCTCAACATACACACAATGAAATATTCATCAGTGCTATTGTAAGCCATAATGATATTGTCTGTGAAACAAGCTTCCTCACTGTCTCTAAGGAGGGGTTTTAGGTGAGTGGAACTGAGAGATAGAGTATATTTGCTCGGCACAGTGAAGCCCCCAGTGGCTTGAACACGGTGGATTTCATACAGAGGTCTGGAAGGGTACAGGACAGACACGGATAATGAAGATTCAGTAAGTAAAGACAAGCACAATGACAAACACTATCATCATGTTCCCGGTGAGACCAGATTACCCAGAGTTTAATTTTAATGACGATAGGTCAGCGAGACAATTAATAAGATCTAAGATATAATGTGGGGGAAATCTTAAAGAGCCCCTATAGCATTTGAAATGTTCCTATTTTTGTTTTAGGAGTTCCCAAAAACAGTTTAACATGCATGAAAGGATAAAAAACACTTTATTTGTCTTATAATATGCATTTATTTTTAACTGATTTGCTAACCGACTCCCAAATGATTCGTTCAACGACTCATTTTTCCAAACCACTCCTTTGCGTGATGCCAATCGGCGGTGATTGGTCAGATGACAGCATAAACATAGTGATAAAGCACTGCAGTACTACAAGAAGCTCTATTCTTTATGACAACTCCAATAACAGCGACAAACATTTCACATTAAAAAAAAAAAAAAAATGACATTGGAGACCTAGAAGCTGCGCTGAGCGTAATTTACACACACGCACACACATACTTATTGCCTCGCGCCCCGACGCTACAAAACCGTTGAAAACCCATAAAAGCAACAATTATTAATAATACTTACAGGATGTGATTCATAGGATGAAGCTGATCCATATACACTGGGTAAGTAAGTTACTGAGCCCTCCTTCAGAAACAAACCACTTGCGAATCCACATTTGAATTCATTTATGTTTTTGAACGATTCGTAATTAAAATGATGAAAACACAATCGGGCTATACTGTTGTGGTATTGTTGCAAATATGAACTCTAACCACCGATTCTTCACATGCTCGACCCTGGTAAATGAAAAAAAGCGACTGAACTATCTTTGCATTGTAGAACAAAGCGTCTTCTCGACATGATGCTATGATGAAGTATTTGAATGTGTAGACTTCAAGTTTACACTTCCGTCTGCACGCGGCCAGTATTTCTCTACGTCACGACAAACCAGCTAATGACTCGTTTCAAAAACAATTCATTTCATAGACTCAGTGTCAACTCTCACTTTTGAAAGACAATAACTTTATATACAGTGCACTTTCAGATATAAATCTTTGCAGGATGTTTTCATTCCCTTAGAGCTATATTCCACACCATATGAACGGTCATTTTCAAAAATCCATGATAAGGGCTCTTTAAAGAAGACATATGCAAAGTCTTGATTTTGTTTTTTAGGTCTACAAAAATACATTTTTATGCTCGAATAGTAAACAATATTTTTCCACATTTCACATTATTGCAGCACCACTCTTCCCAGTCTGTCACTAAAGCTCTTTAGTTTAGTTCCTGTCTTTATGAAGCCTCTTCTTCCAAATAGAACAATGTGCACTGATTGGTCAGCTGGACCAGTGTGTTGTGATTGGTTAACAGCTTTGAGTGCGTTTTGGAAATGTAAGTTTCTTTTTCACAACCACAAGCTTTAAAGGGATACCTTTTCACCGTTTAAGGTTATTCCCTTAACTACACTCTTATGGTGCATTCACAACGGACGCGAATAGCGCGAATCATTTCAATACTAAGTCAATGCAAAGACGCGTTATGCGCGTCAAAATTTCCTGCCGCGCAAATGAGACGTAGAGCACTGTAGACGCAAATATCGGGGTATTCCTTTAACACACTACAAACTAACTCAACAAGGCCTTGTCCCTTTATTTTATGTATGCCTTTGGGAATTATCTCAATGAGGAATAGTTTGATGTTTAAGTGTAGACACTTACTGATTTAGTAGAGAATATCTCCCTTTGGATTGACTTTGTAACTTTCCAGACCTTTTACAATGAATGAATTAACAAACAGGCAGTCATATGTAAAGCAACATAGACCAAATGGAGAATGAATGTGAGGGACCAACTTATATAGGAAAAACAAACAAGTATGATTAGTAGAACACAGCTGACACAAATTAACTAATAATGAGGAGTAGGTAAAACTGAACAAAGGAGCACATGAGAAAGAAAACAAATTAAAAGTCCATCATAATGAAACTAAAATTAACTTTATGGTCACAATTTTGGTCCTTGACTTACATTTTTATTGTATTGAAGTAGTATTGGAGGCAAAAATCGATGTTTCAAAATAGTTCAAACATAGTTAAAAAAATAAACATTGTAATATGTATTATTATAATATGTATTTATTTAATAATTCAATCCAAAATGTTTGTATTATTATTATTATTTCCTTTATTTAACCAGGAGAGTCACATTGAGATATTACTATCTCTTCTTCCAGAGAGACCTGGTCAAGACTGGTATAATCAAAATATTTGACTTCGTCCGGATGATACTATATATATATACACTGTAAAAAATTTCTTGTCAAATTAACAGTAACTTACTGGCAACAATTATCCAGTACTTGCTGTATTTCATTTAACAGTAAAATTACCGTAACACTAACTACAGTACTGTTAAGCATACTGCAAATTAAATAACATTATTTTACTGTAATTTCTTACCATATTAAAGTACAGAATTACACTGTTCATTTTTAGTAATACTGTATAGTATGAAATGTTATTGTATTTATTTTATAGTGCTACTGTGTAACCTGTAGAAAATCCGTAGAAATATTATTTTAACTGTTAATGGGAAATAGAAAAAAGAACAATTGAAGCTTTAACTGCACAAGGTTTATTGTGTATTTTCAAACACATTAGTACATTTACATAATATACATTTAAATACATTAATACAATTAAATACATTAATAATAAAAATGTAATATAATACAATAAAAATCATGCATGACAATCATGAACAATTATGCATAAATACATGCAAAAATTATCATGAACAGGTAAAATAGAAAAGATTAAAGGGGTGCTATCTGATCAATCTATTAGAAAGATAGTTCATAACAACTCATCCACCCACTCCCTGCTGGGGTAAAACAGCTTAAACTAGTCTAAGATTGTCTATTGGTTTGAGATAGACTGTCTAACTGGTCAGTTGCTGATTTTAAAGGGTTTTTGGCTGCTTTCTATCTAAGGGACCAGATTTGCAGGGCTGGGAGACACATAAACTAGCTTTGACAAGTAAACCACCAATCCAGATGAGTATTACAAAATGACAAGTTATCCAGTGTCCTTTAAAAAAACTAAACTAAACACAAAACAACCTCATCATGCACATGTGCCATGAAAAACTTGCATTACGGTATTAATAATCATTTATATGCAGACTTATGTTCTAACTTTTGCAATAGGAAGTTTTCTATCCAAGCTTTTATGCAATTAAACCTTAAACTGTACAACAACATTTATTTTCACACAACAATTCTTAACAACTTGCAGATAGACAAAATTCACAGATGGATAATAATCTGTTTAAAATGTTCTCAGTGGGTCAGTACTGGACCAAGGTATAGTAGTAGTAGTTAGATAAATAGAATAATTAAATTAGATTAGATTTACAATTCATCGGTCGTCAAGATGGATAGGGGTCTTCTTAACATGCACAGCTCACACCTGTGGAAAAGGAGAACAGACAAGACAGTTAAAATACAGTACGTTTTTGTTGTTGTTGTTTTGGCTAAACAGCAAAAACAGACAAAATGATGTCTTAAGTGTAATTCACTTAATACTAAAATCTTGTTTGTTGGACTGTTGTTTAAAATCAATTGTTAAAGTATGTTCATTATGTCCTCGGTTGTATGCTGTGTAATATAATACAATGCTATACTGTTCAGTGTTGTGCATGTGTTTATGCCACAAGAGGGCACTAAAGTATAGGCTATGGAGGATGCGTTTGTATTATTATTATGTTTGTCCAAGTTGATTTACCGTAGTTAAGAGGATCATATTACTGAGAGAATCTTCATTACTCTCTGTGCTGTTAGTTCGACCGTGAGACTGATGTGTCAACAGCTGAAATAAATATGCCAAGAACGGCTAAAGATAACTCATCTCTATCGTCCACTCTTTTCTTTTGAATGCAACGCAAGCTGAAACATAACTCAACATCACGTCAAAACGTAGGTTAAATCTTGCTTGTGTGATACATGACTTAAAAAAAGATTGACAAGGCATCGTTCCCTTCAAATGAGTAGGCTACATGTCAGTTTACACATAGTTAAAAACAAAACAAAAAAACAATGATATTATAGTCACACATAGCTTTGTATTTTGGACAAAAATACACCTGGGCGCTTTCCGTGGTCCATCAGTTATCACTGAGGTAGCAGTAACGTTAACGTTAAATGGCGGAACGCCAGGTCAGGATTTACACGAAAATAAGCGTGAAAAAATCAATAAGAGGAATCGGCACTTTAATTTTATAACAATAAATCCGAATCCTAACCTTGGATGTCCGATTTCAGGATACATTTATCGATTAGCAATTCCTAACCCCTGTAAGTCATAAAATAATGAACGTGCAGGCGCTTCCACCGACTTAACGTGGTAAATAACAAAATGATTAGACCATTTTGACCGTATAAGAGGTTACATATGAAATATATGTCAATAAAATCACATTTAATCAAGTAAGGCTATCAACATAAAAGAAATCCGCGTCTGACTTATACAGACGTAGAACATTCCGCGGCCACTTCTTTCTAACGTTAACGTAAGTAACTCATATGGTTTGCATAAAAATATGAATTACTAACCAGATGTATGGCGAAAACGTTGCCGACCGACAGCGACGCGATGCACGGCCTGCGTGTTCTTACAGAGGGAAGGGAACTGAACGAGTTCTTCATAAAATGGCAGCTTGTTGTGGTTATTTTTCGCGGTCATTTCGTACTAATGTATTTGAATTTACAGTAATATCCCAAATGGCTACATTGAAGAGTAGCCTATCATATACATATTATATTAAAATGTCTAGAATATATTAAATTGAATATAGAAATCGTGGTCAGCTATTCTAAATAACTTTAAAGTTATTAGCTAGAATCCGTTTGCATACACATTATAAGAATTATTACTTACCAGATGAAGAAGTTGCAGGTCGGCAGAAAAGACAGCAGCACCACTGACACGACAGAGAAACTCTTCCAAAGTCAAATATGCTCTCATGCACACCCCACTGACATAAATTATGTCATAAATTATGACTGTTAATGGTCAACCAGTGCTACATTTTTATTTTAAATGTAAGAATAACATTAGTAGGCTAGCAATTTTACCCGTGGAACTGTGTGTGGTGTTTTTCGCGGTCAATTGCACTGCTGTATTTAGATTAACAGTAACTGATAATTTCCCAGAATGCATTGCAATTCTACAGTAACATACTGTCAACTGTGTGCACAGTACATAACTGTTGAAAAAACAATTTAATACTGTGAAAACAACTAAATCTACTGTAACTTACTGTACATAGATTATACAGTAAGAAACTGTTGAGAAAAACAGTATAATCCTGTGAAAACAACAGAAATCATTTACAGTGTATATATATATATATATATATATATATATATACTAAATCCAGTATTTAATGCTGGAAAGCCTTAAATACAGTAATATTATTCAAAAGACCGCAATCTGCAGCTGTCTGCATCACACAATTGCGAGCGCACGCACACGCAAGTGTCTTTTCTTATGACATGAAAGTGTCTCTGTACCTTGGGAGTGATTGGTCCAGAAATAGAACAAGTATACAGTGTTGTGACAGGTTTATTTATTGGAAGCATGCAAGCTGAAAATCAGGGTAGGGAGTAGGGACAGTATCCATATTTTAGAGTCATGTTGAGACAAAAATGAAGGCACTAGGTGTGTGTATTTGTGTGGAGTGAGAAGGACAGAAGGAGAGAGATAGATTAATTCCCAGTAGAAGGTCCTGCCAAATACTCAATGTTACCGGAAGAAAAAATAGCCTCTTTTCAGGGCTCAGCGAGCTAAAGTTTTGAATCCGCTGTCATCTCACCATAACTTTGGCCCCACAGTCACCCCACCCCAGGGGCAGTACATTTACTTTCACTGTTTCTCTGGAATAATTTTGACATGGTGGGTGTCATTGGGCTTTGGTAGATTTGTCAACTGTGGCAGGCGGTCATTTAGTTAGTCAAGGAGATGACATGCTGTCAAGAGTGAAATGATACAAAGGCTTCTGAGCACGGTCAAGGCCTCGGACAGACAAACTCCTTAGCTATCCACTCCAGAACATAGAAGCCAGACCAAAAATAATGGCCGCAAACCAGCCAAAACACACAAAAAGTACAGGTTGTTTTTAACAAAATAACACCTTCTCTAACAAATGCGATCTGTATGAAATTGAAAAGCGGTGTTCACTAACTCAAGTGAATGACCGCTGCTGGTAGTGGTTAACTTGAGAATATGATCACCCACACCAGAACTGAAGATCACAAGAAATGGTTATGCACGGTCACAAAACTATTTCCAGGGTTCATTGCAATGACAGAAAATGTCATGCACAAAATAACAACAAAAACCCTCCCACACAGTTCAGGTTGTTTTCTAGCTGAAACGTATTTTTTGGTGGTAATTCTGTTGAATGACACTTCGACTTCAATAGAGCTAAATTGTGATCTGTGCGATTTGAAGAACGCTGTTCGACTGGAAGTGAATAAACTGAGAATATGCACACCTACTGTATATCAGGCTGACGGTCCTGAGAAACTCTTTAAGGCATTTTTAGCCTACAACTTAGCAGTCAACTAATACACATTATGCTGGTAACACTTTACAATAAGGTTAATTTATACATTAAAGTGCCCCATTATGCTATTTTAAAAGGTTTCTAATTTTGTTTAGGAGGTTTCTAACAATAAGGTTACATGCATTCAAGATAAAATAAATAAATAAATAAATAAATAAATAAATAAATACTGTAAATAAATTGGATTTTGTCTAGGGAAGCAATGATATGAAAATTTTGGCCAATACCAATAACCGATAATTCTTTATATTTGGAAAGCCGATAACCGATATATCGGCCGATAAACTTAAATCCAAATCCCATTGCAAAAACGCAGTTTGGAAGATCTTGATGTACTCATTCATGGTATAAATGTTGACCAAAAAAAAAAAAAAAAAATACATAGTAGGCTACCTTTTAAAGGTGCCATCTACCATAATAAATCAAATCCTACTCCATATTCCATAACAGATGGGGGCAGTATACCTCCAAAAAATGACTTGTGCTCCTACCATCGCGCATGTTATTCAAATCATTTGACATGATAGTAAAAGGTTGGAAGACCGCAGTTTGACGTGGAACATTTGGAGATTTTTAGAGATCAGAGACTCAATGAACTAAACACTAGAGTGAACTAAACTAAACACTATGAATCTCAACACTAAATGATGAAGACCGCCTCATAGATCTCAAAAACAAGCTGGTGCATTTCGACGGTATGGGAAAATAAAAGCTTGGGCAATTATTTGAAGTTTATGGTATTCGTTTTGTTCATATTACACTTTTATTGTTAGTGAGTTAATTTGACAGACAGCATTCGCTGATGTTGATCAAGCTAGCGCCGTGAATTCACCGTGAGACACACGCAATTGACACTTAGCAAGCAGGTTAGTTAAGCTCTCAGATTCTGTCAATTATATTACGCAATTCAAAGAATAAATACCGTTTTGGCGCTTTGTACATGTTACACTACAGATCCCTAGCGCACGTGAACCGATCATCTCTACTAGCTGGAAAAAGAACATGAACTCTGGTGAAAGATACAGTATGCTACAACTTACCAAAATGTATTCCTCATGCATAATGTCGACCAATCATTTTTTGAACTCTTCCCTGAACTGAAATGTAGTAGTGGGCTGTATTTCCACACGACTGACATCAGGTTCAAGTACACATACACACACACACACACACAAGCCGGCGCGAGCGCGACTCACTCGCGTATTGCAGTTTGGCTGGTGCTAACATTGCTCGTCCGCATACCGCCTCCCATGGCCGGAAGTGGTATTGCGATACCTGCCGGGCCGGGGCTAGTAATTTAGCATGCTAATTCAGGTTAATATCTCGGCAGCACTATAACTTGTCAGTTTTTTAATGACATCTTTGCACTTATTTCTTCTCATTCTTTTGATGCGTGTAGCTCATTTTTCGTATATTGTTACCTCAATTATTGTATATGGCACCTTTAAAGAAAAGAAACCTTTTTTGTGAAGTGTTACCATTTTTCTTGATAAACAACCTTTTTTGTAAGAAAAAAAGCTAAAAATTGTTAAAAGAAGAAAAATCTGAGGTGTTACATGCCCCCTCTCAAGTCTCAAAGGGTATGACACATCTGACAAAAAGTGGTTATGTAGAGCCACAAAACAATTACTCTACCAGAAGTCATCACAATTCTGAAATATGTCATACACACCTTGGCCAAGAGGGAAAGACTGTGATCTAGTCTACTGCCTACATGAAAATAAACAGCATCACAGGGATGACATGCTGTCAGGAGTGAAATGAGACAGAGGCTTTTGTGCTCGCTCAAGGTTTCAGACATACTGTACATCTCCTTAGTGTCCCACTTCTGGACAGAGCTGCAAGGCCAATAAAACACAACAACAAAACCCCACAAAGTAGATGTTTTTTTATAGATGAAAATTCTATGTTTGTGGTTGAATAACTAAACTGTGTAAATTTGTACAGCACTGTTCGCTAAATCAAGACAACAACTGCAGCCACGGAAAGATTAACGCACAGACATGCCACGCATTTGCCCAGGGCCTCAGAGCAGCAGAGGAACTCAATGAGCTGCAAAAACACTGTATATTTACTAAAACATCTTTGGCTGGTAAATTGTTCCCACACACTATTTGAAAACATTTATACGGCCCTGCATGATGCCCCCCTCGGACTAGGAGCCCATGGGCACGTGCCCAATTGCCCATATGGTGTATGCAGGCAGCTCAGTGGTAAGGAGCACCTAGTGAAAAAATTAATTATGTGACATAAGCCAGAGAGCAACATAACTTATTCACAATCAATAAAATAAATATAACAACTTCAAATTGGGGGGGGGTGATCTAGCAAACAAAGTATATAGTTATGTATAACCCATACCCCTTAAGTACATGTATATAGGTTGCTAGATCCATGCTCTAGGCTCTCATATATATGTCACTGGCAAACTATGTAGGTAGGGGTATAGGTTATAGGTAGACACACACACTTTTTAGTTGCATTCACTGGAAATCCAAGCCATGACCTTGGCTTTGCTAGCATCCCATACACACAGAGACACACATTTATACACATATTCACTGTGAGCATCACAATAAAACTAGATTGCTGCCATTATAAAAGAATGTGAACACTAAGAGCTGAAGGTCAGGAGAAACAGTTGTGTAGAAGCAAAACAATTACAAGAGTTCATCTTAATGCTGGACTATGTCATACAAGGCCTGTACAAAAGAAAAGGGCTCTGGACTAGTCTACTGTCTACATGAAAATAAACACAGCTGATTTGCACAAGGTCATGGTCTGTATGCAGCGATCAACATGCAGTTTATAGGGGATAATAGAAAGAAGAAGGTCACTGTACTGAGGTTAAGAGTGAAAGTTGAGCTGTTAGTCATCACAGCTGTTGTCTACTTCGTGTGGGAAAGAATATGTCCTGCATGCAGAGAGATGAATCGTATCTTTATTTCTTTGTCCACAGGTATACGAAAACTTATGGGACTTGTGACAAACTTGTGACAACCTGCTCAACTCTGTTGAACATATATGCATTTTTAAAGAATATTTCACTACGTAATTTATTTACATTTATAATTTTACTCATCTGAAAATGTGATTCATATATCCTTTTTTTTACTTTCGGCTGCTCACGCTCCAGCTGATCATCCGCATATTTATTTAGCGCAGGTTTAATTGCATGCACCAAAACAAGCAATTTACATAACATGTAGAAACATGTAACAGATAAATGAGAAAATAAAGTACAAATAAATTATCATTTTGATAAATTACAGTTATCAAACCCTTCCAAAACCTACAGTATAGTGACTGAATAGCAAAGGCTGTTTCAAAAGATGATCAGGATTGTATAATATGGGTGAATGTGAGGCGCTTTACCATTTTACACACACAGTATGTATATATATATATATATATTAGGGTTGTGCCGATAGACGATAGTATCGTGTATCGACGATAGTCTGAGATATCGCCGATGGCAGATGCCTTTGACGATATCAATACGATAATTGGCTCGTTTTACCATAATGTATTAAATTATTATTATTATGCCTATTATTATTATTATTATAAAGCTAGTATTGTTATTAAATTAATAGGAACTACAATTAATTTGCCTTGCCTAAATTTACAATCATCCTCATAACAATTGCAATCCTCATAACAATTGCAACAATACCGACACGCAATACTCATCTAAGGCCTCGTCCACAAAAACGGAGAATTAAAACGAAAACGATCTCCGTCCACACTAGCGTTTTACCTGCGTATTAGAATTTATCTCTGTCCACACTAAAACGACTGAAAACGTGGATCACGTGATCATTCACCACTGGGCATGCGCGCGCCGGTGTAAACAGTGGTTGGCGAATCAGGGAAAGATACGTCATGACTGATGACACCCAATCATAGAGCCGAGCGTGAGCCTCTGCGTCATCGTTTGTGAACTCCTCCGTTTTGTCTCGTCCACACTAAAACGCCCTCCAAAGATTCAAAACGCAAAACGCAGCTGCAGCGTTTCTAAACTTCTCCGTTTTAGGTCTTCGTTTTTCCCGTTTTAGTGTGCACGGGAGGTGCAAACGTAGCAAAAGTTCTCCGTTTTTAAACGAAAACGCAGTAGTGTGGACGGGACCTAGGAGAATGTTTTTAAAACAGACTAAAAAACATCCCACATCAAAATTGAATTGCAAGTTGAACCATTCACAAATTATTAAGTGTGCTCGTTTTAACAGACGCAAAATTCAATTTCCTACAGATCCAAGATGAAAACGGCACCGTTGTTCGTCAGTATTTGTTTCCGTAACACATTAACAAAACGTTTAATGACACTAAAACAATACAATTACTAAATAGTATTAATAATAATATTACTAAAATAGTATTAGTTACCGTTATCATCGTCGTCTCTGAGGGAACGCGGCGTTAAAGGGTTAGTTCACCCAAAAATGAAAATTAAGTCATTAATTACTCACCCCCATGCTGTACCAACCCCGTAAGACCTTCGTTCGTCTTCGGAACACAAATGAAGATATTTTTGATTAAATTTGAGAGCTGTATAACTACCACATTGGCTCCTAAGGGACTGCCTCTTGACGGCCCAGAAAGTCAATGAAGAAAATGTTTAAATATCCCAAGTGACTACCGTGGCTCAACTATATGTTTATCAAGCGACGCGAATACTTTTTGTGCGAAAAAACAAACAAAAATAACGAGTTTATTCGACTATTTCTTTTCTTCCTTGTAGGCCAGAACGAGACTTCCTTATAGATTTTCCACGACGCATGCGCGAGATTTGCGATCTGCTCACACCAGCTTCACTACTTCAGATCGCAATTCTCGCGCATGCGTCGTGGAAATCTATAAGGAAGTCTCGTTCTGGCCTACAAGGAAGAAAAGAAATAGTCGAATAAACTCGTTATTTTTGTTTGTTTTTTCGCACAAAAAGTATTCGCGTCGCTTGATAAACATATAGTTGAGCCACGGTAGTCACTTGGGATATTTAAACATTTTCTTCATTGACTTTCTGGGCCGTCAAGAGGCAGTCCCTTAGGAGCCAATGTGGTAGTTATACAGCTCTCAAATTTAATCAAAAATATCTTCATTTGTGTTCCGAAGACGAACGAAGGTCTTACGGGGTTGGTACAGCATGGGGGTGAGTAATTAATGACTTAATTTTCATTTTTGGGTGAACTAACCCTTTAATGCAGATGGCGAAAACAGTCCGTTTTTACTTTCACTTTCAGAGATTGAGCGCGTTTACAATTACATGCAACGACGTTCTTAAACCCGAATATGTTGAATTAACTTGACAATGCATGTGGTCATGTAAACGCATTAACCCGTTTTCCTTTATCAGAGTCAAGTCATACTAAGTATAAGTATAAACCGATCGACTCAGCTAGACGTTTGGCCCTTCTGGTTTCTCCCGGCATTTAAAACACATTAACCCGCGTACTTCGTGCTTACTGAAGTGCGCATGTGAAGTGCATCCAGACAGAGAGCGCAATGGTAGGGGGACACATATCGCAAACTCCGACTCTTTCTGACCCAAGAAATAAACGTGTTTTCATCTCGTGCAGAAATAGGCCCTAGTCAAAATGCTGCATATAACGGCATGAGGATAGGCTAATGTGTCCGTAAATTTCCCGTTGACAAACAAAAGTATTAGGATCTTTTTTTTTTACCTCACTTTACCAGGAAATAGCCTGATCCTATTAATAAACACTCCACCTTTGCTAGCAAAATAGAAAAAAAGATTATCGTTTATAAAACGAAGTAGGCTAATAAAACAAGCAAACTAATGAGTATGCTAAATAATCAAGTTAATAATCAAATAAGTTAGCCCCGCCCCCTCACGATAATATCGTGTATCGCCGATCTCACAGGCTGACGATAGGACGATATGAAAATGGAG
Source organism: Pimephales promelas (assembly GCF_016745375.1). Next base: position 18,083,095 of record NW_024121122.1, read on the forward strand.
CATATCGCCCAACACTAATATACTACATACTGTATATCCCAATGGACGCCGAAGGCAGGGAAGCCCTATAAGAAGACCTAACAGAGTACATGCAAAGAGGACTTAAAGAGAATCCCATGCAGACAAACACAACCGGTGGAATACAATGTGTCCTGGACCACAGATGGACATAAAGAAGAAGATTACAAGAGTTTCTGTATGCATGACATCAAAGGTCAGAGGATATACTGGATATAGAGTAAGACACATGAATTACGACAGCATGGTTGTCGTTACTGCATGCTAAATGGTTGTTTCGCTAAATGTAGAGAGTTACTGTCAATCTCCATTAGGCATTTAAGCCCATTAAACGTCATCAATCCTGCCGTAGGGTAAGACTTTACTCACAAATTGAGATATGCAACTAACAAATACACACACAGGCACACACATACAAGTCATCACCTTGATTTAGCTTCCCTTTACTAAAAGCACCAGAGAGCTCTAAAAAGCCCTTGATGAAAAACACACACAGTTATCCCTTCCGTGACTAACCCGATACTCATTATCTTAATTTGCATTCGATCTGTGAATCACACCCTCACCCTTTCCATCTCATAAAGGCAGGATCAGTGTTACACACATGAATTGCACAGACCTGGAGCCGATGAGAGCAAATGGAGCTTTCTTTCTTCTGAGGTACATTAGTGAGAAGAAAACAACAACAACAAAAAAAGAGTTTATTTCTCAGAGCTTCATAAGCCTGATATTGTATTTACCTGGAAAATGTTTTGAAGCGAGTATAAAGGGCTAATTTAAAATATTTGCATTTCCAGAAAACATATAGCAGTTGCAAGGCAACCAAATAATAGTGCTATAAAGTTTTAGGTTTATTTTTTAGCATTGGAACATGTTTTGCTGCTTTCATGACACTCATTATGCGTCTTGTTTTCAGACACTGTTTTAGAACTAACAGTACAAATGCAGTACAAATGCGACATTTGTAAAAATAGATGCAAGAAAGCACAGACCAATCACTATTTATTATGCAAAAATTATGATGTCATCGGGATCGCAGTTGCATTTTGAATGCTAAACATTATCTCAATGTAAAATGGGACATTTTTAAAGTTAAATCTTACATTTCTTATGCATACATTTTATAAAAACAAGATTTGTTTAACATTTATTAAATAATGAAATATACAATAAAAAAATAAAAAAACGTTTTTGATATAGTAATTATTTACGGAGCCCAGATGATAATAATAATAAAAAAATTAAAAAAAAAAACAGTTTTTTCACATACTATTTTTCAGAGAGTCTCTCTGTTGAATTTTTATATCCACAGCCCGAAAAAAGGTCCTGCATTATTATATATTCAGAAACGGCCTGTGCTCTTTCGACTGATCAAATAAAACTGGTTCTCAGCAAACAGGAATTTGCTCATTGAAAGCACAGATCTCTGCAGAAAGTATATGTGCCACTAAAAAACAGCTTTACTTACCTTTACAATCACATGCACTGACTGAACTTTACTTTGAAAGGGCATTTCATGCTGGCTTTTCCTGAGAGAATGAGTCTTCTAACTTTCCAGAATCCAAAGCTCCATCATATTGATATGCTTCAATTGTGTGTGTTTGTGTGCACTTGTCATGGTTATCACAGCTTTAGATTGTGGCTTCAGGTGCTTGATGGATTCATTATCATTGCACTTGAGCCTCTCATGACTGCAGGAGACAGAAGGAGGAGTCCAGGCTCAAGGTCACAAGCACAGCTCGATGAGAAAAGAGGGGCAGGGGGGAAGAAAGAAGACGAGGAGTTGAAAATGAGAAATGAGACACAGGAATTGCTGCTCGTGTGTTAATTAAAATGAGGGATTTTTTTTTTCTGAGCTGTAAATGCAGCGATGAAAGTAATATGGGCTCACAGTAATTAGCTGATATATACATACATACACATATATATATATATATATATATAGTGGCTAAACTGAGGCACCGGCTCCACTGTCGATTTGATTTTTTAAATTTTCTATATAAAATCATTTAGTTCAGTTAGAGAACAGACACTATTAAACTGAACATGTCTGCTTAAAATAAACCGTGAGCCGAACGAGATTGGCCGCACAGATCAGCAACAGGAGTTGGATCCAGATCTAAGGGTGGGATTAGGAGTTGGGTTAGAGATCAGGGGGTGGAGATGGGTGGGATTAAGGGTGGGGTTAGGGATTAGGTGGCAAAATTGGGTAGGTTTAGGGGTGGGGTTAGGGATCAGGGGGCAGAGATGGGTAGGTTTAGTTATATATGTAAGATGGGAGGAGTTGGATCTGGATCCAACTCCTCCCCCTGGATTTCGTGTTCTGCAGTGAGGACTATCTCAAATATTTGGTGTCAAAGCGACGTGTAAAAGTGTCTATTTAAGCAAATTTGTCATTGCATTGTTTTGTTGTGTTTTTCATTAAGAATAATAGGCTAATGAACTAACCATTCCAGTAATACACCCCGAATTGGCACTAATTTAAAAACTAAACTAAAATGTTCACAGGCGCTGAGCGAGCAGAACAGAGCGAGTTTTTTCAGTTAATTCCTATAGAAAAAATTCTCACTCTGTTCTGCTCCGGTTGACATGAGCGGCCGTAGAGATGTTAGTTTCATTTTCAAATTAGCACCAATTCAGGGTGAATTACTTGAATGGTTAGTTCATTAGCCAACTATTCTTAATGAAAAACACAACAAGACAATGCCATGACAAATTAACTTAAATAAGTACAAAACTGCACTGCAACACTGCACCATTATTAATGCCGGTGCAAAAGCGCGTATTTTACGCTTGTCTTTAAATTAACGATTTAAATGCCCCCTCCTTTGATTATTACCGATATATTACCGGCTGTTGTCACACGTCGATTAACCATTGGAAAAATATATACGTATAAAATTTTTGAATATTAGTAATTTATAATTAATAATTTGTTGCATATACATAGTGCTCGAAGCGCTTTACATGGAAGGGGGAATCTCCTCAACCACCACCAATGTGCAGCATCAGGTGGATGATGTGACGGCAGCCATATTGAAGCCAATCAGTATATGGGGAGGAGACCATGATGGATAGAGGCCACGGAGCAAATTTGGCCATTTTGGGATTTGGCAATTGGGATTTTTAATGACCACAGAGAGTCAGGACCTAGGTTTAATGTTTCATCTGAAGGACGGATGGGACTATTGTAGTGTAACTATCAACATTTCCACATAAACTGGATTGAATTGAATTTTTTTCAGCTCCTGGTCACAATAAACTGAACAACAACATACAGGTTTGGATCAACGTGAGATTGAATAAATAAAATGACAGAATTCAGATTTTGGATGAACTATTGCTTCAAGAAATCAGACAAAATTATTCCTGTGAACCTCAATTGAGGCTCTCCAATGAGACTTTCCAAGGACATGAACAACAGCAATATCAAACCTAACAGAATAAATTCAGACCTGAAGCAATGCCACTCATTTCACAATCAAAGAGGTTAGCCAATCAAAACAGAGATCTTTAATATCAAAGCCAGAGTGTAACATACATGTAACGTAAAAAAAAAATAAAAATAAATAAAAAACATGGCAAGACACTAACATTACAAATGGAGCTGAGAGACGAAGTAGAACATATGACTAAAAAAAATAAGACTATTTAGACTAAGAACCCTCCTCATAAATTCCTTATAAATGTAGGCTTAGAAACAAGTGTGGTTTGCTGATTTGATAGACATAGTTTTAATAGTTAGTGTTGCTTTTGACTTGCAGCAGAATTGTCTCTTTTCATGTTTTGAAAATTACATTTGGGATTTGAACATATAGACATTTCGGATGGAAACAAACTGCGAGGGAGATGGATTTTTACAAAGTTATGTTATTGTGAAATAAATTAACTTCCAAATAGATCTACTCATCAAATCTATAACAATGTATTTCCCTGCAGATAAACATAACTAAACATCATAACCCCTGACGCAGACAAATACAACTCAAAATATATCGCAAGCTTGATGAAACTTCAATCAGACAACAGGAGAGGGAAAGTGCTCGAAATTATATGAAATGGTGTTCAATTAAAACATAACATTTTTGTACTATAGTCTGAACATCAATGACTATGGATTGGATTCTGAAACATGCCTCCTGTACAGCACTTCATACTGGGGAAATGGGAAATGTAGTAATTGGTATATTCTATGGCTCCCTGGTAATTCTAATGAAAAATTAATCTTGGTATCTGGATCAGATGGATCAGAAGATATTTCTGAATAGAAGAACAGGCCCTGCACAAGTATGCTGACGAAATCATTAACATGAACATGGTGGAGATCACAAATTTGATCAGATACAGAACAAATCACCTGATGCCAGTGAATGAAAGTACTTCTCCTGCAGTTACTCACCACATCGTGATCATCATGGTCTGAAAAAAGAGTTCCTCAACCCACTAAATGATGGTGTATTCACATTGAACATGTCAGCAACGGCCTTTGCCTTTTGAAAAATGTCAGCAGACAGGAGGAGGATGATCACTGTACATTGTGTCAGATGTATCACTGAGTATAAGACATCCACATATCATCCACAAAACTGAGGAACGTAAAAGAAAGTGAGTACTAGTTTTGTATCTGGTGCATTGCACTTTTAGAGTCAATATGTTGTGCTGTTATTATATTTATGTTAATTGTAGGCCTATATTGTTTATGTGGATAACAGGACTATGTGTCATTCAGAATTGCATTGACAAACTATTGACATATTGACAGTTTTGCAAGCTTTCTGATAAACCAAAAAATGACAAACCATCTTTTACATTGCATTCCCCTAGTGAATATATATATATATATATATATATACCCTGCAATTGTACTTTTGGTGTACTAAACTGGTATACTTAGAGTCTGGTAAATTTGAACAACTAATTTTTGTACTAAATGCACTTTGTGCAGAAGTAGTGCTAAAGTAAAGATAATTTAAAGGGATAGTTCACCCAAAAATGAAAATTCTGTTAGTAATTACTCACCCTCACGTTGTTCCAACCCTGTAAGACTTTCGTTCATCAGCGCAGCGCTACGTCAGAACGTATCTCACTACTGGCCGACGCTGGTCATCATGAGTGTGATGCTGGCCAATAGAAGCCTATGGAGGAGAGATCCAGCTCTCAGATTTAAGAAATATCTTAATTTGTGTTCAAAAGATGAACGGATGTCTTACCGGGTTGAAAAAAACATGAAGGTGAGTAATTAATACTGACATAATTTTAATTTTTGGGTGAACTATCTCTTTAAGAGTGATTGATTGTGCTAAAGTGGGACTACTGCAAGTATAAAGCCAAAACAACAACAAAAACGTACGCTTTAAATATTAAAGACTGATTATGGAGAGATCATATCATCCTTATTAATAATTGTTATTAAAATGTGTGTTGTGCAAAAAAGAAATACTCCAAATAAAGTTTAATTATAATTTTATATTAGTAAGTCTTAAGGGATATGTCAATAAATATGTTTATGGGTTTGTACAAAATAAATTTATTTTAAATATATTTTGATGGGTTTTTTTTTAGTTAGTGAACAAATTCAGTCAAAATATATCAAAATAATAGGTAGAATGACTACAAAATCTGTACATACCATTCAGAAGGCAATATAGATGTCTGACAGTTTGTGTTCTGCACGAAACAATCTCAAAGCGTTCACCAGAAGCACAGAACCGTTCACTCTTTGCACAGAAACAACCACCAATACTATTATTATTCCGATATCCCTCTGTCCTTTCTCTTTCTCTCTTTCATTCCCTTTTATTTCTCCTGCAGTGTCTTTCAATCATAGTGGTAAAGGGAAAGAGTGAGAGAGACGAGTGAAGGCTCCTTGGAATGTCGATCCATCATCAGTAGGACGGGTCTCAACTGAGCTCAGTCACGCTGTAATTTCTCCGTTTCTATTGAGACGCTCAGCACTCCCCGTGTGTCCTATTGACAACCGAAAATGGCTTTGCCAACCTGACTGACAACTTTGTCTACCTGACAGAAAGCATAAAGCTGAGGCGCAGAGATTAGACCAATAGAACTGTGGAGATTACACTCTCCCATTATGGAACATCATATCAGATTGAGTCATTGTGATAATGCACAAGTGTTGTGTGTGTGTGTGTGTGTGTGTGTGTGTGAGTGGTTTTCCCTTAAAGTATAGCTTGTCGGTGCTGATTTCTTTTCCCCCTCTCGCTTTTCTGTATTTATTTTCCCGACCAATTTGAAAACCAATTTGTCTGTGAAGAGACTCCATTATGTGGATGTTTATTTTTTTCATATATGGAAAATTCTTTCATCTTTATAATTAATGCCTAGATTATATGGTAATTATCCTCAGTTCACACATTTTGGTTCAAAAATCCTCTTCACAATGTCCTTTAAAATAAAGGCAGGAAGACAGAAACAAGTGAATCCATCCTGGATGGATGGATATTGAGCTAAATAAGGAACGTATAAATGATCTCGGAACTCATGTGTATCATGGCGATATCTAATGTAATTTGGGTAAAGTGCCACTCTGTTCTTTCACAAAAGTCCCAGCAGTCCTACTTTTTTTTTTTTTTTTTAACTTAATAAAAGCAGAGAGCTGAGAAAAAGTGTTATTTTGAGATTATGTATGCACAATGAACCCTGAGGGGACCTCGGTCCATTCTGTTTCATGTTTGTGCATGTGCTCCAAATTCCTAATCCTAATTAACCCTAACCCTTTGTTTTAAAGGAACAGTTCGCCAAAAATGAAAATTCTGCTATTACTTACCACCTCATGTTGTTCCAAACACATATGACTTTCTTTCTTTACACATAAGGACGGGTAACAGAATGTTCATTTTCAGGTGAAATGTGCCTCCAACCAAAATGAACCCATATCACTGTTTGTGAATGATTATATTTGATATAAATTTGCTCTCTGGTGCGTGCATCTTTTCTTTCTTGGTTTAGGCCAGCTAGGGAACAGCAAGAGTCAGCAAGAGACCATTCTTCAATCCACAGAAGGTTCATTGACACAAGAGCAGTAGGGGTGACTTGTGTAAAGATGGTAAACCTGCTTTCGCCTCATCCATCTGGAAACATTGCAATTAGCGTTTCTATTGTTGCCATGAGCCTGGCCTGGTTTTGCAGAGATGTGAACCATGAAACGGTGAGAAGTAGACCAATACAAAACCTAACCAAAAAGTACATATATTTTAATAAAATACAAATTAGATTGAGGACAAAAGGGACATTTTTGATGGAGTTGTTTTTTTTTTTTTGTTGTTGTTGTTGTTGTTTTTACTAAAGCTGTAAAAAGTACATAAAAATGAAATACACAAAACTTGGATTTTGTGTCAAATATGGGATGGGCGTGGTTTAGCGTAAATAAGCAGAGGCTCGAAGGCCGTTTCTCTGGTTTTCATTGACTGAAGTGCAGAGCGTTCAGATAGAGCGTTGCCGCCGGTCTGTATGAGCATATAGCACATATACCCCCTGGGTACCAGAAGAGCTACACTCTAAAAATTGATGGGTTGTTTTAACCCAACTTTGTGTCAAATATGGACAAACCCAGCCATTGGGTTAAATGTTTTAATTACATTTTTAACCCAACGTTTGGGATTATCCATATTTAACCAACAGTTGGGTTAAAACAACCCAGCATTTTCAGAGTGTAAAAACATGTGAGATCATATCTGGACAGAAATGGACATCTCACTTAAAATGACTGAAGTTTAGTCTGCAGAGCGGGAACTAAGGTGGACAACTGAAAAGCTGCTCTGAGAGCCTGAAAGGGGTGTAAACCATCAGCGCCCTGACTGGGCAGAGGAGATTAACATTGTTCTCTCTATCGGATGATGGCAGAGCTGATAGATAAATGACCTGCACTATTAAAGGAGTGCCAATCACTTTAGGAAAACTGGTTTAAAAAGTGAAATTTCAGGATCCTCTCAGCAGCACACCAGAATGTACTCTATATTTTCTCCACTGTCACATAAACAATTTTACTGGTATACTGAGAATTAATTTAAGTGTTTGCTCTGAATCTATTCACAGACACTGAGGGAAGATCCATCGCTGAAAGTTTTTAGAATCAGGACATATTTATCTATTTTACAGTGGAAACAATGTGACAAGAGTAGGTTAGCAATTTAAAATGTGCTAGAGCTGCATGTGAAATGTAATCAGTCAGCATTTACTGAGTAATGTGCCATGGCCGTCACGCTAGCATCGGCTTACCCCCTCTGTCCCTGTTTTCCCTCAGAGGATACACTGTGAATACGTTTTTTTCTAAAAGAGGATGTTGACATGCATCAGGCGAACAGTGTCAGAATGTTCAACGCCCAGGTTCTGTACACCAGTCTGGAAGTTGTTTGCAGTTTATGCAGTTTTGTCTTTTTTGCCATCACAAAGCCATGGCTGCAATATTTAAATCTCTCAGAATAAAGAATATTCCACGTCCAAAAGGAGCACTGACTGGCATATTTAAGAATCTGAAAGAAAGTTTGAAAGAAGAGGGATAGAGGTAGTCTAAGAATCCAAATGAGCAGCTCCTTCAAGCATAAAAGGGTCATTCTTAAACTTACTTTATACCTCACTTTTGTTCTTAATTGTATTATTTAATTTCATGAATGAGGCAAGAGTTGTAACATACTGTAGGTCGTAATTCTAAAAATCTCACACATATTCCAAAACATTACAGCTATTAGGCATCTTCTGAGGCTATTAACGCATCTTCTGAAGTAGTAAAAAATCTTCAGATCAAAACAAAGACGAAAAAGAAGCCGATTTAAGCAATAGAAGCATTGCTAACATAATGCAATCATTTAACATCAGATCAGACAGCATATAAATCAATACGGCCTAATGCTACTGAATGAAATGTCGAACCCACAAAGAGGTAGGGCTATATGACTGTGCAAGCTTTGTTATTGGGGGTGTTGATGTATTCGATCTACCATGTCAATGTTTTGATTATAATTCTTAATTCAATCCAGATATAGTCTTTTCAGCTTTCTGTTCAAAATGTAGATTTTTTTTAAATTAAACTCACCCACATTCAAGTATTGATACACACACAATTTACTGTAAGTGCGATAACCAGCCAAATCCTGTTGTAAAAGGATGATACAAGGCTCAGCCCCTGGGGTTGGTGGTCTAGTCATACTGGTAGTCCTTGGGTCTTAATATGTGCTTGCTTAATGAGACCCACTCTGCTGTGCTACTCAACTATTTGAACTAACCTTTAATCGTAGTCAGACAGGTGTTATCTTTACATTACTTGATCACTGCAACATACTTCTGAGTCATATGCTTGAAGACTATATGAAAGCCACTATGGTTTGAAGAACACAGCACAATGTGCTTGTGATTAATATTGCTTTAATTGAAATCAACTCACAGTCAAGCAAACAGACCGAGACCGAAAAGAATAAACCATAAGACAGTCTCTTGTTGGCCTGCTACAGACAGCCGGCGTTCTGTCATTTCTTCACCTAACTTGAGGATTTTATTATGATGTGAGAGGATTTTAAGTGAAGCTTTGGATTGAAATTCTCTCCTTGTGTCGTGTCATTCACTAATTTAGTTTGGCTCACATAGCAGTAATGATGAGGAACCCAAGGCCAACAGCTGCTGAATGCAGTTGTTTAATGCTTACCTAACTAAATTACTGCAAAATAGATACACAAATATCCGCATACTACAGCTGTTGTGTTACAACTGATTTGGTCGTTGTTGTTTTTTATTATTATTATTATTATTTATGTTAGAATGTGGCCAGTGAATTCAAATGAGATCTAGGACTCTTGTAGCATTTGCATTACTGTCAATAAGCAGCTGTTCTGCTTATTGAAAAAAAAAAAAAAAAACTTGCTGATAATTTACTCGCCTCCATGTCATCCAAGATGTCCATGTCTTTCTTTCTTCAGTCAAAAAGAAATTAAGATTTTTGATGACAACATTCCAGAATTTTCTCCATATAATGGACTTCATTGGGAGCTAAATGGTTCAAGGTCCAAATGAGAGTTTCAGTGCTGCTTCAAAGGGCTTTAAACGACACCAGGCACCACGATACTTGAGACCGCAGTGTAAACGCAGTAAGCAAGCGGTCTGGGGCAAAAGAGTTCCTATGAAAAAAGTCCAATAGTTCCTGGTAATTGCGGTGGAAACGCGGCTCTAGTCACTCTAGAGAAGAAGCTGGACGTGGATTATGGCGCGTTCCATGGAAATTTCTAGGCCCCAGTAGAGATTTTTAACTGGAATGCTGCCTCAAGAAGGATTTGCAACTGGGGAGCTCAAGGGAAGAGCAACAACACTGCATTCAGAATCTAATATGGATTTTCAGCACATCAACTGTGGTGAAACAGTAATACAATGTTTATTAGTACTTTTGTGTTTGTCTGTGTCTCAATACACAGTGGTCCATCCAATTTGTGGACATGATACTTGCCATTCTCTGTGCAAAATATAATTTTTTGATGTGTTTGCTCTTTTATAATACAAACACAACAAAGGTTTGCCAGTCTCATACCACATTTAGCGATTCTTATTTAAAATCATTAAGGATGTGAAGTGAAATGCTTAATATTAATGAGATGATTAAATTACTGTGAAGAAATTTTTAAAATGCAGCGAAATTTGGCAACACAAGCCCTTGGTCTGTATCTTCTGCAGACCAAAATAATAAATAGATAAAGGAGGCCTACGGAAAGACTGCATACAGGTATTTTTGTCCACTGTGTCATCGATTAGAAGCGATAGCTCAATTGAGTAGCTCAAATATTTAGGTTTATCGGATTCCTATCAGTTCAAATAAGTGGGGAGATATGGTGGCGAAAAACTAGTTTGTTTAAGGATGTGGTCTCCTCACTCCAGTGGTGATCAGAACTCAAGTTATCACAGACAGAGACACAAGTAGAATTGGAATCGTGCCACAACCCTTTTTGATCTGCTCCTTCATAAAACTTTTAGAGGTCTTTCTTTTCAAGCTTGGCAGGAGGGGAGGAACACAGCTTCAGCACAGCGCTCTCGTACCTCACCCGCTTATACAGACGATTCAAAGCATTGTCAATTTTATGTCTGTTCATGTAAAAGCACATACATAAGATTTATTGCCTCATTAACAGTGAAGTGTGATGTACCTTTGAAATTACAGACTGCACATTACAATCGAGAACAAGAAGTCAACATTTGGCCCTGCTTAATGGAGGATAAGCAATTGTTTGCTAATGTAATGAATTGGACGACAGCCAATTGTGCACCGAATGACGTGCATGATGGTGGCTGTAATCTTTTAGGATTAAGACAAACCTGCTTGCAGATATATAAGCATATATATGAGTAACCTAGGCAGCAAAGGTAGGCCTAGATGAGCTGTATAACATAAGAGGAATATAAATCTACACATAAGCTGTGTATCACATGCATTTACATGTGATGCAGTGTATGTTAAGATATAGCTTACATAGAAATGCTTTTTTTTCAGTTGCTTATAAACACATTAATGGCAAAGGTGTCATTGCACTCTATTTCACACAAACATGGCTACCATAGTATGTGAGCAACATGTATGTACATGCCTGTATTTTTGAGAGAATATTGTTTATGCATGGTTATTGAAAAAAAAAAAACTAAAAATGAAAGTTTCTGAAATAAGGCCACAAAACACTAAATATGTGTCTATAAGACTTTTGACTAATGGATGTTGTCGCCTAGAGTTTTTGCTTCAAAACTGTCTGAAAATCATCCTGCCTAATACAACACGTTTTGTTTTGAAAGGTAATATGCGTGGGGGTGTGATCACACCCGAGAAAACAATGACCTCCATAATGAGCCTTTGTGTGTCACTGAGCGTTCCTGCAACGTCTCAAAAACCCACAATCTCAACACCGAGGGAATGTTTAGGGAACCGAGGTTACAGTCGTAACCAAGGCTTTCTGAACTTTGGGCAAGCAAGCAAGTTATGATAAAAATTGTGTTTACTGTGACAATTACAATAATCTGAATACCACACAAAAAGACAGACCTCCAGAGGTGTTTTTACTCTAGTAGTCCAAGTAATTAAAATCCACACTGAGTAAATTTGAAATCAGAAGCACAAACAATAAAACATGCAACAAAATGCTGCAAACCAAGATGACTCAAATGAAATTAGTCACATTTAGAAGATCTAAATGGCCTCAAACAAGATTCTTGTACATGTTAAAAAAATTCTGTGCCACGGAACTCAAGAGACTTAAATCCAATGTCTCCAGTGCATGTCATATGACCCACCAAATACTTAAAAAAGTGTTAAACAAATCATGTTGCATGTCTTCATAATCAGATTACAGCAAAAATGTGTGATGCTGTAAGGGATAACAACTTACTGTACTGAAAAAGGGCATCACAATATGCAAACAAAATATATAACCAAAATAAAGTAATATAAACTGAAATGGAAAACCAAAACAGAAACTGAAATAATAACCAACTAAACATTTTTTTTTTTTTGCGCGTGCACGCACATGTGTGTACTGTCCATATCAGGCAAACTATCAAAACACCATAAACAATATATAATTTTAAGGATTTTTGTGCTATAATCCATGGCTCCTGAACCCATTCAGTAGCTTTGAGTGTTGAAAAGACACCAATTTAAGTCACACTAGAGATTAATTGGTCAATACAAATCCTACGCCAAGGTGATCTGAAATTACTGGGGGAATTAGCAACGTCCCAGCACTGGCCACACACTGAGATGGTATCTTTCTGAACAGGGCGAATTAAGGCTCCTTCCTATCAAATACAACCAGGCTCTGTGGTATCTGTTCCGTCATTGGCTGCATGTGTAGCCTAGCATCCTTCACTTTCAGTTAATCTCTGGTTATTTTTTTCTCCTGTTCATCCATCAACAGTTTACTTCATTCCTATCCATACAAGTGGAAAAAAAGGTCAAAACATGCCAATCCAAAAAACAGTCTTATGAAAGCTAAGTAGTCATATAGACTTGTAGTACAGAGACAATGCAGACAAACTAATGTTGAAAGAGATGACTAGTCAGTTTCAATATTGCGTTATTCCCTACAAACAAAAAAAAAAAAAAATTGTATTACTTATTAATTTCCATAAAAAGTAACTGTGTTGCATTATTTTTCTCACCGGGGCTTGACTTTTTGTTTGTATTTTATTACAAAAATATAAAAGTTAAAAAGTCCTATTCTTGGCAAATGTTCAATTCACATTTATTTCTACATCGCTGTTATCATTTCAAAGCAGCTTTACATTAAATTCATGTTTCTACATTACAATCTAGAGTAAACTGTGATCAGTGTCTGTGTCAAAACAATGTGCATATGCAAGAAATGTATAGTTCTAAGAAAATACAAATCATGCAGTTACCTAACATCATGTATTCATTTTAGGCAGAAGCGATGATCTCATCAAAAAAAATTACAATTTGTGATCATAATGATTACAATATAGAAATTTGGCAGCTGTGTATGTTGATTCAAAGTTGGCATCAAATGTAAAGTCCCTTTTACACCAAAAGTTAAATACATAAGACATGGGCTGAAGGAAATACAAATTCATTGTTTTGGGTGCAGCTCAAACAAACCTGGATTGCGGAAGAATCTGACGCATGAAGAAAGTTAATATAGTGAGATTAAATGCATACATTTGTGTTATTTAACACTTAATTATTGAATTTCTAAAAGTAATGCATTACTTGAAAATGATAATCTGCAACATAGAAACAGCAATAGATTCGGTGAACAAATTAGTGCAGTTTTATAAACATGTCATATTGAACAATCTCCTTTGTTTTTCAATAAATATGAACATTTACATTAGGGCTACAGAAGTCACAGTGATTTATTTCACTCCTGGGTTTTGTATTGCTTTTCAGCAAATAGGTTTTTAACAAGGTAGCCAAACAAAACCTCTGCTCAATATCACCTATGTGAAGATGTCTCCCTAACACGGCTTAATGGCTTTCATTGCGCCGAGTAAGTATTTCTTTTCCAGTAATTGATTAGTTTGAACAGTGTTCTAGTAACATATAAAGGCCACAAAGTCATCAGTTGGGTTCTGGTTATATTGACCTGCTAATGAAAGCCATTTAGCATTTATTGTAACGCACAGAAGCATCATCTCCATTTTCTAAATATAGTATAATGCAATCCACAAAATCCAAATTTGAATGTCAAATGATTATTGTATGATAAAGTCTATAATGCATGGGGTAAACCATTTTTTTGCTCTGTTTAATCGTTACGAGATATGTTTCTCACGCTTACTGGAATGTCGGTATATTTTTCTTTTTGCAAAAGTCCCTATAGCGGCTCCATATAATCGAGTTCCAGCTTCCATTGTACACAGAAAACCATCATGTTAAAACTAACTGCTCAATTTAAACTATTCATTAAAGTGTTTTTTTCCTGTTTTCCATCACCCTCGTGACCCCTTTATACAAAATGCTGCTGTCTGCACCTTTGCAGGCATTTAAACATCCTTTGAAGTTTGAACATTTCCTCTGAATATAATGAGAATATAAACAAGAGAAATTGGAGAACCATCCCTTCCAACATAAAGCCATTTTTATGCCACAAACATCTTGTTTGCCGTGTTCGACTACAACACTGCTGCTTGTAAATAATACATATCACATCCAAGGTAACATCACAAGTTAAAAGCCTGCTAAATGAATGATTCAGGAAAAAAAATGGTGGGGTCAAAAAGCAGAGCATCTTGGAAGCCAGGCATTTACCCCGAGGGAATACAAAGTGCTCCTTTAATAGGCCAGATGAAATATATCGCAACACAGAGGACGTCTGTAATCGAACCAGCGATGCATGCTGCCCATTTAAAACTACAAGCCTGTAGATCCAATCAGATCATTTAATGACCCATATTGATTTTAATGTATGTATATTTTTAAGTCCCCTGCGCCAACGCAGCTGACCTCTTTTTGATTCGTCTTTCCCTTTGGTCTGTCTGTGGGTCTTTGAGGTGAGTCTCTCTTTGTGTTTGGCCTTTCTGTATCATTTTCCCTCCTGACTTTGAAGCTTGGCTGAGCATTCCACAACCTGCCTTTCCTTCTCAACCTCCTTAGTGTTTGTTTCTTTATAAAAATTACCTGCCTGTCCTACTTGGTTTCTCACCCTTGACCATGAGGCTTTTTTTTTTTGTTCCGAGAGCATCTATTCCACAGCTGGACTGGTTACAGAAGCCCTGCCACTTTTCTAGGTCAGCAACAGCTATAAGTGTTACAGAAGACCAGAACTGATCCACACCCAGGATACGTGACTGAATCGACCTCCTGGGATGTGGTCTTTCTGAGAAGAAATTGTTTCGTTTTGGTCTGAAACTCAGCTGAGAATTAAAAAATAAAAAAACTGGACCACTTATAAACTATGTTAAACAAGAAAATACTGTAACTCACCAGACAAAACCTAATTCCACAACAATAAAGTGCAAAAAGTGCCAGTATTTTAGTGGTGCTGGTTCCTTCTTTTTTCCCATATGAATGAAAAAAAAAAAAAAAAATGTCTTTGTTAAAAAAGTGTTGAGCCATAAACCAAAACAATCAGCTGTGAGGTAAATCCCAACACCACAAACTTTGATTTGAAGCAAAAAAAAAAGTTCAAGACAAAGGTATCAGACTGTGTACTTAATGACCATACTGAGGGAAAGAACTACAATTCCATGAAGCATTGCGAACAGAACAGCACAATCGAATTTAAAACAATGTAGTATTTCAAGCTCGTAGACAGATTGACTTAATTACAGTACATCATTCACAGTATTTCATGGGCGTGGGAGCAGCTGAAGAGTTATTTTGTTGCATGTTGCTTTTTTCTACTCTCTGATTGGTGTAATTTTCTCTAGCATCATGGGTAATGTAGTTCCCTTTTGAAGGGAATTTTAAACTGTGTCAAGCGCTATGGGGAAAAGCCTCAGTGTGACTGATGACTGAAACACTGTAGAATCACGACAATCCTGTTGGCCGGCGTCAGCCATGATGTCATGCTCTAGCGCAACCAGGAAGTATAAGAGGAGCGCCTAGGGAACGTCATCCACTTCTTCGTCTGAAGGGACTGTAAAAGCAGACCAGCAGCATGGCGACTAGACGCAGTGTCTCGTTCCCTGTTCTCAGGGAACATAGGTTACAGTCGTAACCCGAGACGTTTTTCCACCATGTATCTCATGGTTTAACACGATTATTTAGAAAATGAGCTGGAAAAAAAATGCAAGCTGACAGCTTCTGCAGAAGCATATATCATGGTTCATAGTTCACAAGGTTCATGCATCATCGGTCAAAATCAATTTCCCAATGCAGAACATGAACAGAGTCTTTACTTCCAGAACTTACTGTTGCACTCTGTTAACATTTTGTTGAATTTTAACACAATTAAAAAACTAAAGAATGTGCAGATTGCAGAATGAAAACATTTTCGAATCAGAAACTTTACTTACAATTATTGGGGAGAGAAAAAAAATCAATAATTAACCAAAAATGTCAAACTATTGAAATGCAAAACTTATTTATTTTATAATCTACTACCAACTTAACAATTAACTAACAAATTATCCCTGAACCACCACTCACAGACCTCAACACTTGGCACATGAACAAAAGAAAACAATCAAATCCCTGATTATTTCTGACATCGCAAAACAATAAAATAAATAAATAAAAATCAACAATGAGCATTAAACAAGCAAATGGTCAAACAATGGAAGGAAATTTGCATATGCCCTAGTGCATGCTGGGAAAAGGCTGAACCGCACTTTTTTTTTTCTCTCTCTCTCTCTTTTTTTTTTTTTTTTTGCAGTGCAAAGCATCAAACGTATAACAATAACAATATACTAATAAAAGTATAACAAACAGTTGAAACATGGACTCCCATTCCTACCTCATAATACATCACATGCAGATCTAATTGTAACTTTATTTCTCCTAACTGTGATCTCACAATTGAATTGTGAATTTGTTTTATGTTCACCTTTATTTCACAATAGCCTTTTTTATACTAAATTTGGAATGAGCTTAATGCAAGTATGAAAGAAAAAGTTGGAAAAATGCCTCGACTAAACTTGGTTCAAAATAAATTGTATAAATAAATATTTTAAAATAAATAAAGTATATTAAAGTCTTACTTTCTAAAAATATTCTTTGATAATGTATTGCTTTACAATAGCTAATTCTACTCTACACAACACTGATGGACATTTGATTTGACAGAAATCTTTGATCATCTGACTGAAATTAGATGTTCATTTTTACAATCGGTGTATTCAAATCAAAAAGCCTCAAGGGTGAGTTCACCGAACAGCTGCAGCCTGTTATTGCTGTGCGTCTTATCAGGCCCAAGGCTATATGTACCGGAATAATGCGGTGCAGAGCATATTTACAATAAAGTTATTGTCCATATTTTCCTATACATTTCTATTTTATGGGAACAGAAAACATTTCATTTCTGTGCATAGCAGATTATTCTTCTTTTCTAACAAACCAACTTTTTTGTGACACACCCACTTCACAACTGCCTCTGACAGACATATTGATGTCGTTTGAGAAAAAAAAACAAAAAAAAAAACAAAACAAAAAAACGTTGTATTTACTTAAGACAGTCTTTCTTTCTCTCTCTGCCATTAGCATGAGATCATGTGTGTGATTTTTGTGTGTCCCGACACACACTTTAGGTTCTGAGGGAATTCACTATGATCCCTGAACTCCGTGTAGATGCTGTCACACTTAGATGTGCCTACTTCATAACAGAAATTTTCAAAAAAAGTTGTCCTAACAAAAGTGTCAGCTTTTCAGAGATGTTCGAGATGAAAAAGGAGGAGATGCTTCATCTGTGCATCAAATTTAGAGGCTTTTAAGGCGTGCCTCCTGGAGGCAACTGATATAAGCTTCTAACCACCATTCTGTCAGAATCTAACACTTGAGATCTAACAGTGTCAGACCTCATGTTGGACAGGAATAACATCAAGTCAACACAAAATGAACTGAAGACAATGCTATAACGAGAATCAGTGATCAATACATAGGCATTCTTTTTGACTTCTGAAAACAATAGTATCAAAATAACCCTAACAGACATATTTTTAACAACCCATTTAGTAATTAAATGGCCGGAGTCCATATAAACATAATTATTAAGTATACAAAGCAAAGCACTTGAATCTACTAAAAACATATTTTTAATAAAAAAAATAAATAAATGAAAATCGCATTTACAGAAGCCAGTTTCTACCTAAATATAAATAATAATAATAATAAATAGAACAATTTTAAAGGCATTTGCAGCTATTTCGCATATCTGTGACTTTATATCTCACAATTAAACTATATCTTGCAGCTTTGACTTTGTTTTTACTCATTTTTAATTTATATCTTGCTAATGTGCCTTTGGTATAACGTAACTCTGTATCTCACAGTTTGGAAAGTTTTATTTCAAGCTTTCTTCACACTTACCCTTTTTTGTGTTTTACTCTGAGGCATCAATAAAAAGACATTAATATGCATATGCAAGTAAATGAATCAAAGTTCTGCAACATTCCTAACAATTTCGTTGCACATTAAATGAATAGTTCATGCAAATTATGACAGTTCTGCCATTTTTTACTCAACCTCACATCATTCGATTTCCATATGCTGTTAATTTTTATTTTTTGCTACCATTATGAATTATTCGTGTTAGAGCCGTATAAAAAACAAAAAAAAAACAGATTATGGGTTTGAAACAACATGCATTTGAGAATAAAAAGAAAATGTCATATTCAAGCTGAATTGCGCCTTTAAGTGGGCCTAATGATCTGTTTGGTATTATATAACATAATAATACTTGTTAAGATTATTAATGAGTTGTACTAATGTCACGTCTAAACCACACAGCTAACACTCATTTTGACTTTAATCCTTTAGGTTTTCCCTGCCAGAACTCCCTCTTCATTAATATTCTGGTGTTCCGCTATCATTTAAATGAACTCATCCCCCACCTGACATTAACAGACGAGAACGAATCTCCTTCGCTGACTGCATCATATGTAGACCTGTCAATGTCAGCCATATCATTCTTCAGGCTCTGTTTGTCCCAGGGAGAGAGAGAGAAAAAAGAATCCACGTTATCAGTGGCTTATTTGAGAGCCAATGTCGGTGTCTAAATGAGGAATTAGAACAGACATCCAATCATAATGGTCCCGTGTCTAGGGGAAAAAAAAACCCTCTCTCTGGGCCTCGTAAATGAAGTTGTCACACACATGGGCAAATTTGCATCTACTGGCGTAACCCGCATTAATTGAACTCTGAGAGAACGCCTGAGGTGAATTTGTCTAGTCATTTTTGAAGCTGTTTGGAGTGAACTGTGGAACAGGTGAAACCCAGGGCAACCAAGATTGCATGTTTCAGACCGCATGTGGGGAAATCTGTAAGAAAAGTTTCACACGATTTAAGGAGATCTCGACAGCTTGGCCTTTCTGCATGGTGCTTAGTCTTGAGGGCGATAACCTAATGAGATAATGAAGTGAAGATCATTTGGTGAATGGGAAGAAAGACTAATGCTACACCACTAATAGGTTTTAGCCTGCAGACTAAAAAGTGGAGTGTCTGCCTCATCAATGTCTTACCTGATTACAATCCTTTCAATCTTTAAGGCCCTGTTTGCATCTGGTCAGGGGCGTCGCTCACAGGATTATGAGCCAATTGCTGTAAATGATATTGTTAAATTTGCCTATTTGGAGCAATTACTGAACACAGAAGGGACAAATACTGTGTATTTACACAGATCATGTGTTTAGATAAATGTGTTTGCTTATAATCACAATCACATCAAGTTTGTCATGCTCTCAAATGTTAATTATTGATTTGTGTCCACGGAGAACAAAATGCATGATGCATGCTGACTGACATGACAGAGCAGCAGCGTAAGGATTGGAATATTAATAATCAATAATAACTTGTTGTAATCAATGATGAATATTTGGGTCAATTAATTGGATTAACTTGATGTGGCTGAATTGATATTACAATCAATTAATCACTTCGTCCAACGAACTCTTTGATTATTCATTTATTCTAAGAAAAACATACCTTCCATGGCCACAGAAGAATAATTATTTCTTAGCTTGTACAGCACTTTGAGCAAGTAGCCAAATCGATATCATAAAGGGGCTACGTATTGCAAAAAAAAAAAAAAAAAAAACAGAACCAAGTACATATTATGTACAAGTTTTATTAACTAAATATAAATATTTATATAAATATAAATAAACATACACACATGAATACATAAATAGGTGAGTGATAGTACGAATTCGGAAACTGAACTATTGAGAAGTTCCATGTAACTATGAGAAGAAACATCAGGATTTAATTTTCAAAGCATCAAATCAAAAGTATATCAGTGCTATTCCAGTATCAGCAGAAGCAGTGTTGTGGCCAGATGCGAAAAAACAAGAGAGGGAGGTCACGGTGGACTCTCTAAATAAACCCCGAGAAGATCCCACCTCTCGCCGTTTGCTTAACCAATGAGAGGAGTTGACTTTCTGGCGGGAGTTTCATCTGGAGTCTCTGTCCTAACAGTGATTATACCTCTGCCTCAACCTTTTTCTGTTCAGTAAGATACAACAAATCCACACTGCATTCTAAAGGAAGGCGATTGAACATCAATGTGCGAGTCATTAGGTGAGGATTAATTAGGTAGGAGACATAATACAGGTTATACTGAGGCGTCCTCTATGATTGTCTTTGGCCAATGAAAGCTGCAATGAAGCCCAAACATTCTGCCGTCAGTCTAAAGGTCTGGCTAAACGAGACTATGGCAGCACTTGTGGGTTGTTTGTATCTAACTTTAGGAGGTGAATGGTCACTGAGGCAAGCAGAGCGGGGCCGAGAGCCATGGGAATAGAGAGAGGCCTGTGGCGCGAATGCTAATGATTGTGTCCCGCACACACCAAACCGGACTCGAGTCTCAGTGAGGAGCTCAGGAATAATAAGAAGTGTGACGACAGTGCAAAGCGATTTTGTTGTTTTTTTTATATTTTGTTTATGCTTTTGGAAGAAATCTCTTATGCTCACCAAGGCTGCATTTATTTAATCCAAAATACAGTAAAAGCAGTAATACTGTGAAATAGTCTTACAATTTAAGCCATTATTCCAGTCTTCAGTGTTACATGATCCGTTAGAAATCATTCTAATATGTTACTTTGATGGTTTTTGATCAGGACTATATGATTAATAAAGTTCAAAAGCATTATGCATGTCTTTACTGTCACTTTTGATCAATTTCATGCGTCTTTGATGATAAAAAATTTTGATTATTAAAAGAAAAAATACTGAGCCCTTTTAGATACAGTTATGTTGTCGACTGAACTTGGATCATATCAAGTTCAGTCGATACAGCCTTAGTGTAGCGTTTTGACTTCTTTGCTCGCGTGCACTAGTTCACTAAGCTGAACAGCCAATCAGAGTTCGCTCTTTCACAGACGGCCTGACGCCGATTCAACATGTCGAAACAGCCAAAACAAGGCTGACGAGGACCAATTTCAGACGACGGCACGCAACCGTGCGGAACACGCTGAGAAGACTTAGTTGGCCGACGCACGAAAACTGAACGACGGCCAACCGTCGGCTTGGTGTGTTCTGGGCTTTATACACTGAGTTTCAGTTCATTTATGAGATGAGCTCCATTTCATGCGCGGGCGCCTCCGTTTCGTGATTATCTATCGTCTAATATATTTACTTCTTATTTATTAAATCCAGGCAATTGGTTGATGAAACATTGATTAAAATTAAGATACAATTTAATACAGAACGAAATTCATTTTAAAGAAAGGTTTTGATGTCTCTGTGAAAAATTTAAATGCTTTTCAGAGCGGTCACATCCGTAACGAAGAACTGTCACGTCCATAACATTATTTTTTCCTCATAAAATGCGAACACAAAAAAAAAATCAAA
Organism: Pimephales promelas; assembly: GCF_016745375.1. The sequence continues at coordinate 18,105,056 of NW_024121122.1, forward strand.
TTAATATTTTATGTTTTGTATAGACTAGAGTTAGGCTACTCATAATTTGTATTCTGCGTAACAACGGTACACAACAACGGCTTTTAACTAAGGCGGAGCTAGATACCCAAGGCTGGATACCCTAGGGAAACTCATATTAATGTTACAAACGTCATAAAGTGATTTTTTTATGCCATGGGATCTTTAAAGCAAACATCTCCCAGGGGACTGAGACCAAATAAAAGGTGAAATTATTTACTTGATGGGGAGCATGTCCCCTTGTCTTGATGAAAGACTAGAAACACCCCTGCACCTGGTATTAGCATCTGACTAGGGTGATAACTGGCACATTTTAAAATGTTTGTTTTAGCACAAAGTTGACTGACAGGTGTGGAGGTGTAGAGGAAAAAGAAATCCCACCTTGGATTCCCAGGTGAATTTGGAAAAAGTGGCTACACTTACATTTATAAAACATCAGAAAATATATAATGTATTCTATATTTCTGAATAGATCCATCAGACAACCACCTGCCAATCATATATTGTGCTCTTGGACCACATTTAGGTGTGCAACTCCTAGTAATCCCCATGAGACATGCTTGTGGCCAACAAATATGTTAGCATTCTTTTGAGTAATTGACTTTGATATTAACGCGGCTGCAACACTGTATATACAGTAGTAAACTGTTTCTATTATGTCATGGGGCGTATGCATGTTATATAATTTGGTTTTACCACATGATTCAGATTTTTTCTCCCCATAAATTTTTTAGCATAATTTTTATAGCCCATTGTCTGTTATGGCCTCCAGGTAGCCAGAGGCTCAAATGGGAATCTGGTCATCGGCAGCACAGGAGATCATGTGATTCCATTTCACCTCAACTTATGAAAAATAATGACTAACATGTGGGAAATGTTTTTCAAAAATGCAGCTACTGTTTTCGATTACAACAAATTATATTTTACCAATTTGTATTCTTTTATCAAAGTAAAACAAAAAGGAAAAGGAAAGTAATTTAAATGTGAATAATGTTATATTTTAGATGAATGTTTTGCTTGGAATAAAGTGCACTAATGAATCATCGAGGCCAATAATGTGTATTTAAGATAAATTCTGTATTGATGCTGAAAACAACTAAAAACATTTGCACTGAAATAAAAATAATATATAAAAAATATCAGACAACATAATTGATCTCTTAAATGTTTGAATGGTCCTTCATGCTCACTTGAATTAACTTAATTTAACCAAATGAGAGGGAGGATATTACTATAGGCTAATTAAAACACTCTGAAAATTATACTCTCCAAGGTATCGCTAACTTACCCTGATGTTAATATTTAGTTTCAAAGGCACAGCAAAGTTTATTTTTGAATACAATTGTAGTTTTAACAGAAAAAAAAAAAAAAGAAATGTGCAAAGGCAAGATTTCTAGATCTCAAGAGAAAATTTTATCCCAGATTTTAGATTTTAAAGGACGAGTGCAACACCCCAGATGGGATATAATACTCATGTGAAGTGTTCCCGAAAGGTCTGCACTACAAAAACATCTCAGCCTTTACAGCTGTTACAATTTACTGTGACTCGCGCCTTCTGTGGTGCAGCAGATTTCAACAAATGAGAAGAGGCTTCTGTACAAGAAAAATCCGTCTCTCTCTCTCTCTCTCTCTCTCTCTCTCTCATATACCCCAATATTAACAATGTCACTATGACTAAGTTCTCAAAAAGGTTTGTCACATCATTTTACAAGCTGGCAAAGCACTGCACTTATAATAAACTAAATATATACAGCCATAAAAAATAAATACAAAAATGGGAGCTGGCTCTTACCAACTACAGTATCTCACTCAAACAAATATCTGTAACCATCAGGAAAACACAATCATGGGAAATCTGAACAAGTTCTCTAAACTTCTCTGTCTCTGTGGAGTCTGCACACCTAAATAAACAATAAAAAGAGGTTAATGGGGTTGTGCGGCATTCAGAAATTAAATGAGAATTATTTTTGAATTACTAATTGAGGTAGAAAACAGGATGTAGAATTGTGGAATGGAATCATTTATGTAACCATAATTTAGTTTGTCCAGATAAACCTTGATAGCCTTGTTTGAAAGTTGTTGTGGTTGTTTAAGTTTGATAGGCTTTGCAGACAGACATACAGATACAGTATACAGACAGATAGACAGACGGATAGGCAGACAGACAGATGCACAGACGGCCAGGCAGACAGACAGTAATTAAAATATATTCTTAGATGAAAATAACCGGGATAAGACACACAGGAGCTTAAAAGTTTGAAAGTTTTGCATAAAGGCCAACATGTCAGACTTCTGAACTTGAGACTAGATGCACTGAATTTCGATGAAGTGGTAGAAGCTGAAGGCAGATAAAAACAGGAATATCTAATGACTGAAGGAAAGGTCTGAATACTGAATGTACTACTGTATATGTTTTAATTAGAGCCAACATTGGGCTTTCGGTCTTCAATTCTATGTTCAATTTATATCATTTTTATTGTGTGTTCTAGCTGGTACATATTTGAATAATGTCAGGTTGGTAATTAGCTAGGGGCAGCTCTGTATGAATGATTTCATTAAAAATAAGTGTTAATGGTATCGAGCAGAGATGAAGAGAAAATGTATGGATTCGAGATTGTATGTCGTCTTTTAATCCCTGAAATGGCGTTCACCTCTCAACTCTTAATAATGAATAAACTCTACGACCTTTCTAATATATCCCCAGTGGACCATCATTGCATCAATAAAATTATTATGTGCCATATGAATGCGTTTTTTTTTTTCTTCTTTTTCTCAAAGGTTTTCTAAGACTGAATTAAATAAAGCATAGTTTAAAAAAAAAAAAAAAAAAAAAAAAAAGTCATTAATTATACTCATCTCATGTCGTTCCAAACCCGTAAGATGTTTGTTCATCTTGGCAACACAAATATATTTGTGATTAAATCTGAGAGCTTTCATTCCCTCCACTGACAGCTATGCAACTGAAACTTTGACACTTTAAACAAAGTTCACCTTTAAAGGGATAGAGATCACTTCCGGCACTTTCCAGTGCTTGCGCTAGCGCCTGTGCTCTCAGATCACTTGGACGTGGCTTGGGTTACAAGAGGTAAAAACGATATAAATACTGTTCGTTTTCTCACACAAACTGCTCGTTTCGTGTCTTAGGCCATCAATGTGTACTTACATTTACGAGTCATTAAATTGTGTTTAATTTGGACTTCTCTGTGCTTGCTCTTTTGAACAAACCTACATTATATGACTGACAGACAAGAACGGTTTGACTTAAAAATATCAAAATTGAAAAATACTTTGGAAACAAAGACACCTACATCTTGGATGCCCTTTGGGTAAGCTAAAACATACCAAAAATGTATTTCAAAGTGAACTATCCCTTTAAGCAGTCAACTAATACTCTAATAACTGGTAGTTGACATTCTCAGGTATAAATATGCAGCATTAATGCACGTAGATGATTTTGAACGAATATTAATGTCGGTATACCGTACAATAAAAACTAAACCTTCTATTGATTTAAACCTTCTACCTTCCCTTTAGAAAGGTGGCAAGAGAAAACAAATGTCAGGCAAAATATTTTCAACCAAAAAACTAACTTTACTGCGCTCACCCACCGCGAGTGCATTTTAAGCATTTGTAATCGCTCGCGTTCAGCGGGGAGGAAGGGAAGTTGTTCTATATCAGGAGAAGGAAGATTCGTTGAGATTAATGAATCTATTTATTTATTAATTTATCTGAGGTGCCGGAACGCAGTTCCAGCCCACTTTAAGCCCTGCCAGTGCCTACCCCAGACCTAAACCTACCCATAACCGAAGCGTGTTATGTTGACACTAAAGGGTGCCATGTGCGTTGGATGTCTACGCATTGGCAAAAGCGTCAGTATATGACGCCTTGGGATGAAAATGTGTTAATGTGTTGAAGTTACTTAGAGTAGACAGAATGTCTAAAGTGGACTATTGAAATAAAGTGTTATCCTCCATACTTCCAGTCTAAAAGACTAAGTGACTTTTGCAATTTCACATTTTTAGCAAGTTTGTTACTGCTGTGTAAAATCTCACTTTGTCCCAACCTTATTTTATCGTTTTCACTCTTGTTTTGCTTATTTGGTTCAAATGAAATCCAGTGTTCTAAAGGTGAGTCAAATTTTTAGCTGTGCTTCACAACATTTATTTATTTATTTTTTATTGCAAAATTGTGATTATATAGGATAGTCATGTCTCAGTGGTATAAATAACATTGGATAACATCAAGCATAACTGAGATGAAGCTCTGCAAGAGGCAGTTGTGTGATAAATGAGGGCTTGCAGTGAATAATGACATTTCATATGAGGTAAGACCTAGAGTTCAAGCTCATCATATTCTGAAATTATTCTCACTAATAGTTGGACGTTCATTTTCACACAGCACTACAAGAACTGAGTGGAGAAATGACACTTTCGTACCACCAAAATTACATGTTTGCAATGCCAGGAAGGAAAAAGTTTCCCCGGCTGATAAAGAGATTTGTAATTACATTACACACGACTGAGTGAGCTGAAGCTGAGTGGGTGTCAAAGGTGTTTCTTGTATTGTCTTTGGGAAAGCCACGATTGTGTGTTCAGTTGAACTCTGTTGTACAATGATGGTGGTTCCTGAAACAATTTTGAGGCCCTGTCTGGAGAAACATGGCAGTGGAGGATGTTTGAAGCTTTACGGTGGGATGTGTTGGATTTGAGAGGGATATTAGAGGGATTGGGAACTAATGGGAGGGTAGAGGGAGCGTTCAACAATCCCAGAGGATTCCGATTGATGGGGCTGGATTTGATTCATCTGCCCCAAGTATCGATTTGTTTCTGCTGTACAATTTTACAGCTCTCATCATGCTCTGCCTGGTTCCTTCTGTATTTCATTTTCACTGATTCTGTAAGACATTCTTCTGCTGTGCACAATTTCATCTCCACAATTTTCTGACATCTAAAACTTGTTCTTTCTTTGATCAATTCACTGTGGTGGGAATATATATCCTCCCACTCCAGCAGACAACAGAAAGGGGACATTTATTTCTAAACAGTGACAAAGGAAAGGAAAGGATTTATCTGCCAAATCTCATTTGTCTTTTGCGTTGCTTTGGCACCAAGGTGTTTAGAGAGGTACATTTCTAAAAAAAAAACAAAAAAACAAAAACAAAAGATTTGCAGGATTTTTACTTTAAAACTGGGATTTTCAAAAAGTTGTGCTGAAAAATCCACAAAATACTAATGTTTAAGAGACAAACTTGCAAGTAGTTGACGTATGAGCGAGCACAAACTTTTTACTTTTAATTTGTAACAATATCGGGTAGCATATATTTTACAGTCCTGTTCCCCATGTACATAATATGTACTTATTGAAGTAATTACAATAACTGGGTACTAACCCTGAACCTACCCCTAAACCTAACCTTAACCCATGTAGTTACCTTGTATTACCCAGTACTTTCTTATGCAAGTACACTGCAAGTAGTACACGTACAGACAAATAGGAATCTCACTAGAGAGGCTAATCAACTTTAAGTGAAACTAAACAAGCCAAAGCACATTGGCGTGCAATCATTTGCATCAGCTGTTAAGCTACACAGCGAGGGTATGTAATGAGCAGCAGGTACGATTGCAACAGCGTTTTATGTTTGTTTGTTTTTTTCATGGAGTTTCCAGAGGTCCGGGCGTGAGTGCCATAGGATGCCCCGTCTTGGAGTCAGAAGTACCTTCCTCAGAGGGATGGGCCAGGGAGGGACTGTCAGGAGGAGCATGAGTTCTGGGAACCAGGTCCGGGTGGGCCAATAGGGAGTCACCAGAAGGACAACATGACATCATGACTTTTGCGTAAACATACACGCCACTTTCGAGTCAAGTGGCGTGTTATCTCTACGCATTTTGAGCTATCCGCATATATACGCCATTAACGTCCGAGTGATTCCACGTGTCCGTCAAATGCCGCAAAATGTAGATCTGCATCTGGGGAGCTATCTTTTTTTTTTCCTAGGATGGTAAGGGAACAGTCATAAATGCCATTAACCCCAGTGACGGGTAGGTTTAGGGATGGGGTTGAGGTAAGTCATACATATTATATATACAGTAATAACGTTAAGTAAACACCCTGAAAAGCGATTATGCGTGTTGATAGCATGCCAAAAATGGAAATACGAATTGGCGTGTCATACACACGCTACTTCATGAGATCAGTCTGAGAAGGACCTGTTCATCTTCCCTGACTTTGCCCAGGGTCTGTGAAAGAGTAGGCTTACTGGGGGAAACGCATATTTGGGCATAAAAACATATATACAGTATATATACAAAGTATGCTTTTAATAATACAATAAAAGACATACATGCAAGTCAATGCATAATTTGATGTTTATTTATATTTTAGATCAATAAAGAAAGGCGCCAGTTGGTAAATGAGGCTTATAGTAGTTAGAGCTTGTGAGGGGGTGTGGGGATTACAGCAGGACCCATCTACTTATGTTTCAAGAGGTAAGCTATCCATATTTCCCCCATCTAACTTGGCCATGGCACAGACAACATGTGGGTCTAGAGTTGCAGATGAAGCCATTATGAAAAAGATCCAGACCAGCTTCGAAATGTCAGAATGTCCTATCCGAGTTGTTAGCATATTCCCTGGTGGGGTTGGCCGGGATCAGTTAATGAACAGGCTGCCGAGGCATAGTGCCAGTCTAAGTATTGACAACCTCTGGTCCAGCGGGGAAACTCTCGATTGTTAGTCTGTGTGTGTGTTGTTGATGTTTTGCTTGAACACAGTGTTAAAAAAAAAAAAGTGCAGATGGTCCTGATCCGAGGGTTAAATAGGATTTCAGCAAAGCTTGAGACGGCAGATTGGAGTTATGGCTCCTTTTCTGGGACGAGCTACACGGCTGAGCGGAGGTCTGAGGTAATGTTCTATTCATCAACTATGTTATTTGCTTTTGACTCCGCTATTAGATGCATTATTTACCTAAAGGTCAAGACATTTACAGCTGTTTCCCTACATTGAACAATGCGCTCTTTTTGAAGGATGAATCATTTGAAATATAACAAACGTGAGCTCAGTGTGGGAATATGCTCAATGATGGCATCCCCTGATCATCATTAAAACAATGAATACCAAGGTAAAGCATGAAGCAAAATATAGGTATAACTTTTTATTTTAAAGTGAAACTATAATGGTTCTTTCAAAGTCTGGTGAAATATGCAGCGTTTCTAAACATTCCTGTGCTCTCCCGACAACATGGCTGTTTCAAATTGCAGACAGCAGATTATGCACATTATCAATGGAGTTCATTACCTCTCCTGCTATAGGTCAGGCCTTTTATAAGTAAGGATACTTCAAATCGATTGGAATCTGACATGAATTTCTGCATACTAATGGATGCAAATTAGCTCAAGAAAGCGTTTGCTTGATTAAAGATTCAGCCTGTAAACTCCCCAAATAGCGCCACATGAATTTTCCGAATTAGCTTCAATCTCTCTCCTTTGACACAAATTGTGCTCCTGCGGTAAAATTGGCCATTTTTGCATGCAAACGCTATTTGAACAAGTGTCATACTGTTCGGTAGATTGTAAACGATAATATTTCTTCACGTTTCTTGCATTCTTGAGGGGTATTGTAATTTATCACACAATAGCAGACTGAATTGTGAATTATATAGTTATTTTAAGAACCCAGGCACTGCAATGGGATTCATTAAAGGAATATTCCAGGTTGAAGACGAAAAGCTTTACGGACACTGAGGCACACTGTTGATTACCACAGGAAGAAACTGATAAATGCTGCATTTGGAGGACACATTCCAAGGAAGAAAGACATCAAGGTATGACCAAATCCAAAGTTAGATTCCCTTTCTCTCTCCTGAGATACCATTATCTGCTTGATTTTTGAAGGCAGCATCCCAGCAAGCAATAGCCCTCATTTCACTGCCAAGGTCAACTATAGACTGATATAGTCTGGCTATGAGTTGGAGTAAGCCACTTCTAGCCACAATAACCTTGAATTTGGTTACATGCCATTTTTACCAAAATAACTTGTGAGATATTCCATCATGTAAGCAAAGTCAACAGTGATTAAAAGGTGTTTGGTTTCATGTCTTTGACATGTTCTATGCATAGCCTGTGCTTGGTTAGATTTGCTCAATTACATTTTCACAGACAGCCCAAATGTTGCCTTGTTTTAGCCTAGACGCCTGGGCTGTGTTTGGATGCATATTAGACATCTTTTAAGCGCTAAATTGCTTGATGGCATAGATATATCCTTCACTTCCTTTGATATCCCACAATTCTGTGCTTTCCATTCAGTGAAAGTTGGGCTAAAAAAAATGGGATCTGAAAGTTGTGGTTGTTTGTAAATGTAAGTTTTGGACAATTGTTTTCCATTTATGTCATTAATGGCAATTAAACAAATTCTAGTGTAGCGAATAGTAATTAAATATCCACTTTAAGCTGTTAAGCTGTATATCATTAAACCGTTAAGCTGCCTTAGAAGTCTATCGGAAATCAGTTTTGTGAGGTGTCTTCATGCACAGATGCTTTCAGATGCAGCCATTGATGACTTGTCCCTCAGTTTGAAATGCAAGTAATGCAATGGAAATCTGACAGTCAAGTTGGCAGCAGCATGAATAACACATCTGCATGTAAAATCATTTAACAATACACAAAATGACATACACATTGCAAAAACATAAATATTTTTGATGTTCTGAATAATTTACTAAATCACAAGCTTCTGGACCAGGTACTGTTTTGTACAAACTAAGGGACAAGTCAAAGTTATTTTATGGTAATTGAGCCTTGAGGGTAAATCGAAGTGGTCAATTTTTAACCAGGATATTTATTTGAAGGCCACTGAAATAGACCATATCAATCTTCGAAACCATGTGCCTTCTTTCCATCAACGCAAAAGTGATGTCAAAAATCCCAACATGAGCAAATCTGAACGTGCAAAATGATTAACGGCGAGAGGATATTTCTGACTGACGGAAAAAAGTGTAGACGACTTTCTAGTGATATCTGCCAGTTTGCTGAGAAAATGCATGCATTAATAAAAAAAAAAGTTTAGAGGGTCTACCATTGGGTTGGATCACATTAAGTAACTCAAGCTGCATAATCAGATTACTTTTTCAAGTAACTAGTAAAGTAACTAGTAGTTTTCAAGTAAGTAGTAAAACATTACTTTTAAATTTATAACACAATGTCTGAGTTTATTAAATGAAAAAAAGTAACGTGAAGCACTACTTTCCATAAAAAGTAATTAAGTAATGCAATAGTTACTTTTTTTAGGGAATAACACAATATTGTTCAATATTACTTTGCCAGTTACTTTGCCAGTTTCATTGGATGCTCAAACAGAGAGTCCTGTCCCCAAACTCACATTATTGGTTGAACAAATGTTGCTGTGTTGAGTCAGTCGTGATCTTTAGAAACGTTCTTACTTTCTTATAGGCCCCGTCCACACTACTGCGTTTTCGTTTAAAAACGGAGAATTAAAACGAATACGATCTCCGTCCACACCAGCGTTTTATCTGCGTATTAGAAACGATCTCCGTCCACATTAAAACGCCTGAAAACGCGGATCACGTGACCATTCACCAACACTGGGCATGCGCGTGCCGGTGTAAACAGTGAGTGACGAATCAGGGAAGGATACGTCATGACTGATAACACCCAATGATGGAGCCAAGCGTCAGCCCCTGCGTCAGCGTTTCTGAAGTCCTACGTTTTGCCCCGTCTACACTAAAACGCCCTCCGGAGATTCAAAACGCAAAACGGAGCTGCAGCGTTTCTAAACCGTTTTAGGTCTTAGTTTTTCCCGTTTTAGTCTGGACGGGAGGTGCAAACGTAGCAAAACGCAGTAGTGTGGACGGGGCCTTAGCTCAAGTCGTCCCCTTGGAATTATAAGGTTCTATCTGCGTTCTGAGCAGTTTTGAGATATTGAGCTTCAAAGTTTTTGCGTTCCATATAGGAAAACGTGTATGGGGAACATGTTTCTTTCAAACATAAAAATAACAGGGACCCTAAATGCACAAAACACATCACATAATGTAAATAAATTGCCACAGAATAAGAAAATGTGAATAACTCAATTTTGACAAAAATGTCAGATAGAACCTTATAATTCCAAGGGGACGAAGTAGCAAAAGCACTTCCAAAAGTAAAGTCTAGACATCAAACCAGAAAGAAACTGAAGGCAGCATGCATTAGCTTCAAGACCTTGTTTCTTTTGTTCTTTCCACCCGTTCTGCTCTCGTGCAGATTCCTTGTGCCTATCTTCCTCCCCTCCCTCCTCTCTAAAGTCTTAAAGCTGAAGTCGCAGCTTGATGAATGAGGCTGTAGAAGCCACATACGTCTCCAGACAGCCTCCAATCTGCACCGTGCGACAGTGAGAGAAAGCGCTGGCTCTTCCACACGGTGAGCGATTCAAGCTGCCACAGCTCAAAAGTGATGAGACCTTTTAAGAGTTATGACTCACATTAAATATAGACCCATAACATTCACTAGGAGCCTCTTTGAAAGCGTAATTTTGCAGGAAAGTTGTGAATGAAGGGTTATGACGAAACTGGCAGGTGAGTACAGTGCTCCATCAACTCTTGGATCCAGGGACGACTGATAGAGCAGTTCCCAGGCTCGGTGCCCTCCATTAAAATTCATTACGCACTTACCTATAACTGACGAGACGTGCAACTCAAGGTCACTTTTATAAAACAGTGATTAAAATTTGACAAGACACATGTCTTTTACCTGCTAAAACATATTCCAAACTTCAAAACTTCACATACAGTATCAAGATATCAAGTTTTTTTTTTCCATAAATGTGTACCTATATATATATTTAATTAATCTTTTTTTTTTTTTTACAAATGAGTACGTAATTTTGAGAGGTTTGGCTGACAAAAACGGCCTGTGGTCAAGAAAATAAACGTTCTCTTTCGGAAACAAGTATTCTTTTGAAGAATTTTAAATGTGAAAGGGGATAATGAAAGGTCAAATGAAACTGAAGCATAGATAACAGTTCATAGAGTGACCCCTTTGACACCCTTCACAAAAGAAAGGTCCGGCCAGAGACTGACAGAAACTATAAGTGAGTTTGTGAAAGCAGCATGAATCTGTCAATGTACATTTACAAGCTTTCATTTCTCGCCCACATCATAAAACCTCTGATGCTGCACGACATGGATCATTTACATAAGGAAAAAAGTAAAAACAAGTACTCATGCAAGCCTTAATTTGTACAGTGTCACTGTATGTCTTATACCTATACTACAGTACATGAAATGCATCTTCAGATATTTACTGCGGTAAGTGCCACCTTGGTAAAAACAAACACGTCTACTTTCTTGCATGCCACTTTATCTAGAAAGTATCTGCCAAGAAAATCAATGTAATGTAAATGTGATGTCAAACCCACAGTTTACATCAATCCACTTAGCAGAGCTAGTACGGAGAGACCAGTGAATTAACATGCGGCACGAATAAGGTGGAAATTCACTTTCAATGTCCAGAGTGACGGCTTTTAATGTTAGCGCCAGCTAGACCAGCTTTTTCTCACATTCCTTGACAGTGACGTTTTAAATATGCCCTCTGTCAATCAGGAACCATTAAAGAGAGGGAGAGGGCCCACAACAAGGCCTGAATGTAATGTTTTTTTTTTTTTTTTTGCAGCGCTGTGGACTATTATTTCTAACCCTGGTCATCTGTTGCATTCTACCATATGCATATGCTATACAGAATCATCACTCAACCCGCCTGATGCAGGACGATGATAAAGAAGGCACTTGTGACTGTAGTGCTGAAAGAAACAGATAACGTTGCAGGATACATACATAAATTTATGCCCTAATCTGCTTCCACTTTCTTCTCAGTGGTGTATGATTTTTCATGCCAGCATTTAAGAGCTGCCCATCAATCCTGGTTGCCCCTCCTCTTGTTTTATAAGGAATAACAACTTATTTGAGGCGGTCTTATAATGTACTCACTGTTCTGTGGTGTCAGCTGGAGAATAAAGCTGTCTTTGTGATTTGCTGTTTTTCTGTCAGGAGAGAGAATGAGTAAGAGAGAAAAGGGCTGATTAAAGTAGGTTGATGTATATACTGTGGGACACAAAATGTATTTAGACAATTATGTTACACTTAATGTATGAGTCAATGCATTTACATGCACCCTCATAATTTGATTATAATGGGATTTTGGCAATATTGTGATTATACTACCTCATGTATATGCAATACTTTGATCAAACCAATTAAACTCATAGATGTAGTAACGCTATTCACATTTAATTATGTGGCACCGATTTTAATCGCAATAAACAGGCATGTAAACTTGGGTTTTGGACTTGGGTCCTGCTATCAGGTACAGTACATTGCAAATTGGGGTGGTGGTGTAAATATATTTACAATATTTTCAGTTTTTACATACTTAAATTTTCATATTTTTTTTTTAAATTTACCCCAAATTGTTAATTCATTTTTATAAAGGAAATTTGTATTACCTTATTAAATGTATGCATCATCATTCATCTTTCATTTGATCAATAAATTTAGCTATTACTTTGTATAATAAGACACTATAGGGCTGTGTTACCCATCAAATTAAATTATTTGCACAGCAATAAATAATGTTATGAGACTGATGTTTTAAATAAATGTTTGAATATACAAATGCAAAATGCAATACTTAAATATTAAACTAAACCATCAATATGTAGCAGCAAGTAAAATTAAATTACCTTTCACTTGCCCCTTCAAAAAGTTCACTTGTCCCAGAAAAAACGTTTTAATGTCGAGCCCTGAGTTCCTTCATGGTTTTGTCGTGCTATAAAGCAGAGGTGATCGGTTTACAGCGGTGTGACAAAAAAAAGATCAACTCGAGAGGTGTCTTATGGTCTCACTCCGGTCTAATTAGCACATTCCCAATTATTAATGTGAAGTTAACAAGAGCTTTCGTACGAAGTTTAACTGCACTGCTAAAGAGGTCAAGCTTAACCACTCAACTGAATTGTGTACATGCATTTTAGACACTTAAAGGAGCAGTTCACTTTTCAAAAAACTTTTGCTGATAATTTACTCACCCCCATGTCATCCAAGATGTCCATGTCTTTCTTTCTTCAGTCGAAAAGAAATTGAGGTTTTTGATGAAAACATTCCAGCATCCATCAGTGAGAACAAAACGGTTCAAGGTCCAAAATACACTTTCAGTACTAACCGCAAACTGTTCAAAGGGTTTTAAACGATTCCAGACGATGAATAAGGGTCTTATCAAGCGAAACAGTCGCTCATTTAAAAAAATAAAAATAAATAAATAAGCTCAAATGGTCGCCTTGCTCTGTACTGTGATGCACGTTCGTGACTCTCCTGTTCGAACTCATTCATTAAAATGAACAAATCTTTTTCACCCGAACTGCTCAGTGCTCTAGTAATATCAATGGTATGGGCCATTTCAAGTGGTAAGCAAACTTCACATACTTCACATAAAAATCCAGCATTAGTTGATCGTAATAAGATCTCATTGTCATAGTTTTAAACATGACAGCTTGCCTCTTCAATGAGGGGGTTTGGAGTCACAAAGGCTTTGTTTCCAGACGGACTGCTGGAAACAAAGATCCCGACACGCATCTCCCAAGAATCCTATAGAGTTCGATCAGTCAAACCATGACTTTGTGTGCCATATGCGTCAGACATTCAGCCAATGGTTTGTGGGCATGATGCCTGAGACTGAGACCAACCCTCTCCTGACTCAAATAAACTCCACCTTTGTTCATGCCCACTCCTCAAGCCCCAGCTGGCCCATTTGGACCAAAGTATTTGCGGGCCAAAAAAAAAACTGAACATTGGTCATGAAGTGGCCCAATCAAGCCCTGTAAATGACTAGAAATGCGACTGGCCCTGACATGCCCTAGCATGCTCACTTTTGGCCTGAAAATGCGTCTAGTGATACACTAACCCCATCTAACTCTCCCTCCTCACACCACTTACTGAAACTGAAATTAATTACAGAAAAAAATGCACTTTGAATGAATGCTGTAAGTTAGTGTTGTTCGTTTTGTGTAAACAATGAAATTGCAGATAACATAGCAAGCACGTTTTCTAGAGTTGAATCATCAAAAATACATCAAATCAAGGCACATTTTTTTTTTATTTAGCACCGTTCACAATTCATATCGGTTCAAAACAGCTCTATAGAAAATACATGTCAATGTTCCAATGTCACGAGCCCTAATACAAATGGAATCCAGCATTAAATTAAGAGATCAAAAAAGCCCCAGTGAGTAGCCAGAGGTGACTGTGACCTAGAAATTTACATGAAAGTAGATTTAAACTTGTCTTAATAAATGGCGATAAAGTGAGGAGATTTCTATGAATATAAACTTGCTCTGCAAGGCCCAAAATTGGACCAAACTAGTTATAGACTGACATATTTGGCTAGCTAATTAATCAGATGATCTTTAATTTTACAAGATAACAGTGTCAATTAACATATGTTCATTTAAATGATAAAATGTTATGTGGTATCTCCTGTCACACAGTTCTGCAGTATTTTAGCTAATGGTGAGTCTAGATAGAACAGAAAGTCTTAAAGCCTCATAGGACGATGTGACTACGTAATGAGTGTGAGAAACTACAGCCAATTTCATCTGCACCATTGGCTTTTATATTTTGTTCAAATGTAAAGTACATCAAAGGGCTTTCAAGCACTTCAGAGAGGTGTAGTATTAATCACTGTGGACGCACTGTAGGAAAAGTGGGAGAGAGAGTGAGAGAATTGTACACGTCTTCAGTGATGAGGGACTCTTCCTACACAGAGAAAGACGGGCGGTAAAGCCTCTGATGACTGTTGCTCCTATGAGTACGCACAATAAACTGACATGCCATCAATTAATTTATCAAAAGAACATCTTTGGAGGCTATTTAACCACTAACAGATGCACCACATACTCCGGTGTATTGTTTTAAAGCTTAATGGGAAGGAATGAATTTGGGGTAAAGGGATGGAAAGATAGAAAAAAGAAAGAACAGAAGAAAATGATGGATAGAAATAAGAAAGAATGGAAGGAAAGAAGAAAGTAAAGAAAGAAATGAGGTAGGGAGAAATGAGGGGAATCATGACGAACCATGTGAAAAAAGAAAGCAAATATGATGAAGGAAGGAAAGGGAATGAAAGGTGGAAGGAAAGAAACAGGGAGCCGAGAAGGAAGGAATGAAGAACTGGGGGCAAAGGGGATAAGGAATTTAGGAAGAACCAAAGGAAGGAAGAAAGCAAAGATAATGAAGGAATGAAAGAGGGAGCAGGGAAGGAAGGAATGAAGAAATGGGGGCAAAGGAGCGAAGGAAATTAGGAAGAACCAAAGGAAAGAAGAAAACAAAGAAAGGGAAGTAAGAGCGGGAGGAATGAAGGAAAGAAACAAATGAGAGAAAAATAAATTAAGACCGAAAAAAAAAAAAATCAACTAAATAAATGATTGAATGATGAAATTAAGGGGGAAGAAAGGAAGGAAAGGCAAAGATGAAACAGAACCAAATGAAATAATAATTCAAAGAAAAGGAGGGAAGGGAATAAAGATGAAATAAAGGAAAGGAATGAAGTAAATAAGGGGAAAGTAAAGAAAGGAAGAACAGAAGCAATGGAAAGGAAATAAGGAAGAAAGAAGAAAGCAGATAATTGGAAGGAAGGAAGGAAATAAGAAAGCAAACAAAGACTAAAACAATGAAGAAATGAAACATAGAAGGAAATAAAGGTGACTTAATTCTATGTCATGGTTGAATAGAAATGCTACCCAGCGACTGGGCTCTGATCTTTAGGCCTGACCTCCTGTGAGGATGATGGATGAGTGAAGTCCAACAGTGAAAGCTGCATATCCATCAACTAAAGGCTCCCTTGATGAATGAATATGTCCTCTATCAACAGTGCATCACCTCATGAGGTATTGTCCACCCGTCTGAAATTAAGTCCATGAAGAATATTGTAGCGCAAGATGGATTAACTAGTAATTTGATTCAGTCGGCAATCATGTTCAAAACCCTCATCAATTTCTCTTCACGGAAAAGAAAAGCTGGGCTGATTCACAACTCCAGGGATAGAAAACGGCACTGAAGAGAACTGGATCAGTCTCCTTGAGAAAGAATAGTAAAAAATTGAAAGGTTCAAACTCAAAAGATCTTTTCAAAAAAAGCCCACAAAAGCATGCACACATGGGTCCTTACAACTTACTCTGAGTCCACATTAGTTTCTGGAAGTTGTTTTGATTGAGATGTTCTTGGCCTGTCATGGGTCGGCAATAATGATGGATTTTAAAAATAAGCGAGATGACTAGGCAACACTGAACCCATTAGACAAACATGAAGAAAGCTCTATCAAGAAATGAAAAGAAAAACTGACATTGGGGTATTTTCTACGCGATATAGAATACCAGAATACTAGAAAAGTTATATTTGGGGGGGAAAAATATAGTTTTACAGTGATTGGGGTGCACTGTAAAAAAATATTTCCATGATTTGTAATCACAATTTTTTTTCTTCCTTCTTGAACTGCCACCTTAACGTGATGGAGGGGTTTGAGTAACCGAATGACCAAACAAAGATATATAAAAAACATTTTTCTTTTGTCAAATCAACTTAAATTATTTATGTAGTTCAGATAACATAATATTTTGAGTTTGTGATGATTAAAATCAATCTCATTCATTGTATTAACTATTTTTTTTTCCATTTCAATGAACTTAAAATTTTAAGGCAACCAGGTTACTTCATTTTTTAAGTTAAACCAACAACATTTGGGGATCTGTTCACACATATAGTACTCAAGAACAGACTCAAACCTGTTTCAGTAACAATAAAGTGAACAGATTAAAAACAATATAGGCCACATTTCCAGTGTTTCTGACCCATTCAATGACTATAAATAATCATTATTGGTTATTAATTAATAAAATTATGAACAAAAACAAGAATACTACAATACATAGTTGTAATTAAAAAATAATAATTGTACTGTAAAATTAATATTATTGATTATTTAACACAATAATAATGTTTTTGTAGAGCATTTACTGTGAACTAATTTGCTCACGTGAACACAATGCCGCACTCTGAAAACATAAAGGACATTGATTTATTTAAACCGCAGCCTTTGCGATACATATATCGTGCAGGCCTAGTACCTAAATCATATTTCATCCATCCATTTCTCTCACATTTTCAATCTAGCATAATTACAAAAATATTTTAAAAAGAAATATTCTGCCCTCGGTACTGGGTATCACAACTTCTAAGCTTCGGAGTCCAAATCTCATCCCCCTTCTCTCTGCCCAAGCATTTTCTCACCTTTTTTGCTGTCTCTATCAACACAAGGGTAATAAACCGTGACAAGTGGACGAGTACTTTGGGGTCACAGCTAATATGTGCAGAGAGTTTCAGAATCGCAGTGTCACATTAATGCTCCAACTTTCTCTTCATTCAGGAATTGTGCCATCTCTAACACATCATGGGATGCCAATTACGACCGCCAGACAATTTCAACTATGATGTTGGCGTGTGCTGCTCAAACTGCTTTTTTTTTTTTTTGTTGTTGTTGTTTTTTTTTTCAAAAGAGTGGTCTGTTTTAATGGCTCCTACAGCCACATGATTACAGCACAATTACAGTTGGGAAAAGCCTTTAATAACAGGCACTATTTTACTCCGCACCTTGCCATCTCCCTCCTACTAGAATTCAGCGGACACATCCATTCCCAGATTGCCTGATTGATTGCTTTCTCTAAATGACCCACACAGGTCAGCCTGTAATGGACTGGCCTCCTACACAGACTAGAGGTGCAATCTGTGGCCTTATCCCTGTGCCAGCTCACCTCATACCTTCATGAACATCCAAATCCAATTCTGTAAGCGACGAAGCTTCCAGAGTCTGAGTGACATTTCACCCTCCAACTCCACACACATCTGAAGGAAAAATTGAAAAGCAATTTTAATGCACAAAATGATTTGCACATTGTTATTTGGGCCAATCCTATTAAAGATGTCACAGTGTAGTTGAAGGGTCTCTAGATCACGACTTCACATTTTCATCTCAGTAGATTGCAATGTGGTTCTGTTCTGTTGGGGACAGTTCATGAAGCGAATTATATAAAGCTTCATTGAAGGAAATATTTTTCACTTGCAACAACAGAGCAACATTTTAGTCCACTTTTTATGAGGGCTAAACATCACATAACGCAAAAAAAAAACACTACGTTTTAGTCAGATTTAGTATTTGTTTCTTCACGGATACATTAAATACAATTTGATTATAATATTTGGAAATAGATTCAAAATAACTTTATAAAGGTTAATTAACCCAAGAATACCCCATCATTGCACAAAATACATAATTTAGAATCTAACAGACTTGATAAACTCAACATACGATCAGAAGTTTGAACTGTGACCAAAGCCTGGAAATGCCACCAAAATAAATGCATTTATCTAATGAGATATTTTCTTTCTGCAAGCTGTGATTGACAAACTTTAAACCATCCATGGACCCTCATGAATATGCATCATGTGCAAATGTGTGGCGAGATCAAGAAGTAACCTTTAACACTGAGCTTTATACCATCATCAATATTTTAACCAACACCTATCATGTCTGCTGCAGGTTGAGAACAAACAGCTTACTTAGTATTAATGGATGCAAATTAATGCTTTGTTTATTCATCTTGGAAGGCTTCTGGGAGTATAAATTTCACCACTTGATAGACATAGTATTTCATGCACGGAAAAAAAAAAAAAATGGTTTCCTAAAAGTGACTAACCCAAAAGTTGGCCAACTCAACATACGCCACATAACTGATTGTCTGAAAGCTATACAAATCTCAATTTTGCATTAACCAAGTGCATTTTGGCATTGGATGTCAGACAAACTATGAAATTTAGAAAAGGGAAAACCAGAAAAAACAAAAGCAAAAGGGCCACATTAATTCTGTCTGGGTTTTCACATCAGGACTTTTGGGAAAGAACGTCTTCTAGTAATATTATAAGGTCGAAAATGTCAATTTATTCACAGAAACCAATGTGTCTATAAGTTTTCTCCCTCTGTGCTCTAATCACAGTGTTTTGAGGCTATTTTATGGCCTTGACATGCACATTGCACTTAAAAAGCTTTTATTTTTCAGCCCGGGAAAGCATCAGGAGTCAACAGAACAAAACACGTCTCCTTTGTTTATTTCCTATTTTACTGAATTGTCTAAGCTTTCACACTTTTCTGGTGAAAAAACTCATTTTTTTCGCACACATTTTGGTTATCAGAGAATGTTTTTGTGTTGATTTTCTGAGATCTACTGTGCTTTCTTGAAATACGATGTTTTTAAAAGTGCATTAAATACATATTCTAATAGTGCTGCTTGAAACACATATGAATTATTGTATTCTCAAATAAGTTAAGCAACTTGCAACAATCACTGTTCTTTCTAAATAGCTATTCCGTTCCTGTCGTGATACTCATGATTTAGCACCACTCCATAAACATTATTCTCATTCATAAAGATTCTTGTCTTTCAGGATTTCACGTAACCGACTAAACCACGGCCAAACACTGACAGAGTGAAAGTTTGACATCCCAATAATGAGTTGTCGGCTTTGATCACTTTCTGTCATCATTTACCAGTTGTTATTCCACATGTTTTTGACCACAAATGAAATTGCCAGGAAACAAACATCTCTAAAACCGTAGAGAGTATCATCATGTTTTTTGACACTTACATTACCGCTCTGGCAGGATGTTTCCATGAGATACAGATTACTTTATGAGGGAAATGCACTGGAATCACATCATAACAAAGCTCATTTTGGACACAACAATAGAAGACTAGAGAAATGGTAATTATCCCTTGCCTACTAAAATGGTTTGATCACACTCTTTTGTTTATTACATAATCAGACAGGGAAACCTGGCCACTTAAAACTCTAGTCTACACTTAGATGCTTTCACACCACAATGACAAGACAACATGTGAATTCTAAGCTTGTCTGGTAGTTTTCTAAAAAATAAGACTGGATACAACGATATCCATTGTTTTAAAAGCATAAAAGCAAAATAAATATGAGTCAGGACTAGATTGGACTTACTTGGTTCAGTGAGAATATGGCAGCACTATCAAAGGGGGGGAAATTAAAGGTTAAATAAAGGCATTGAGAGTCTCACTTGAACTATACACACTGACTGAACCTACAGTGGCCTGTTATTGATCCTTTGCAGCTTTAACTGAAGTGAACTGAATGAAGAAAAAAAGAGTGAAATGTGATACCAGCAGACTTAATGTACAGTAAGTGTAGGTGTCAGATACTGTATAGTTTCAGTCTGTGTGCCTATTACATTATATTTTACATTTATTCACTTTGCAGACTCTTTAAAATATAGCATTTTAAATTGCATTAAAAGTAGTTCATGCATGAGAATCAGACCCATGACCTTGGCATTGGTATAGCATGGCATGATCAACTGTTGGAACTACAGGATTGCCCACATGACATAATCCAACCTTTCAGTTCACATGGACACAAAACTAAACCGTGTTTACAGGGTATTGGGTTAATTGGGTTATTGTTAGCATATGCTCAAAGAGTATCGCCAATATCATGGGTTTGATTCCCAGGGAATGCAAGATCAGATCATATGTATAACTTGAATTTAATGTATAGCTCACTTTGGATAAAAGAATCATGCCAAATGCATAAATGTGCATGCTAATAAATTAGCTTTGGTTGAAGTTTAAATCAACCTAAACCGTTTGACTATATATTTATATACAGCAGTATTCCAAAGTGTGGCCTATTCAGCAAGGATGAATTTAATTGAGCAAAAGTGACAGTAAAGACATGTTATAAGACTTCCATTTCCTATCTGAATATTAAAAGGATTTACAAGAGATCATGTGATGCTGAAGGACGTTACAGGGAAAATTAAGTTTATAATGGAAAACATGGTAATTTTAAATTGCAATAATAAATTTCACATTATTGAAGTTTTTTATTGTGTTTTTAATCAATTAAATACAGCCTTGGTGAGCATAAGAGACGTAAAAAAAAAAAATCGTACTGACCCCAAACTTTTGAATTATAGTGAATATATGCAAATTTGTTTCAGATGGACTCTTATCTGTCATAGAACAGAGAGAGGAGGAATGGTTTATTTAAAGCAAATAATGCAAATAACTAGATTTGTCTGTCAAGAATAATTCAAAGTCAGAAGATCTGTGGCTTAGGAGGTATTATAGGATGCAAGCATCCCATCATGCCTGTGAACAAGGCATAAAAACCTCGATTTACCATTAGGAGTGACGCATATCAGAGGCTCTGCCTTAATGAGCACGCAAGCAGTGGGTCCACGCTCAGTCAAACTCTTCCACCACTGTTGCTTTTAGTGTCTTTGAACAAATACTTGGATAAACTACACAAACAAATGATATCTGTAAACAACTCAATGCTGATTTTCGGCTCATCGATAAGAGGAAAACACATATACGGTGAGTAGTAAATGACCTTGACATTGGTGATTGAAAATGTGTCTGTGACAAAACTTCTTTATCTTGCAACTTAACTTACTAATGTGGTGTGAGAGTACCAGCGGGAGATTTTCTGAAATAAATGATCCATATTTTCCATCAGAGGCGTCTCCGCACCGCGGACAGATGGTTTGGGACGTACGTGTCTCCTGTAGAAGCGTCACATTGTTTTTATTTGAAAAGGCATGGCGCAAACAGATGTAAGACATCAAGATTATGTCTCAGTATTGAGATATTTTCGAGAAGAATAAAAGGTTTTTTGATGTGGTTTCAAATAGACTCTTTTTGCCAAGACGGAACCACAAGTGGCTGTCAAAACAATGTTTTCTCCTGTTGAGCGAATGAAAGAAGGAATAGCTAAATAGATCGACAAATAAATAAATTATTGCACAAATTGCCTATTTGAAATGATAATGTCTGAGATGAGACTATTGAGGTTGCAGCCAATATCTCCGTGATATCAGGGTCTTGGCAAATGTGAGCAGACCATTATGAACCCTGTCCAAATGCTCTCTGCATGCATTGAGCAAATTTCTCCTTGGGAGATAATTACAGAGATTAATCTTGTGTTACCAGGCTGCTCCAAAATCAGTTTGTCATGCTTACCCAAGACTGTCTTCCAGCCAGCAGTGACTTCAGCCAGAAGACATCTCGTCCTTTGAGGCCTGCTCGGGCACCTGTCCTTGGAGATGTCAAAGGGAAAGAATCTCACAACAGATTTTAAGTCTCTAACTTGACTCCAGGACTGACAGTTCAATCATTGAAGAGATTTCAGAGAAAGGTCTGTGGGTTTATTAGAGTCCGACTACAGTTGGCTTCTTTTTGTTGCCGTACCTATGGTGCCAAATGACGCTTGAGTACAGAACTACAGAACAGTTCATCAATACGTAATTGACTGGCCGAGAGTCAGGCTCCCCATGAAAGTGAGCAATCGGCAAAGAGTCCTACCGCTACCAGAGAGAATATTTTGAGAGCCTGCTCTGCCAAATGCTTTCTGCGAAAAGTAATTTTCCCAATTGACTTGCATTGTTGTTGCGGGAGCATTTGACTTACCGTTCGGTTCCTTTGTTACCTTGTCACTACTGGGGTGACACTTGACACAACAAAAAGTCCTCTGGTGAAGGAGGACGTCTTGTAAATCGAAATGGCGAACGAGCCAAACAATACAAATACAAAAAAAAAAAAAAAAAAACTTTTCAAACTAAGCAAGAGTTTGAGCATTTCTAGAAAACCCCTGCATAGCCTTTTCTTTCTCTCCATCTCTAGAAAGAAATTGTACATCAGCAGCAAGATAATTTCTCACAATAAATTGTTGGATCCATCCAGGAGTGGAAATGACACAGCATATAATAGAAGCAATTATGCCATGAATGAGGCATGCTTTTTGCATTGTGTCAGTCGAAGATCTTTTGTTTTGAAGAGAGGATTTGGTCTGCATGTCAATAAGCTTATGGCCAGATCTTGTTTAAGAGCATCAATTTGTTGCCCATCAAGTCTGATAAATTCAAAGGCCAGCTACAGAAATCAGACAGTCTGTTGGAAAATAACTCACAAACCTTATATATTTATTTATTTATTTAAACAAGCCTGAAAATTATATATACATATGTATGAAATATATAAATATACAATGAATATTGTTTTTAAATGATTTACATATTCTAATTGGTAACACTTTACTTGAAGGGGTGTGCATAAGACTGGCATGACATATGTCTTGAATATGAAGTAGGGTACATCCATGTTTATGACAACTGTCATTAAGTGTCTTTCGCTCCATAATGACATTTTGAATGCAAATATGACATTGTTTAAGATGTCTCTGTTATTATGACATCTTGACATAAACCATAACATCATAACCTGTCAGAGTCTTTGTCATGACAACGTGGCACAAAATTAAGTTAAACTGTCACGTGTTTGGCTTTGACATTGGCTGTCATGAGGCCATTATAATGGTGACATGAATATTGTTCGTGACCTCAACTAAAGTAGTACTAATTGAATTTGTCATTAAAAAGTTATAATGGCTTCATGACGGCCAATGTCAAAACCAACCTGATAGCTTAATGTAACGTTAACCAATAAAGATAGGTGGTTTCTTAAGTTGTCTTAGTAATGTCAAGACACTGACTTGTTATGATGTATAGGTTTATGTCAAGGTGTCATAACAAAGACATTGAATTTGCATCAAAAAATGTAATAACTGAGCAAATGACACTTAATGACAGTTGTCACAAACATGCATAAAACATGTCATGTCATGATTATGAAGGTGTCATGTTAGTCTTATGCACACCCCTTCAAGTAAAGTGTTACCGAAATCATTCTAATTTGATGAATAGATGTTTCTAAAATTCCTTCATAACATTTTAGAGGAACTGTGTTACATGTAGGATTCGTTGAGGAATAGAAAGGTCAATGAACAGCATTTATTTGAAACATTACTCTTTTGTAATCTTGTCCTCTTTGATAAATTCAATGTATCCTTGCTGAATAAAAGGGTTATTATTACCTCAAACTTTAGAATTGTTGCATATCACTCACAATTACCATTCATTCAATTAAACTAACATATGCTGCATTTCCTTCTAACGTTAGTGCCCAACTGACTAATAACAGCCCTTGCAGAGAGCTAATTTCTGGACAAATTGTTGTTGCTGCTTTTGTTAATGTGGCTATTAGAATAAAGCGCTGATATACTGATATTTTAGCCAGATCAGGTATCCAATGGGTGGATTTACAACAAAAGAATGAACAGCATTACATGAAAATGATTGATAAATAAATAATATAGCTCATAGCAGATTATAAAAACGTAAAATTAAAATGTTGACTTGACCTCAAGTTCAAGGAATGTATCCATCCACCAATACAGTACATCTGGCAATCATGTCGTGTTGTCCTGTTGTTAAGAATTGTAAGTCAAAAGGCATATACAGTATAGGGGCATACAGAAGTCTGAGAACAAGAGATATGAAACTCTGAAGGCATAATTCAACACACACTATGTCGGATAACATCAGCAAAGGAAGACTGCCCCTCACGCTACCGTTACTGCAGATTCACTTTGTGACCCTGTCTTCAGTAAGTCGAAGTCATAGACAACGTACAATGCGCAGTGTGTAGAATTCGCAGTTTTCTATGGACACAGCTATAGGTCAATGGTTCTCTCTACTTGAACACGGCAGAAACCTTTCAATGCGAGCAAGATCACTCAGTGGTCATACCGCCTGCTCGTGAAATGTTTGTTCACACAAACACTCAAAAAATTATTGTGATGAAATAAAAGATCGCCCATTTATTTACAACCTCCCTCTGAATTGTTCGTACTTATAAAAACCTAGCCTGACCTGAGATGGAATCCGCTGTATTGAACAAAACAGACAAACAACAGTTTATTCACAACTTCAGATGGAAAAGCCAGAGCTGTAAAAACTTGGTTAGATTGAGGCATTCATGTCAGACTGAACATGAAACAGTCACTTGAATTCGAAGGGAAGTCATTCATGAAAAAGTGAGCACAAAGTTCAACTATACTTCAGCAGCAAAACTTTTTTTTTTTTTTTTTTTGATTAAGTGCAAATTTGTATTTTTCTCCAAAACTAGAGGTGCTCAAAAAGACACGTAAACACAGATGACATGTTAGAAAACTACAAGGGTGAATTGCTTGTCAATGGCATTTTGTGGGAACAGGAGTTGCAGTTTGTCATTTAGTTATTTGTCATTTAGCTGTAGTTATTTTGTCATTTAGCGGTCACTTTCTATTGAATGGAACTCACATAGGGTCACAGTGTCTGCCAAGGAGGATTCTGGGAAAACCTGCAGCCAAGGACGCAGTGACAATGGGGCATTCTCGGATCTCAATCTTTCTTCCACATGAAATCAAAACAAGCTTTTGTGACCAACACCATACTGTGCTTTATCACATGACTAGAGCCAGAGACTAATATACCAAGTCCATATCCACAAAGAAACTTTTCTTACGGAATTTGAATTTTGACTAAATTATCAATTTCTATTTGCATCCAAGGTTATGTTTCTCTATAAACAAGACATGAAATCTATACCTATACTCCCTAATTTAAAGGGATAGTTCACCCCACATAATGATAATTTGTTTTAATATTCTTACCTTCATTTGGTTCCAAATCCAATTTGTAAAGAAAATATTTAGCAAAATGTCCAAGCAACTTGTAAATGAAATTTCTTTTAAGGTTGAACTATAGCCTACCTTTTAAGTATGTGACATGGAGATCATCAGGCATCCTGCAAAAATAATTATCCGCATTATGAGTAGGATAAAGCAAACCTTATTTGCAAACATTAGTATGCAAAAATCAAAACTTTAACAAAACCTTTCGACCTGCCTGAGGGTTAAATAATTGGCAAATCCCTCATGCTTCTATTCTACAATAATTCAATTATTTAAACAATGAAAAAAAAAAAATGCAGTTCCTTTTTAATAACCTGAAGGAATGTGGTAATTTCTCTCAGTTCTGGCTAATATTTCACACTGTGAACGTATTAGAGGCCTGGACAACCATGTATGCATCTTTAAATTAATGTATCCAACCCCCAAAATGCAATTTCAAATTCTCTTCTCTCACAAATGGCATGTCTCCTCGATCATATGTGCCTCTGTGCTGTTTATGAAGTCCCTTGTTTACATAGTTGGGCAGTGTGTAATTATTTTATTAACGGCGCGGGCTATTATTGATCTCTCAGTCTATCAGGAATTCATTATTTCCCAGCATTGCAACCTCTTGAGGTACAAATACCTGGCAATTAATGCAACCAAAATGTGCCCAGCATCTAAATTACACAGACAGGCATTTGAAATCAAGTCTTCTGGATTGAAACAAGACTACGGATTCTTATATATGTTTTTTTTTTTATTTTATTTTTTTAAATATTCTATGCAATCAAAAAGCCCTTAGTTTGGTTATGCTTAAATTAAAAACCACCATTCATACATAATGGTATTGCTAAAATATGTTGCAAGGTGATAATGAAACCTCATTTGCATTGTTTTGGACAAAGGTAGTCTTATTGTTTTACTTAGGGAATATAACATTCCTAAAATCAATCAAATATTTAAGTCTAAAAATAAAATATTCAAAATATAATATAATTTTGCAGGAACATCACATGCTTAAACAATGAGCTTTATTATTATCTCATGATTTTTATTATTTTATTTTTGGTTCAGTTCTCAGTGTTTAGAATGCAACATTCTTCAAAGTACATTTGTGTGCATGTACATGTGTGCCTGTAATTATGGGCCCAAATAGAAATAGGGCCCATAATAACCCATAATAACCCAAATAGGGCCCTTAATAAATTGTTATTAAAAAAAAAAAAAATATATATATATATATATATATATATATATATATATATATATATATATATTAAATACGGCCCAAATCCGATTAGAGATGTGGATTTGTTGTTTGGGTCTTTAGTGCAGTGTGTCCCTTTGTCTTGGCTCATTCTCTGCCGGTTCATGCCAGTGACCTTTAGCATGTCTGGGTCGAGTTTGTGGACACTGTCTTGTCCTTATGCTGCTTTCAAATAACACATGGTTGACGGCAGACGGTAAACCAGATGTCTTCGTTTTCAACGAGTGAACAAGTGCAAATGTTGCTGTGCTCAGCGGACAGCTCAGAGAATGAAGTGAAATAGATAGCAAGCAAGTCGGCTACTTTGCTAATCACTTGTATATTTGACGGATACTGACTCTGTACTGTTGTTATCTTATCACATGGCTGGCCTAACATTACGCACACAGTTGTTTTCCTTGTGATAGACAAAAATCATTCACAAGGAACCTCTTCTGGTTGTGTTAAAGGGGCATTTTACACACATACACACACACACACAATGTTGGGTTTCCATTTCCATAGGTGTACAGATTTATTGTACTGAATAAGCGGTACAGGCCTATTTTTATCCCCTTATACTAACCATATCCCTAAACCTTAACCTACCCATCACAGAAATTTTTCTGCATTTTTGCAGAATTTTTTATTTATTTTTTTTTGCGGTTTTCCTCATGGGGACCGACACATTTCCCCATAAGGATTTCAGATATTGCCAATTTTTGTAGGGATTTGGTACCCATAACAACATATCGGGTTTACCAGAATTACAGACACACACGTACAACGCACACAAATGTAATTTAAAGAATGTTGCTTTCTAAACAAAACTGGACCCCATTGAAAATTTAACTAATAATAATAATAATAATAATAAGTAAATAACCTCCAATCAATCAGCTTAAGTTCTTACATTATGTGTATATAAAAACTGTTTATAAAAATGTTTGCGGAGACACTGTAAATTATCCTCTGTTGGTAATTGCACACCTGCAGAACAAATGCTAGTGTTGTAAAGCATTGTTTATCCTCTGTAATTTGGTTGCTATGAGACCTCTTTGTTGTCAATCAAACAACTGCCCTCTTCATGCTTCGAAAGTCAGAGCTCTGTCATGTGTCATGTAGGAATATCCTACATTTAGAATGTAGCATAAATCCTAAATAAATAACAAATTCTATTTTAAATGCTAACCTAAAAAAAAATCTACAAATGAAATATTGATAGATAAATGCTTAGAGGAATAGTTCACCCAAACCTGTATATTTCTTTGTTCTGTTGAACACAAAAGAATATACTTTGAAGAATGTTTGGAACCAAATAGTTGTAGGGCACCATTGATTTCCTTAGAGGAAGAAAATATTAAATAAAATAAAAAATACTATGAAACTCAAAATTACCCCAGAACTGTTTGGTTTGGAACAACTTGAGAGTGAATATAAGATGACACAATTTTTTTTTTTTTGGGGGGGGGGGGGTGAACTATCGCTTTAAGTTGTCCTTGTTTGATTAAATATGCACTCAGTATTTGCAACTGTGACTTTCAAAGCATGAAGAGGGCAGGTTTCAGACACACACACACACATGCACACGCGCACACACACAGTAGGTAAATAAAAATAAATAAATAAGTTTCAAATATTAACTGAAAAATGCTGATTTTGGTTCATGAAGCGGCACTAAAGACTGGAGTAATGGCCATCACAGAAATAAATTAGTTTAAAATACATTGACATAGAAATAAGATATTTTTAATAATAATTATACTCACCTGGATTATTAGGAACACCTGTTCAATTTCTCATTAATGCAATTATCTAATCAACCAATCACATGACAGTTGTGTCAATGCATTTAGGGGTGTGGTCCTGGTTAAAACAATATCCTGAACTCCAAACTGAACGTCAGAATGGGAAAGAAAGATGATTTAAGCAATTTTGAGCGTGGCATGGTTATTGGGGCCAGACGGGTTACTTAAGGTTTACAAAGAATGGTGTGAAAAGGGAAAAAAAAAAAAAACATCCAGTATGTTTCAATCATGTGGGCGAAAATGCCTTGTTTATGCTAGAGGTCAGAGGAGAATGGGCTGACTGATTCAAGCTGATAGAAGAGCAACTTAGACTGAAATAACCACTCGTTACAACCGAGGTATGCAGCAAAGCATTTGTGAAGCCACAACCTTGAGCTACAACAGCAGAAGACCCCACCGGGTACCACTCATCTCCACTACAAATAGGAAAATGAGGCTACAATTTGCAAGAGTTCACCAAAATTGGACAGTTGAAGACTGGAAAAATGTTGCCTGGTCTGATAAATCTCGATTTCTGAGACATTCAGATGGTAGAGTCAGAATTTGGCGTAAACAGAATGAAAACATGGATTCATCATGCCTTGCTACCACTGTGCAGGCTGGTGGTGGTGGTGTAATGGTGTGGGGGATGTTTTCTTGGCACACTTTAGGCCCCTTAGTGCCAATTGGGCATCGGATGTGCATCCCACAAATCTCCATCAACTGCAAGATGCTATCCTATCAATATGGGCCAACATTTCTAAAGAATGCTTTTAGCACCTTGTTGAATCAGTGTCAAGTATAATTAAGGCAGTTCTGAAGGTGAAACGGGGGACAACCACTTTATCTTTGAGAAATCTCCATTGCTAATTCCTCAGAACTTTTTAACTTTCAAAACCCAACTTAAAGTGTTGAATATTTTTCCAAGTACAAAATTATGATCTGAATTTAATGAAAGAGTAAAACTCTTTATTCAACACTAGTTCAAAGAGTGACACACCTAACAATTATACAACTCAAATAACAAAATAAAGCACTGTAATGCAAGACAAACCAATGTGTTGAAAGTTACTCAGTGTTTGAATCACAGCACAGCCCTGCACACATATATTTGCGAACATAAATATGTCCTCAAGCAGGTGGTCTGGTTTAAAACAATAAAATCTTCCAGAGATAGCATTACCTCAAGGGCAGCTCAGAGTTAATCCAATAAGAGTAAACTGATATGATCTGGCTCCGCAGCACTGCAGAACACACACAGAAAACATTAGAGGTCAGAACGCAACATGGAGGCACGGAACTGCAATCTGGCACATGTCAATCATTATGCCAACCACAGCTGCTCTTCTCCACCTCCATTTCAGAGGCTGAATTGAGATCTACTTTTCTCACCTGATGCCCGGTGTCCCTGGTCAACAAAGATCAGTTGGATAATTGCATTGCAAGACTTACATCAAATTAACCTTTCACAATGCATGGCACATGCCAAATTTGAGCATATGGGTCACAGCATGCCAAAAATTGTATTGTTTACTTTTTAATCCTGATTTTCCATATTCTTCCTGAGCCTAGTATTTAACAAGGTATTTTTTTAATTATTATATTTTTTTTTATGCTACTGTGCCTTTAAGTCTAAATGTTCCAACTTCCAGGTATCTGAAAATCAGTGACATTTATTCATTTGACAAACACTTTTATCCAACGTGACTTACACTCCATTAAACATACACATTTTATCAGTTCTCTTTCTTTTCCTTAAAATTGAACACATGGCCTTGGCATTGATAGCACTGTACTCTACTGGATGAGCAACAAGGAAGGCTAAAAAGATTATAATACAAACATACTGTAAATGGAATGTGAGTAATGTAAATGTAAATGTGAGCAGTTAAACATTCAAATATCCAACGCATTCTCAGTGCATCCAACGCACATGGCACCCTTCA
This sequence comes from Pimephales promelas, assembly GCF_016745375.1. Next base: position 18,135,719 of record NW_024121122.1, read on the forward strand.
GTGTCAATATAACACGCTTCAGTTATGTGTAGGTTTAGGTCTGGGGTAGGGTTAGGGTTAGACCACTAGGAGGCGCCTTCTGGCCCATATATATCTGAGTCACATATTGACACTAAAGGGTGCAATGTGCGTTGAATGTCTAAGCATTGGCAAACGCGTCAGTATATGACGTCTTGGGATGAGAACGGGCTGAAATATCTATTAGAACAAGCAATTTTAGTCTTTTCTCTAAGCAAATTTTGAGTTCTAAAAATTACAAGATTTTTTTTTTTTTTTTTTGTATATAGTAATTTTTTATTCCTCACAATATGACTTTAAATATTTTGAAAGGGAACTCACACTATAGTAACATGTATCATATGCTAACATCCCACATGCCAACCAAAAGGTACCAGCATGAATAGAACGATTAACCAGCCTACATAGAAAATGACAACAAGAACATTTCCACCAACACGGAACAAAAGAGAAAAAAAAGCTGAACATTTAAAGAATGCAAACAATCAGAAGAATGGCAAAAACGCACCTGCTGCGCCGTGCTCACAACATTCCTGAATGAGATGAAGTCCTCTCTTATTTTCTTTAAATCAATAATTGTCTTTCCAAGGCCATGTTGTCCAAATTTATTTGATGTTTTAATATTCTAGCTGTAAGACGCGCCGGCTAAGAATGCTTTCAGAAGCTAATGTAATTGCAGGTAGCCATGACTGCACTTTGTGAGATTATGGACGGTGAACTACACAGGGAATAGACAAGGAGAGAGGTTTACATCCTACAAAGGAAATTAATGTAATACAATTAATACAAAGAAAGAAAGACAGAAAATGCACTATATGTCCCTACTAAGCGCTGCTATTTCTTTCTGTGTTTTTAATTAATCTTAGCGAGATCATGTCTTCCATTTCAAGCACAAAGCTCAGGGCCACATGGTCCTTTGTGGCATGTGGTTATTGCAATATGCCTTTTAAAAACATGTGGGTAGTCTGTACAAGTCTACAAACTCCTGTCGCATTGACTCCAGACAGAAACCTGGCTGCCATACAGATTCTGATATAATAGCAAATAAATAGAAAGAGGGACAGAGGAAAAAGTAGAGTTTTGAATCATTGAAACAAGAGTCTTTTCCATATTGGAGAGAGGTGATATTGCAATTACTTTTAAAGGGGACCTGTTATGCCCATTTTTACAGTATAAGTCTCAAAATACCAAAGAATACATTTCTTACTTGAATGCTGCTGTTAAATGCTCTGGTGAGGAGATAAACTTGGCAGACTGTGTACAGCTCACTGAGGGCGGGGTCTATGCTAATATGACAGAGTCTGTCAGCAGTCGTGGGTGGGGCCTAAGCATTTGTGACATCCAAAAAGGTAAAACCTGCAAATTGCTTGCTCTGAGACACTTTCGCCTTTTCTGCCTATCTTCGCCTTTGTCGCCATTGGCTTTTGGCTTGTTTAGTTGGGGACATGTAATTTTAAATTTAACAATATTATAACAACATTATTTTCCTGTTATCTCTGAAAAGCTGCTTTGAAACTATCTGTATTGTAAAAAGCACTATGTAAATAAAGGTGACTTGACTGCTTATGATTTATGGGTGTAGCGCCCCCTAGGCCTACTTCCTTGTACTAAAGGGCGTGCCTACTGAATAAATGAAATATTAAATTCACCAAAAGAGTGAACTCTCAATTTAAACAAAACAACAACAAAACTAAGATAAGATACAAAATGTATCAATGACGTCAAACCTCAAGTTTGAATTAACCTCAAAAAGTAAAAGAAATCAAAGCATTGCAATTACCTCAAAAGCCTCACAATGTAGCAAGCTCATAAACTTTTAGGCTACAATAAAGCACAACACATCATGAAATACACACGCGAGCCCACGCGCGCACACACACACACTACATGTGATTCACCCACCACCCCAGTCCTAGCAGGTGTAGCAGTCGATTCTGTTCCCTACCGGGATTCCTGTTCCCTTTACGCAATCATCCTACAAGTCATGCGCAGTTGCCGAGTTACCAAACGTACCACCAGAACTGAATACGAGCAAGAAGCACAACTGGATGTATGGGAAGCCAAAACGTTAAAAAAAGTATTGTATTTTTTTCCCTGAAACTTGTAGCCCTAATTGAGTTTTCCTATCTGTCAATTCAATCCAGGTTATTTCTTTTCACATTTAAAACGTAGCTATTACTAATTTCAATGTGATGTTTTATAGACTGTAATATACAGATAAGCCTCTAGCGTAGGACTACTTGAACCACAATCATTTCACAGTGCTTTTAATGTCTCATTTTATAAAATAAATAATGCTTGTTTTGAAAGACTGATTTCGTTATTTATAGCAAGAAACACATATTCCATATTTTTGAGGAGATGTAGTGAAGTTGGCCATCCATTGAAATAGCTTTATTAGCTTTAGTAAAATAAATCTAAACAACAATATTACAAAGGCCCAATGAAAGAAATAGGCTAATTTAAACTGAAATTGCAGGATAGGTTATTTTTGATGTTAGTTGCTGGCAAGTCACGGCTATAGTCCATGGACAAGTATGGGCTTTGCCTTGGTGTATCACTATACCTCACTTCTATCTGTATAGTTATCTCTCCACTGTGTAGAATAATTATCATTTGGAATTACTTGCCATCAATTTGGAAATTGGAGGAACGTCTGCGAATTACATATTTATGGTCTTTTTATGTCAAATGTGTTGTGCCTTGAGTTTTGAAGTTCATGATTACCTCATACGTTTTTGGATCCATAGTTGGAATGTGCCAGCAAGAATAAAAAATTCAGGAGACAATGTTGTGTGGTCATCTCCCCAATTTAGAACACCATTTATTAACATGGTTAATTTATTAATTTAATTAGTGCCCTCTGAAATTGATTAGAATGTTACGTTGCACCCATAGTCTATATCTTGCATGTGAAAAACAATAATTAAGATAGTAATAGCAACATATGGTTTTATTCATACTTACTTAATTATTTTTATTTTCATACAGGGAACAAAAGGTGTCACCTGAAAATGTGTTTCTCTTGTGACAATGTGAGGAACTCTTTTTCTCATGTTTTCTCTTGGTAACATTGTACTTAATGTTATTATATTTGTATATTGTTTACAAAGTTGTGAATAATAAACCTGTCATCTCTGACGTTTGCAATCTTTATAAATAATAATATGAGGCAATGAGTTTGGATGTCAACATGGACACATTAAGGCAATTTTGTATGGGCACAATTCAACTGAATATATTCAGACATAACACAAAAACTATGAACAAGTGCAAAATTAATTGAATTAATTCACAGAAATATCATTGGAGTGCGAGAGCCATTTTATTATGCTGCAGTAGTAGCCTAAGACATTTAAATGTTGAGCCAATGCTTGGCCTTTTTCGTTTTCCGTACATCCAGCTGAGCTTCGTTACAACTGCTACGCATGCGCTGTCAGGGGGAACAGGAATTCTAGTAGGGAACAGAATCGACTGCAACACCGGCAAATACGCTAAAAACAAACAGTTAGCAATCGTTGCGGCGCCTGGAGTGTTGCTTGTGTTCGACGTGGCCAAACAAAATGACCCCTTCACTCATTTTGGAGCAAACGAAACGATTTAGAGATACCTTAATCCCAGATGATGGTTCTTCCGTCGAATTAACGCACCGTCACAGCCACAAGGAGTCTCTCACACGCGATGACCAGGGCTTGGCAATCACTCACGCGACAGGCATCCTCTCGTTCAGCAAACAGTCAACAAACAAATCATCGGCTTCCAAGTTCACAATTCATTCTGATTTGTGTGCACAAAACCTGAATAAAGTCCAACTGGCAAATATACAACGTTTGTCAAGTTCTATTTACATTCTAACCACTAAAACAATGAGCACGTCCTCGACGCAACTTCTTTCTTCTTCTTCTTTAAGAGTTGGCAGGCAGTTGGCAAACCAGCTAAAAAGGTGTATTTACCGCCACCAACTGGACAGGAGTGTGAAGCGTCGACAGAGTTAAGCAACGTATCTATAAAATAAATAAATAAATAAAAATAAATATATAGGCCTATCCTGTCAACCAATCCTGTTTCCCTTAAATATTTAATTAAAGCACTATACACCCTTTTCTCTTTCTGTGCGTTTTGAAAACTATTTAATGTCAATGTATTAATACTACGTATTCTAATGTTTCAATAAAATTGCTTATTTCTCTGTTGTATTCTGAGCACTGAATCAATACATGTTCAACTGTTTCTGACAATCCACATTTATCACAATTCCGACTTCAATCCACATTTATCACAATTCCGACTTTATTCTCAAAATGTTTCGACTTTATTCTCAAAATGTTTCGACTTTATTCTCTAAATGTTTCGATTTTATTCTCAAAATGTTTCGACTTTATTCTCAAAATGTTTGGAGTTTAATCTCAAACTGTTTTGACTTTAACCTCGAAATGTTTCGACTTTAACCTTGAAATATTTTTACTTTAACCTTGAAATATGTTTACTTTATTCTTGTAATTTTGTAAATGTTTCTTCCATTGAAAAAAAAAAATGCAAGCATCTATTGCAACACTATGGACAGAAGAAAAAGGAAGACAGCAACCATGTCAGTTCAGAGTGAATAAAATGAACTCTGTCAGCTGTGGACTTGAGAGAGAGGTAAAGAAAAACAAAAATATATTTTGAAAAATTCTTGCACTGCCACAAGAACTTATAAGGAGAGCTCAGCTGCAGGCTAGGAGACAGGCAGTGACTTGGCCACCACCATAGATAGACCCACCAGCTGGAGGGCATTCTGGATAAGGGTCAAAATAAATGATGAAAGTTATCCTCAATCTGATGACATCTACCCTCAGCCACAGGCAACACTCAGTGAAACCAAGGGCTGAAAGATACACGTGGATATAAAGGTTAACAAGGACAACACATTACCAAAACTCACATACACTTTAGTAGAACTGTAGCATTAAAATGGCAATCAAGAAAAAAAAAGATTTGATCTGATATGTAAACACCAAAGAAAAATCCAACACTAAAGGGTAAATAGATAAAAACTGTAATTGTTTGCAAGTACTGACATTGACATTGTCAATGCAGTAATGTCTGGAGTACCTAAGTGAGGGATAAACAAGACTCAAAAATGGGTATGTTTTCTGAGGACGCTGGGACAGCAAGCTCACTCTCTCCTCTGAAGAGTGATGACACTGCGATCGGACATGAGAGAGTGAGGGGAAATTAAAGTGGCTGACCTATTTGGCCAGCCAAACTGATGCATACCAAAGGGAAACAATGACTGAGGAAAAGGAACGACAAAAGGAAAGTGGATGTGGAAACGGAACATTTGCTGATGCATTTGCTTTTATATATATATAGCTCACCTCAAAATGAAAATCCAGTCATTATTAACTCTCATGTTCCAGCATCTAAATTCAGTTATATTTTCCCCACTGTGGAACACAAAAGAGCTCTTCTCCATACAATGACAGTTCCTTGTAACCACGTATGGACAGTAGCATGGCTCAAAGCTACTCAAAAATGTACTTACAGCTTTAAGTTATATGTCTTTCTCTGCACTTGCTCATTTCATTAAATTTACAGTTCAGGAGACCCTCCATTCTATATGTAATCATGGCTCTAATCAAATATGGAGTCTATGGTTAAAGCTGTACGTCAATGGCATCAGGCGTTACTGTCTTGTGACTAAACATTATTGACATGCTCAATTCATGACTTTGTATGGTACATAACAAACCTGATCACTATGAACTGCCACATGGAAAAAGTTGTCTTCCACTGTAAAAATAACGACATACAGGTTTGGAAACATATGAGGCTTGGCTTATAATGAGAGAATTTGTATTTTTGTTGGAGCTATTCCCATCACGCCGTTCATTTCTATGAAATTGCACGTACTGAAAACTTAGAAATGCATTAAATGCTTCAATGAATATGGCCCTATGAGCATTGCACGGGTTCTTCATTTACACAAATGTATAATCCTTTACATATTAATTAGCAATCAAACCAACAGATGAATCAGATGCTTGAGATGAATTGAAAAGCACTGTTGCGGTCTTTGGCTGGGTTTTTATGCTCTGTTGAGGCAAGCTAGAAAAAAGACGACAACAGACTTTGTAAATCTATGGTAACAGCAAATAACCAAACCAAGAGCATAACTGCCATAAATTACCTCCAAGTGTGGTGTGTCCATGCACAGAGGGATGCAGAACAACTGGTGTCCAGGTGCCATGGAAACAACTTGGAAATGAATATTATCCTGACACTGTGAGGCTGGCACAAGGCATCCGGAAATGTTCCTTCCACCTCCCCTCGGCTCAGTTGTAAACATGGACACAACACATCATGCAAATTACTGGGCTTGACTACTACCCAAAAGATCCCAAATGGGCCAAGAACATCACATCTGTTACTGTGAACGAACACCAGCACAGACCTCCTGCACCCTTGCAGCAAACCCCCTTTTTAAACAGTTTGCACTGAATCATTTCCTATTGAGAATGGTCTGGTTACGAACAAAAGGGTCTCAGCATGTTCTCTCGAAACTACCTTATATCAAATATGTATGTTCTGTTCCCTTCTCTTTTGTGTTTGCACCAGTCAATGAAACCTGAGTGTGTGTGTGTGTGTATATATATATATATATATATATATATATATATATAAAGATCTCTTTGTATTACTATATGCATTAACCAACTGAACTTCATTTTTACAAGGATCAAATTATGGGTGGGTGGCACAAATGTAGGCCTATACATTTTTTATTTTTATTTTTTTCAGGCAAGATCACGATTCGTTTTCATGTTGGTTTTTGAGACTATTTTGCAAGATACAGGGCAATATAGCCAAACCTTTTTTTTTTTATCTTTAAATAAAAAACGTTTTGAATCATAAACAGCATGATATTATCTTCAAAGATCTCAGTATGTAACAAGTCTTATCCAAATGTCTACTGTGATTTAATTAATTTGCTTAATTATCACAATCTTTTTGACATAATTAATGATCAGTTTGAGTAAACAAATTCATGTGAAACTCAAAACTACACTCACACAAAAATACACAAAAATACACTATTGAAAAGCAATAAAATTTGAGCAAAACAAACCAAAAAAATATGTAAAAGATTTAACAAATACAATATTGTTAAATTCAAAACAATAAAACTCCAATTGTAAAGCTATTTGTCATGGTGTGGGTTTGTCTTGTCATGTTTAGTGGTTCCCTGTCTGTCTATTAGTCATCCCAGGTTTTTCCCAGTAACTACGCCCCCTTGTTATTCTGTATAGCTCGATTACCCCTGTATTTAAGCCCTGTGTTTCAGCCCTGTCTTTGTGAGTCGTTGGATGTTGGAGCGTTGGAGCGTTGGTGTTGATGTTGGTGCGTCAATGTTGGTTGTTCTGTCCCAGAGTCCTGTTTCCTGCTCTGAGTTTGTTTAAACCATTTAAAGTTTAAAGTATGCTGCATTTGGACCCTGCTTCCTCCCTTGCTTCAACCACTTCATGACAGAAGAACTCACCAAAAAATGAATCTAGCAGCACAACTGATATGTCTCTGGGGTGATGATGGCACAGTGGATAAGACACTTGCCTTTGGTGTGAGAGACCCAGGTTCGAATCCACTGTGAGATACCAATGTGTCCCTGAGCAAGACACTTAACCCCTAGTTGCCCCAGAGGCGTGCTGCATTTGGATCCTGCTTCCTCCATTGCTTCAACCACTTCATGACACTATTAGTATGTCAAACTCACCCACAATGAGGGGGGCAGAGGACAACCCCCCCCCAGTCCAATCGTCAGGGTTATTTTACCTGCACATACAGTGCGCATAATAAAATTGGCCTTATAGAGTCTGTTCCATTTGCCAGGGAAGCTATTCAAATTCTGTATTAACACACCACTGCAAAGTGAAATTGATGGAACACGTCCAAATCTGTGCGTGACATCTAGCAAAATATAGATCAACAGTCCAGTCAAAACAGGTTCTTTCATTAAACAGGTGATGCAAAACTCCATCAGCGACTAATATCCACTGGCAGTTGGCTGAGATTGGATTTTTACATTAGTGTCAAAATTTATTCTCAACTCGCTGTGGAAAAAGTTCAATTTTAAGATTGGGCTAGAAGGCTTTGCTGGTCAGAAAAAAAAAATGTGCAGCCACAGTGCTGGGTTTAAATACTTGTAATCAGACAGTTAGTTTTACATTGATTACATTACATGCTTTTCTCACAACATCAGTTAATTATTATTCATAATTTAGTCATTTTACTTTATATATTTTCAAAGTTTCTTTCACGAACTCCTATACATTTGTTCAGAGAGTCTTTCAGGTTCAGGTACACACACAGACACAGATCATTGCAACGTTGCATTTCAAATCAGCGCCTGGTGAACACATTCATTATCATTTGACCATGTATTCCTGACACTTGAAGGCTACTGTCTTTTAAACACATAAATTTACATAATTTAATTTTTACATGCAATGCAGGGAATCAACTACCTTCTTTTCAGCTAAAACTCTCTGCCTTAATATATTTACTTGAAGAAAGCCCTTAGATTTTAAGTTAATACAGGCTACCTTTAAGGCAAACTGTCAGTCTATTTCCATAGACAAGTAAAACCACAAATGCAATCTCTTTAATTCTTGAATGTTTGCCCTTGTCTCGCAGGTGTCTCTTTAAGAGTTGCAGAAAATATCTCAAACGGTGTGCTCATATTTCAACATTTCTCATTTAGTTCTTCTAGGACCAATCCACATTCATTTGATAGCTGTCTACACTTAATCTGTGTGTTAAAAACATGAAACATACAGTTCATGAGAACTTTAAGTCTCCTGACTGTTAGAACAACCTCTGAGAAAAGTAATGTTCTTTCTGTCAAACAATAAAAAGATATAGCAACTAAATCAACTCAACTCTCAACTAGTAGAACAATGTGATAGCAATGCCATGGTTGTAGGTAAGGAAATGCAAGTATTCATAGACATCTCTTAAAGAGGTCCTGTTAAGTCTTGATTTTCTTTTTGGGGTGTACTGGACAGTTTTCATGCTTGATTTTCAAAAAACTTAATTTTACATTATTACAGCACCTCTCTTCCCAGTCTGTCTCAAACGTGCCGTCTAGGTCCCACTTCGATGAAGCCCCTCCCTCCGAATTATGAAATGTGTTGTGATTGGTTAGTGGGCCCAGTGTTTCGTGATTGACACCGCATAGTGTGTGTTTGTGAAATACCCTGCCCCTCCATAACTGCGAGTTCTTCGACATCGCAGCAACACTCTTATCAACTCAACCAGGCCTCTTCACCTTTTTTCGCGTATTCCGTGGGCAGGGATTATTTAAATGAGTACAATTGTGACTTCATAAGATCCGTAAAAATTACGCTGCGTTGTAGTTCAAACGAGCCGTTCATTTTAGTTCTACCAGAAAGACTTGGGAGGCAAAATGCTGTAACACACTCCAAACAGTGCTGGTTTGTTTTAACCCAAATTTGGGTAAAATATGGGCAAACCCAAATTTTGGCTTAAAAATGTAATTTCAAATTTTAACCCAACTTCAACTGTCAACTTTTTTAATTGCATTTTTAACCCAACATTTGGGTTTGTCAACATTTGACCCAAATTTGGGTTGAAACAACCCAAAATTTTTAGAGTGCAAGTATTTATTAACAGCCCAGCAAGCAAATACAAATAGGCCCCGTCCGTAGCTTGCAATCCAAGGGTGAAGAATCTGCATTTCCTGCCTGAAGACGAAGGATAAAGGTGAATGTAAGCGTCAGCATCTGCAAACTCAGATATGTGTAAGTACCGATCTTTTGTTCTACAAGAATTAAAACACGATTGGATAGATGAGGTAATAAATGACGTAATTGAGTCTTCCCGGCAGAACTTATGCTAAAACTTTAATTTCTTGAAAAGTGGATTATGTTGAAAATATCTAAACTTAAAACTTTGTAACCTTCCAGATTTTTTTTTATGCTCAAACAGCAACATTACTCACCGACTAAAGTTGAAAAAGTGGAAAAGCATAATAGGACCCCTTTGAATGTAAAGAAAGTTACCAAAGACGCATCATTTGGATAATGCATGCATGCATGTGACACCCACCTGTCTTATATGTTTTCATTGTTGAAAATATTTCAAGCAGATGCGAATTATTTTGTCATATAGGACAGAATAAAGGAAAACGAATTATTTATGCAAGCATCAGTTTGGCATATGAGCTATGCTGCCGTCTATGAATAATTTGAGTTTTACCAGCAGCTGACCCCTCATTATTGCAGTCCTCAGTAAACCTCTGCATCTTGGGTTTCTTAACAAAAGCTCACCAATCAGATCATCACCACAGCCAATTCAAGTGTTACTCACAAGGTCAAATCTCACTTTTTGCGTAGGTGCTTATCATATAAATTACCGTTTGAAATGTCATCCCGCCCACCACTGCCTTATGATGATTAGAAATAAATATGAGGGTTTTTTACTTCCTTCAAACTAGAAGACTTCATACGATCACTAAGCCAAATTTGGAAAAACAATGACTGATTCCAGACAAGTTTCTCGACACATTGTCTTTTGGTCGGTCAAACATATAGTCCTGCTCATTGATTAGACCACTGGTGCAATGTCAGGCTGGTTAATAGCACCACAGTGTTTAAGTGGAAAGATTTAAACAATTATAAATACATAAATGAAAACTTTAAGTAATCACACTTTCATAATTTGGAGATAACCCGACATAGAAAAAAGTACAACGATATGGATCCCACAGCCATGGCCACTGATTCAAAAGCTACCAAAAAATAACTAAATGAAAAATCTTATATAAAACCACAAATCAATAGTCTGAAATGACTGTCCAGTTCTCCCCAGACAAAAGTGATGGGAAGAGAAACTATGTGAAAGGCTGTCCTGTGCCCTCTTAAATTGGACAGGGAGAACGTTTCCACCAACATCTGATCACAGCTCAGCAAGCTATTATTAAAAAGCCTCCTGCACTAACTAGATTCCCTTGCACTGGATCATAGCAGTGACAAGGCTGCTGTCAGTCAAGGAGTGGAGATGATGACCCTGTCTGGACTACACAACCTTTTGACCACCACCAGACAATACCAGTCCCAAACAGACTCGATTTTATTTCATTTACTGTGAAGTGAATGTGTTGGTTTTATTTTATTTACTGTGAAGTGATAGTGTCGGTTTTATCCATGCTGAAGCTTTGGTGTAAAACAAGGATTTTTTTTTTTTTTTTTTTTTTACATTTATACATCTGGCAGATACTTTTATCCAAAGTGAAGTGACACTGAATCAAGCTATATTATTTCCTTGAGAGTTGCTAGCATAATTATTTACTGTTTGTAATAATAATAATAGTACATTTGACAATTTATTGCACCATTAATAATTTTTGGTTGTTATTATAATAATTACATTAACACCAATAATAATTATAATCATATTTTCTAAATGTCATAATCATTTGTTAACAAACAAGTATTCATTACTTCAATGAGCTCATTGTTTCTGCATTCAATTATTGCACTATTTAAGTTAATTAATTTTTAGCTAACAGTGACATTGTATATTACTGAAATACTTAGACACCTCTGATAACAGAACACTCTAAATTGTATTGTGGACACATGCAAAAAGCAAAGCTGCTTTGAAATGATGTGTATTGTGAAAAGCGTTATACAAATAAAGGTGAATTGAATTGAATAGTATACAAATACAAATAAACACATCATTTTTAATGTAAAAATGCGAAGAAAACAAACTATAAAATGTGGTTTAAAGCCTTGCCTATACTGAACAGGAACATAATACAAATGATATAAATAAACAAATAATAATAAATGGATATAATAAAATTTAGAATTTCCCATTCAATTGTGGACATGCAAAATGCTTGTCACTGGAAACATATTTGCGTCTGGTAAATGTAAAGGGCAGCTTCATAACCTTTCACCAGCCTGCAATCAGGAGAACCTTGAGACAGACAAAAGCGCAATCAAAGTCATTTACTTCTCTTTGCTATTGTACAGGTCAATAGCTTCTGCAAGACAATTAATAACTACACTCTGACCTGCTGATTGTTCAAGATTATATGGTGAGAAGGACAGACATCATCTACACTTTTTAGCACTGATTCCATCTTACATTAATTACAGACAAAATATAAACCGTATATCTAGAACAAGCCAAATCATGAAAGAACCTGCTGAATAAAATTTGACTCCTAATCAAATTACACTCAAACAGTCGAGGACAAGCTGACCGGGTCTTCGGCCTCCATCCGAATGAGCCTTCACAGATTTCAATGCATGATTAGCTGTGATCTTAGGTGGGCTGAAAGACTCACTTTTTCAGCCTTCAGCACAATTACTTAGTTAAACAGGTAGGAACTTCCCTGCATTGTGGCCACAAACAGCACAGAAAATTAATGATGGAATAAGACACGATGACAACGAAGACATCACAGGAATCCCTGCCTATTAAATCTGCAATGTTTTGAAGTTTTCACACTGGTGGAGAGTACAGTAGCAATAGGCCGGCAATCCCTGCAGTCTTCAAAGAAACCTATTCTCAATGAAGTCTAATTAAAGTTTCAGAGCTCTGCGCATCTTCGGCGGCATGCAGGGGATGCGGGCGGGTTATTTGTGTTTCGTCATATATCTGCAGTGAGGAATAGACTGTGAATGAAGAATAAAGCTGCAGTCCTGACAACTTTTTCTGTCGATAGGGCATCCAGGAACCTCCGTGGGAGATGATTCTCCCTGAGGAGTTGGATGGTTGCCTCAGGCAAGGTCTCTGAGGAAGAGTGATCGTACCTACAGGCACACAGTTTTTCTGTTCAATAGACGCCACACTTCTGGCGTTTTTATCCACAAGTGGGAAGATTAAGCTTTTTTTTTTCTTATTTTATTCATCTACCTGTCACTCTCCCTTAGTCCTACATAGAGACTGGGGTCAAATTCCTCAGTTGTTTAAGGTTGGGTTTAACTTGATTTATTGAAAGATCATGACATTCCGGTTCGGCTTTCTCCTCTGGCTCAGTTCAACAATTCTATCAGCGCTGTCGCCGCATTTTCCCCTCGTTTTATTGAAAAGCTCAATGAATATGCCTCTGTAACTTCATTCCAGGTCATCCTATTTCACTTATGACTTCTGTCGAAAACTAAATAAGATTTGTTTTGTTTTTTTTTCACAGAAAGTCAAGTGCTTAACCAGCAAAGCACTTGAACTAAATTACCATACTCTTTTGTCTGCCTATTTAAAACCATTATAAGCATTTAATCCCTGCACTTACACCTTGATTTCATCCGATATTAACAACTATAATTAACCGACAATCCCTCGCACTTGACCTTGAGGTGATTTCCTTTATGAAGGACTAATGCACTTAACTATGACCTCACAGCATGTACATGCTTGCAAAGAAGCTTGTTCATCGTCAGCTAATTAATAACATCTCAACAGCAAAACCATGTTTTAAAGAATCAGCTCACTCCATAATTAAAATGTCCTGATGATTTACTCACTCTCATGTCATTCAAGATGTTTTTTTTTTCAGTTTAAAAGAAAGTCCATTTCAGGTTTTTTTCTCCATATAGTGGACTTCAACGGAACGAACGGGTTTAAGTAGGGCTGTCACGGTTATGGATTTTCCCTTGAAGTAATGTCGGGTGGCTCAATAGCTAGATATGCGGTATTACCGCCATTTACGAGGACATTTTCAGTTACCAATGTAACCAAAACTAAACAGCGTATATATGCGCATTGAAAGGCTTTCACTCAGCACATAAATTGACAACGGACTTTGAGCAAGTCATTAAACCGTTCATTCAACGAACACGTTCAAAAAAGCTGATTCATTAAAAGAGATGTAATGAAACAAGATGTTAATTATGATGTTTTAACTTTGAGTTCCACTTTTCAAGAGACCAATATAGCATTGATTCAATGCGTGACTCGCTGATTTTATTTCCCCGTGGCTTCCTCGCGCTGTGGGATGATGACCAGCGCTGCTGCTGACGTGCATTTATAGGAAATACCCTTGACATGGACGTTAAAATGATGATACGACAAATATTCCAACTCGATCTCACGAGAATTCGTCCGAATTTTACGAGGTGGCTAATTTGTGACAATTCGTACGACCTCACTCGTACGAATTAGTACAATTTTTGCTAAATCGTACATATTTTACAAATTGGCCAATTCATATGAATGACCTACAGTACCCCTGACCCCACCCCTAAACCTACCCATCACATGGGTTTGGACAAATCGTACGAGTGAGGTCGTGTGAATTAGTACGAATTAGCCACTTTTTAATCACTCGTACGAATTCGTACGAATTGCACTTTCCTTTGACACGGCAACCTTTTCACGACTTCAAAGACAGGCCTCTGTAGGCTACACATCACCAAGATAAACAATCATGTTATCATCATGAACTTGTTCAACATTCAATACACATACATGAAGTTCAAAACAAGAAGGGTAGGCCTATAGCCTTATAAAAAAAATGTGAATATCGCGGTTGCTGCGGTTACGTGCAATCCTCTGCTATTGACTTGTCAGAAGTGCGGTACTATAATATTCCAGTTATCGCGACAGCCCTAGGTTTAAGGTCCAAATTGCAGTTTCAATGCACCTTCAAATGGCTCTACTCAACCCCAGACGAGGAATATGAATCTTACCTAGCGCAATGATTGGCCATTTTTAAAAAATAAATAAATAAATAATTTATTTACTTTTTAACCACATGCTTGTCTTGCATTAGCTCTGCAATGCACGTCCATTACTTCATCGGGCTTGTGCAGGACCCTTTGAAACTGCATTGAAACTGCAATTTGGACCTTCAACCTGTATGTCCACAATATGTTTCCCTCAAAAACGTAAATTCTTTTCGACCGAGGAAAGAAAGACATGACCATCTTGGATGACATGGGGGTGAGTAAATTATCAGGAATTTTTAATTCTGGAGTGAACTAATCCTTTAAATTGCAGATATAAGTCATCCTGCTATATTCAGTGTGCCAATGGTCTTTTGTGGTCCAACATTGGATTTTTCCAAAATGTATGGAAGGCACAAATACTTTAGTGCTTAGTGCAGTGTTCCCCCGGCTGGCTTGAAAGTATGAGTAATGATGGCTGGACGCTATTAGCTTGTAATTGTGCAGCTTGGGCTGTAACTCACTCTCATCTTTTATGGGAAGTGTAATCAAATGGTCACTCTATCGCCACAATAAATCACAAACTCTCCTCATCGCTTTCTGCTCATTTTCATTTCATAACTGCAGCTGCTCTCTGCAGTCAGTGATGCATTGAAAAAGACTAACACAACAAGCGAAATTGAAACATTTAAAAAAGATTAAAAAGCAAAATCGCTATTCACTTGACAAATTAATTCATGTTGCATCAGTTGAAATGTTGGATTCAAATTCCGCTCAAATACTAAAAAAGTGTTTCCACTCATTTTGACATTTTTTTTCATCATTCTTCAAAGCCACATTATTATAATCACAAGCTTATGCAAGTCTTATAGTCTCATATTACAAACAATTCCTCAACTTCAAACAAAATCTCTAGGGGTTGAAACATTTGTGTCAAACCACCCTGCCCTACTGCCATATTGAGTTCATCTCAATGTGTATTTGTTTATATTGAATATAGGGAATAGAGGGGCAGTCGGTCGATCCAGTTGCATCACAGTTTGAAAATGACTGGCTTATCTGAGCCAGTCATTTGCCTTTTTTTAGACATTTTAGGGCAAATTTTACAGGAACGCTAAAGGATTACATGTATAGAGGCTCTTATACTATCAATAAAGGTTTGGCCACTCAATGTTGCTATAATGGTAAAATATGTTTATATATATATATATATATATATATATAGTGCTGGTGCTGGTCCTCTACCAATGGCATGCTTGAGATCGCTGATGAAGGTTCGGCGACAAGTCTTGTGGGGTCGGCCCCAGACACACTTGGCACCCGGGGGCCTCCAGTGCATTGCCACCCGGGGAATGCAATGTCGTTGCATTCATAAAATATGCCCAGCTAGCCTGAGTCGTCATTGCATGATAGTGACTTGAAGGCTGCTGGAATTTCCCCGCAGTAAGACTTCTTCGTTTGGTGATGCGGTTGATATACCAGATCTTGAGAATCCGCCGGAGACATCGTTAGTGGAATGCGTTTATCCTCCGGACAGTGTGTGCCATTAGTTTCCACGTTTCGCATGCGTAATCGGATCCTTCTTTAGGCATCGGACCTTGACTTAAACATCTTATTTTGTGATCTACAGAATAAAGAAAATCATACAGGTTTAAGTTCTAAGTCTGGAAAAGCAAGTTGTATGCCATTTGTACAGTATATAACAGTAAAAAAAAGAACCTCCATTATTACATGCTTCTTAATAACAAATTCTTGTAACAAAATATTGATTTTAAATATGAATGACAAATTGTATGAGCTCATAAGCTAAAGAGGTTAGGTAGTTTTTTTGGTCCTAATCTGTTCAGGGTAAGTAAGGGCGTGTTTTATTTATCAAATCTGCCCTTATGGGGTAACATATGTGTAGTGGGGAGCAGCTTACTGTAGCATTACTGGAGCTGCTCTGTGTTTTGCGCTCTGATTGGGGCCAATAAGGCAGTGCCTGTTCAAGGATGAGGACAACCTGTCCTCTGGCACTGGTTCCCCTTTCCTGGGTATAATTAGCTTTGATTTAAAGATGGAACACAGACCTATTATTTAATATAACTGCTGCTAATGGTGGCAAATTGTACTAATAATCTCATGCTGGAGTTTATGGAGGTCAGAAGAGGAAGCAGCAAGAAAATGAATGTCAGAAAGTGCTGCTTTACTCAGAGAAGCCAGACACTGACAAACACTCACACACACACACACACACACACACTGTTACAAACTCTTAGTATCTAGAGGCAGAAGAGGTAACATTGAGGTCATGATAAAATTTGGTGTGATTGTGGTGGCAAGAGACAACATGTCACAAAGTAACGCGAAAGAAAGATAATTTATTATCCAAAACTGAATTAATTATACAAAAAGATGAATAATAGTAATAATATTATTGGTGAATAAACAAGGAACAATAAGCAAAACATTTACAGATCAAAAAGTTATCAGATAAATAAATAACCCAAGAGAAAAAAAGGGGCGCAATTAGTGAAGCCAAAGAAATGAAAAGAACAAAACAAAACTCATTCTACCTTGTAATTAAACTTCTAATCTAACTAATAAAAAAGAAAAGAAAAGTAAAGACATTAATTAAGTTAGGGTGTTTGATGCTGAAGATTTGCTCAAACTAACAAATACAAAACATTCAGAGGGTGGCATTCCTGTTCTTACCTGGGTACATTGCAACATGCTTTATAATTGTCACCATTGTTGAGAATCACGGGCTAATTATTGATGTCTTTGTGTCTTAAAAAACTTGTAAAACATTGTATAAGAGAAACTTTAAAGATATTATTTTGAATATGTTGTGAACATTCAAAATATTATGCTGTACAATGTCACTGCTGCTATAATTAAGAAAAGAAATTAGGCTCTAAATGAGATCAGTGATTCAGGTCGAATGATTGTGAATGAATGATTATGTTAAAACACAACCATCACCAGCAGATTACTTTTTTATTTGTTCATCTGGCTGTCATAATTCAAGTACTGCAGCCAAACAAAATTTAAAGTTGATGAATTAAGGGTCAAGAGCCCAACTAAAGCAAATACTAATACTACTAATCACCATAATGGTGACTTAAAAATTCAGTTTTTCTCCTTCAGTGATTCTGCTTGTTAACATCTGGTGTCTTCAATAATGCCCAATCATCACTCAAGTATTCACTCATCACTTAATTATCTTATGAAATTTAACACTCTTGAGAGTTTATATAATTCACACTTTTAAATGTGAATTTAACACTGGGGATTTTGCTGTGTATACATCGAGTTACCTAGGTGTTGTTTTGTGTAAGTCACGTGACATTTAACTTGTCCACTTTACACTTGGTCGACCAACAACGCCATCCAAAGGCAGAAAGAGAACGCAAAGGTAAAAAGTTTCACAACAATATTCAAAAATGAGATAACAACTAAAAGCAACTGTGACGATCAGCAGCCGTGGTGCCCTCGAGAGCCACTAGAGGGCACCCTCTCCCCATGTTTGTTTCCCCTTGGACTCTTTGTGTTTCATTATGTTCAGCTGTGTTTCATTATTGGTTATTGAGTTCCTTATTTAAGCCTGAGTTTTCCCTGTGTCCCTTGCGAAGTCTTGTTACCCTGTAAGCGTACAATTCCGAGCGTTATTCCCTGTTCTGTGTCTCCGTGTTTCCCTGGACTCTTGACCCTTGCCTGTTTCCTGGACTGCTCTCGAACCTGTGCTGCCTGCCTCGACCATTGCCTGTTTAGACCACGAGTTTCCGGATTGCCCCTTTGTTTAAGCGTTTGCCTGTTTTCATGTCTGCCTGTTTAAATAAAGTGCTGCACATGGATCCGACCGTCTCTGTCCGTACGTTACAGAAGACTTCGCCAAACGAGGATCCAGCAGACTTTCTGCATCTATCCGCCGTGGTCAAGACCCGCTCTTCAATGCTAGCCTCTCATAGTTCTCAGCTGGCGAGACTAACTTCTCTCCTCGAGGAACTAGCTAGCTCCGTGCAATCATGGTCTCCGCAGAGCTCAAGCACAGCGGCTAATCAAGCCCAAACCCCCGCTGCACCTGTTCCACCGCAACCCTGTGTGAGTACCGCATGCAGTAATTCCAGTACGCCGTTTCCCGAGAAGTTTAATGGCTCACCTGAAGCGTGTGAAGGATTTCTGCAGCAGTGCAGCTGGTACATGAGTCATCAGCCCCAGTTATACGCCTCGGATATCGACCGCGTTTCTTTCATCTGCTCACTGTTAACTGGAAAGGCTCTGGAGTGGGCAGGCACGTTTTGGGAACCAGGTCGGATGTCGTTTCCTCCTTTCGACGTGTTTACCGCCCTGTTCAGAAAGGCTTTTGAACTCCCCGCAGAAAAGGAGGGTCTCGAGGAACTGCTCTTTTCCCTGCGCCGGGGAGTTTCGTATGCGGCGGATTTCTCTCACTCACTCCGCACGCAGCATAAGCCTCAGCTCGCTAAACTGTTTGATCCTCCCTTAAGGACCGTCAGAGGAGCTTCTAAGCATATCGTTCCTGCCAAAACCACTCATGTCGGACCCCTCGAGCCCGTATCCCGCACTGGCCCTGTTAAAAGTGCTGTTCCTAAGACAGCGGAGGTGTCGCGGGTCGAACCGGAGTTTGAGCGCGTGCCAGCCGACTCGAGTGAGTCAAGTGCCGAGCTGAGTGAATCAAGTGAGTCAAATAGCGAGCTGAGTGAATCGAGTGCCGAGTCAAGTGAGTCAAGTGCTGAGCCGAGTGAATCAAGTGTGTCCAGTGTTGAATTTAGTCTGTCCAGTGAGTCTTCAGTTCAAGTATTTGAATCTCCTCTTCAAGTATTTGAATCTCCTCTTCAAGTGAGCGCTGCATCTCCTCTTCAAGTGAGCGCTGCATCTCCTCTTCAAGTGAGCGCTGCATCTCCTCTTCAAGTGAGCGCTGCATCTCCTCTTCAAGTGAGCGCTGCATCTCCTCTTCAAGTGAGCGAGTTGTCCAGCCAAGCGAGTGTGTCTAGCCCTGTGACGCGCCGCCGCAGGAGGAGAAGGAGGACTCGTTTGGTTCGCCAGGCCCCGGTGAGCGTGCCCAGACTCCTCGCCCTGCCGGCCCCGCCGCTGCGCCTCGCCCTGCCGGCCCCGCCTCTGCGCCTCGCCCTGCCGGCCCCGCCTCTGCGCCTCGCCCTGCCGGCCCCGCCTCTGCGCCTCGCCCTGCCGGCCCCGCCTCTGCGCCTCGCCCTGCCGGCCCCGCCTCTGCGCCTCGCCCTGCCGGCCCCGCCTCTGCGCCTCGCCCTGCCGGCCCCGCCTCTGCGCCTCGCCCTGCCGGCCCCGCCTCTGCGCCTCGCTCTGCCGGCCCCGCCTCTGCGCCTCGCTCTGCCTGCACCCTTCAAGCTCCGGGAGGCCTTTCCTGTACCAGTTCACCACCCAGAGGCTCCTCCCGTGAATTTCCCCAAGTATTTTTTTGGGGGGGGCAGTAGGTACTCTGTGGGGGCCATGGAGGTGATCCTGACATGGACCTCTGAGTCCGTGAGGGCCATGGAGGCGAGGCTGTCATGGACCTCGCCTGTGTCTCCTCCGCCCTGGCCGCCATCACGTCCTGCTCCTTCCTGGTCACCCACGCTCCACGGCCCCAGGCCTCTCCATGTGCCTGGCCTCCTGCCTCTCCATGGGCCTGGCCCTCCATCCCAGCCCCCGTTGACCTCCCCCCGGAGCTCTTAGGAGTGTCTGGAAGCCGCTCCTTAGAGGGGGGGTTATGTGACGATCAGCAGCCGTGGTGCCCTCGAGAGCCACTAGAGGGCACCCTCTCCCCATGTTTGTTTCCCCTTGGACTCTTTGTGTTTCATTATGTTCAGCTGTGTTTCATTATTGGTTATTGAGTTCCTTATTTAAGCCTGAGTTTTCCCTGTGTCCCTTGCGAAGTCTTGTTACCCTGTAAGCGTACAATTCCGAGCGTTATTCCCTGTTCTGTGTCTCCGTGTTTCCCTGGACTCTTGACCCTTGCCTGTTTCCTGGACTGCTCTCGAACCTGTGCTGCCTGCCTCGACCATTGCCTGTTTAGACCACGAGTTTCCGGATTGCCCCTTTGTTTAAGCGTTTGCCTGTTTTCATGTCTGCCTGTTTAAATAAAGTGCTGCACATGGATCCGACCGTCTCTGTCCGTACGTTACAGCAACAGTGTTACGATGGTTACAGAAAATTTAGAAAATTAAGAAAATTTCAGAGAGAGCGAGAGAGAAACACAGCCACGCACAACCACAGGGACCTAACACGCACACACACCAACATAACTGAATAATGTCAAATACATAATGAAAAGATCAGCATTGGTGGGACGAAAATGAAGGACTAATGACAAATGGGCTATATATATAGGGGTGTAACAAAACACGTATTCGTACATAACATTTTTTGCATGCATACCGAACAAATACATTGTTGGGATGCATTTTCCGGTTTAAGATGTAAGTTCTCATCTTACTGGATCTGACTTCTGTTTTTGACAGTAAACCTGGCAGATCCTCTATGTCAACCCTCATGATGAAGGGCATCTCAGGAACTGCACTCCATAGTTCACTGCTTATGGTCTTAGCCAATTCAACACTTCATCACAACTTCTTCATTCAGCTAGGTTTGACAAACATAACTTCATCCAGGACAGCCAGGAACCTTGGAATTGTGACTGAAGATCAGTTAAACTTCACAGACCACATTTCTTGAACTGCCTGATCCTGCAGATTTGCCTTATACAACATTAGGAGGACAACATATGCCCTTCCTATGCTACACAACTCCTCGTCCGAGCTCTTGTTCTATCCGGACTGCGCTATTGTAATGCTCTCTTGGCAGGCATTCAAGCATGCACTGTCAAACTTCTTCAACTGATACAGAATGCTGCAGCTAGAGTGGTCTTTAACGAGCCGAAGAGAGCACACGTCACTCATAAAATTGCACTGGTTGCCAACTGCCGCTCACATCAAATTCAAGACAATGATGTTTGCCTGCAGAACAACTACTGGCTCTGCTCCCCTATACCTAAACTCACTTCTTCAGACCTATGCGCCCTCAATATGCTTGTGTTCTGCAAGTGAATGGTGCCTTGTGGTGTCATCCCAAAGAGGGACAAAATCACTTTCACAGAGTTTTATTTTGACTGTTTCAAGCTGATGGAATGACCTGGCTGACTCAGCCTGAGCTCCAGAGCCATTTTCAAGAAACTGCTGAAGACACATCTTATGCCTAATTCACACAACTTTAAAGGTTGGCAGATCGCTGTGTTGTTCAGACTACATGACTTGCTTTCTATAATCTGAAGTCTTGAAGTCATTGTGGTCCTCACACTACGTGACACTGCATGAATGAATCGAAACAGGGGGTCACACACTATAGCTATCACCTAACGACTTGGATTTAGACATATACAGCTATAGAACTGCACCAAAAGGGCATTTAGATATTGAGATGACTAGTTTGTCTCTCTTTTCTATGTTGGTGCTTGTTTCTATTTCCAGAGAGAAATTGGGTTTAAATTAAGATGCTATGCATGAAGACATTACTGGCACAATAATGGAGGACTATTCACTGAGCTATCTGGGATGTTGTTCAGCAACCTTGATTGAGCACCGCTCTAAAGACACAGGTGTGATTGCCTCAATAGCCACATTACCAGCTGGGAAACTAACTTTTTTTTTAAACAACTGAAAGTTTGACAGCCAAGGATCACGTCAAGCTCATTTTATCCAGCAGTGTGGCATGTTGTCATAATGGAACCTGCTTTGAACATCCAATTATAGACTTTTGTTTTCTTAAACTGCATGTAAAAAACTTTAATTTTTTCAACACCTGAAAGTCAGGACAAAATATATTGTCAAACCTGACTGACAAATGTATTGCTATTTGACTATTAGGCTAGTGGTATATATATATTGTACCTCTAAAGGCATCTTTGTCAATGCAAAGCTTGTCTGCCACAATAGTATATGCCACAGTAATTTCCAGCCCATTCTCACCCCCAAGGCTTCACTTAACTGACGCCTTGGGAAGCATTTGGACATGCTTCAATATCTGACGCTTTAGGCGCCCTTTAGCGTCAGTTGGATGACGCCCTAGGATCGCGTGTACCCTACCCCCACCCCACACCTAAACCTAACCGCGTCCTCTAACTGACGCTTTCCTAAGCAATTTATTACAATTTAAAATGACCATTTTCTATTTTAATTGTTTTATTCATTCCTTGAATGCAAAGCTGAATTTTCAATGTTATTACTCCGGTCTTCAGTATCACATGATCCTACAGAAATCATTCTAATATGCCGTTTTGCTGCTGTAGAAACATTTCATATTACCTGAAAACAGTTTGGCTTAATATTTCGTGGACATAGTGATCATTATAGATTTTTAGGATGCTTTGATAAAAAGAACTCTGGCGAGGAGGACAAGGGCCATGAGAGAACTGCACAAGGCTGGTGGTGTGATTAATTATGAGCGACGCACCAGTCTTGTATCTCTCACGGACGAGAGGAAGCATAAAACGAGGAGTGACGGCAGTGAAGATTAAGAGAGGACCAGGTCTGGATTTTTTTTTTTTTTTTTTTTTTTTAAATATGCTGATATGTTTTATGATGTGTGCCGGCAGTCGACCGTGAGAAGACAGTTCCCGCCTCCTTCCCACAACAATGAACTGTGTTGCAAGAACCTTCAAAAGAACAACATTTATTAGAAATTTTACTTTTTTGTAAGAACGTAAAATTGTTTACCGTCACTTTTGATCAATTCAATGTATAAATCTAGCTAAAGCCAAACTTTTGAATGGTGTACACATTGTCCAGCTTGATGTTCTCAAATCATGCCAACACACTACATGCATTTCATGACATTAGACAGCACACTGAACTGATCCATAACACTATCCTATTGCAATAGCTGCAGGAACAGTTATTTGTGGTTTGGTAAAGTAGATTTCTTATTGTTCTGAAGTAATGTAGCGACGCCAGCGATACACAACCATCGGCCTCGCTCAGTCGCTAGTGTAATATAATCTAAATGTAATGTGCAGGTCTTGACTCTTTGTGGAATATGATATTGTGGTATGCTTTCAGGCTATGCTAACAAGGACCTCTAGAACTCGATATGCCTGGTTTAGTCCCCGAGTGGGCAGTTCATGTCCCATAGCAACAGTGTCATACTTCATGGGTGTGAGTGTGCGTGTGGAGCGCTGGATATAAACCTGATATTTTTTGATTTGCAGGTCCCTCTTTCTCTGAGCTAATATCTGCCTGCTTATGGCTCCACACAATAGCTGCTCACTAAAATGCAATGGAAATTACAGATTTTTTTTTTTTTACAGTTTTTATAAAGTGGCATAAAATGCTTGTAATGTATGCCATCATTTTCAGTTAAACCAAAAACACTACACAATATGGAAATGATGGTACACATGGAGAACTGTACTAATGATACACTAACATTGTCGTTCAGGAAAGGCCACCACATTACTAACGTATATTCTCTCACAGACCTCCATCTCATTTAATTATCATTAGGGCACTGGAAGACCTGCACACCTCACCGTTAAGTTAATTATGATTAATAATCCTGCCAAGCGAGGCACACAGCCAAAGTCAGTCGTGGATGTCTGCCAAAACCAGTGCAGGACTGGTTAATAAGGATGTCCTACAACTACTCATTTCAGATAAAGTCAAAAATAATAGGCAAAGCAAATACTATGTCCTTGCATGCTCATTGTCTCTGCAACAAATCTAAGGTCCATTGATTCGACAATATACAAAACTCTACAGGTGTATCTTTTTAAGTATGATAAAACAATGCGCAAATTGATCAGATATGGTACATGTGCTTCAAATTGTTGGATGCAGATGATCCGAGTTCACACCCTATCATATCTCTGTGCAATAATCATGCTGTCTAATCAGCATCTTGATTTACCTGTGCTCACTAACACAGATTTAGAACAATATTTGAGAAAAATAGGCTTTTTGTTTACATAGAAAAAGACCTAGATCTTTAAGTTCAGCTTATGAAAAAAGGGGGCAAAAACATTTTATAATTCTGTTCAATGTAGTTCAACTCGAAGAGCCTGGCAACACCAAGATCATGGGTTTAATCCCAAGTTAAAAACACCAACATTTTGCATAAAATACATTTGAATGAAATGTACTGTATGCCAAATTCGTACGTAAATGATACTATTTAAGTTTGCTATTCGCTATTATACCTTTTCCAAGTACTTAAAGGGATAGTTAATGATATAATTAATTTTTTTAGGGGAACTAAAAGCTACTCAAACTAAAGCAGATCAATGTAGAATTAAGTCTATGTTTCCATTAGAAAATAATACTATATTTTACATATTTAAAAAAAAAATATATATAATTTCAAAATGTGTGTGTGTTGATATAAAAATGGTTTATCAGGTGTATATTTATGCAAGTTATATCTATAAGCACCAGCAACAAAATGTTGATGATAATGCATTGTTCTTCCACTATAACTCAAAATGTAATTTTAGAGTTCCAAAACTTAGGTTGATACAAAGCAAATCAATGTCATTCACAGAATAACTTGCCTGTCTTTTAATGTGATTATTGAATTTAGTGAATTCATTTTCTCTATTATTCAACATAAAGCCCCTTAACGTATTATTGCCTTCTTGTTTGTAGCTCTGCAGCTTTTACAATGTGCCATGAAAGAATGGGTGCCTATTATAAAACACAGCAGCAGTCTAGAAGTTAAATTATCACTTTGTCTGCTCGAGAAATATTGCACAGCTGTGAAGTTATAACTGCAGGTAATTTATCCATTCATATTCTGCTCTCTATCTTTGGCCTTCATTGTGCCTAGGAAGTTATTAACTTCTAACAGGACTTTGCATATTTGTTTAAAGTGAAGATATAGGAAACATGATTAACTATGGAAATGATTTGATGTAAACCAAACCAAAAGCAAGCTTTTGGAGTGAATGAGAAAGTAGGAACACCAACCATAAGAATTCCTTTGCATTTAAAGAACAAATTAGCATTTAGTATTTCATAGCTGTATAGAGTTCACACAGTTCACAGACAATGGTCAAAAACACAGAGATCTTTAGACCAGGAGTGATTTAAAAGGTGCAGTGACGTTTTTTTTGTTTGTTTTGCATGGGCTGCTACCTTGACTTCATGTTTACAGGTTAAATAGGGCTGTTGCATATGAGAAGGGGATATTTTGATTCTATGATTTTATGCTATTCACCCTGAAAAAAAAAAAAATGGTATATTATATCACACATCTGTTTTTGTGCTCAGTGTTGGTTTAATAACAACTTGTGGGTAATTTTCGTTCCCATGATCCAGTCTGTCCAACATTATGAAAAATGTTAATTAAGTGATTAATTAGTTCGGATTTTCGAAATGAACCACTGTAATCCATATGGTGCCCAATTTATCCACGCTAAGAAATAATGAGATCCATTTTTAAATAGTGTGACAGTAGCTCAGCTCAGTGTTCAAAATAGTGTCGTTTTTCAGTAACTTGTCTCGTTTGTGAGTGTTGTGCACACAACCATTCAGCCGTGTAAACCGAATCAATGATAAAACACAATTCTAAATTGTCCACACATAATTTTGGGATGTCCTTTTCATTTCAGTGAACAACAAGTTCATAGATTCTGTTTGATACAATAAGGTTTTTAAAATCAAAATCGATTAGTCTTGAATGGTTTAATCAAAATCGATTCTAGTCTTGAATGGTTTATTTAAAAATAAAATGTCACAAAACTCATCTGTGAATCTGAATCCACTAGCATCGATTGGAACCATATGGCAGCAAAGACAACATAACATGGAAGAATGCAGATGTTTGAGACCTGTTCATGGACCCAAACGCCATGAAAATCACTTCCAATCTTAAAAAAAAAGAAAAATGAACTCAATTTTCCAACCGTGCTGACTGATGACAGCTCAATTTAAAGACCAAACTACCAACAGCACAAGCTTAGACTTCTAAATACACTCTTTCTACCTTTCGACACAACTGGAATTGACTGAATTACCTCCGCTATCCTTTTTAGCAGACCACATGATAAGTGATCCACCTCAAAACCCAGTGCAAACCCAGTGTTTCTGTGTGACGGGGGGAATCGAAACCCCGCACTTCTGTGCTTTGTTGTAGTTATGATGTCAGGCCCTGTTGGGAATTCACTCACCTCTGTGGTTTCGGGTACATCAGATAAGGAATGAAAATGAATAATTCATTTTTTTTTCTTCTTCATTGCATTGATTGCAATTGATGCTGTTATCTGGGATATCCAATAGCATTTATGTCAAGGATCAATCAGCTTGATGATCAACATCTCATGTTCACTCATGACATTGTGGGTCACAATGGGAAAATGAGATAACTTAATCCTCTTCCTTCCTGTACATAAAGGAAATCTACATCCACAAATGCGGACATGCGGATTGGATGTCAACATTCACTTACAGCTTCTACCTCCCTTTCTTTTTCCTCTCTTCCATCAGTCCTACAAAGAAGTATTTTCATCATAAGCAGCAACAAGGGAAATAATCTAGTCACAGTGGAGGTTACAGGTAGTAATAAAGGAGGAAAAAACCCTTAGTCTGGAAGCATTTTCTAATCAAAGACTTCACACACCCCACTACTGTAAGGATGTGAGAGAAAGAGCAATGCAATCTTATAAAGAAACAAAACTTTAGTAGTTTTTTTTTCTCCTGAAGCACCGCAGTATTTAAATATTGCTATAGTGCCAGTTCAGAGGAAATTATTTCATCATTTATTCACATTCGTATTGCTCAAAATCTATTGTCTCTTTTTTTAAAAGAATATTCAAAAATGCACCACAAAAGTGGTCCATTATAATTGTGCACTACATTGCAAGGCTTTTACTCAATGAAAGGATACAGTAGACATACATCCATCAGTCATAACCTTGCCATAAGTGTCAATTATTTCCCAATGCAATCCTCTGATTGCATCCCATTTTAGAGGAGAGAGAAAGAGGAGAGAAAGAGAGACTGAAATGTAAATTTGACCTTTCTTCATTCTCCAAATCTGATCTGAGGTCAGTGCTTTATCTCTTGTAACATTTATCTGCATTCAGTAATGACCTTCCCATCATGCTGTACTGGAATACTGATGGGACTTAAACTTCACTAGCTGTCAGAGGCCATGGATACTCACACTAAACATGATCATGTCCTGCAGTGTGTAGAGCTGTAAAAAAATCCTGACTAGTCCCCATTATGTCAGCAAGCACCCAGTTTTCAGTATCTGGTTGCCTAATCTTGAGCAATCCTTTCCGGTTCTCTCTATGAACACTAATGGTGCTGTTTCAGCTCATTGCAGATGATGCCATTTTGTCTTGAGGCTTAATCTCTTGTCATTTCTTTCCCTCGCTCTCTTTCTCTGCAACTGTGAGCAAGGGATGTATTTCTGAAGTATGTACTAAGCAATGTTATATTGTTTGTAAGAATGAGGTGACGGAACGAGTTTACAAATGTGGGGCCATCGTGTTGATGCAGCTAAGTCAAGTCAAGTCACATTTATTTACATAGCTTTTTTTTTTTTTTTTTTTTTACAAAACTGATTGTCTCAAAGCAGCTTTACTGAGATGACAGGAAAATATTGCAAGGAACCAAAACTCCATCAGGTGACAGAATGGAGAAAAAAAAAAAAAAACCTTGGCAGAACCCAAGCTCAGTCAGGGGGCCAGTTGTCCTCTGCCTAATGAACGAATAGTGAATGATTATGATTCAGGCAGCATTATTGGTCAGAGGTCAGAATATTATCCAGTTCAAGATAGTTAACCTAGACGTCCCAGTCACGGAACAAATTAATATTGCCTGAGAAACATCCTTTATCCTATATTAATGCTGCCTTCAGGTGCTATCTGATTTTTTATTTTTTTTACTTCCCACTTCTGAAGTTATAATTACAAGCGTGTTGCATTCAAGTGTTTTGTTGTCAGAAAGAACAGGAAACATGGAGAACATCGGGTTTATTCACGCCTATTTCTTGGGGAAATCGTATCAAAGCCAAAATGATATGTAGTGTCCCATTCGTTGACAGCACGGTTCATGTTATATGGTTATCTAGACTATAATATCTATGCACAGCAGCAATCGTTTTCCTCTCCGCCATGTTTAAATAATATATCATCTCTATCTAAATCCAAATATTGTGATTCTCAATTAGTTCAATATCCAGAATTGTGCAGCTTAACACAGTCTCATCCCAAAAAGTCATATAACTGACGTCTTGGGACGTTTTTTGACCATACGTCAATATCCGCCTTTTTAGGGCCCCCTTAAACGTCGGTAGATGGCGGTCCCGGGCCGTCATACAACTGACGCTTCACCTTTAACATCAGTTAGGTGACGGGTTAGGTTTAGGGTTAAGTTTAGGTCTGGGGTAGATCCCATAACCTCATCTACCGATGTTTAAGGGGGCCCTAAAAAGGCGAATATTGACGTATGGTCAAAAGACGTCCCAAAACGTCAGTTATATGACGTCTTGGGATGAGACCGGGTTGTGCAGCTCTAACGTGAAGGAATTAAAATGCTGAAAATAATTTATTATGAAAATTTCAGTTAATGCCAATAAATGAAGCACGGACCTAAACAGGTTTTCTGGGAAATCACAAGTGCCTTCAAAAAATCTACATAAAAGCAAGAATTTGTTCAAAAGATACATTTAACTGTTGCTGTTCTCCATCCTTCAAATGAAATAACGCTCAAACTGGGTTTAAGGGCTATTTGGAAAAGCATCAAGTCTAACATTATGCATCGTAATGACAAATAATCTACACTCTGGTCAAAATTGAAGTAAATTGGTAGCTAATTGAAGCTGAGTAGATGACTGGAACCCATCCAATTAGATCTCATTACTTCAGCATTCTCTTCATTTTCTCCTCATTGGTCTGCAAATTGGAAGCTAATGACTGTAAGTTTTCATATGGCAGGTATGTGTTTTTTTTTTTTTTTTTTTTTTTTTTTGAAGAAACTCAACTTGGTTTACAGGACTAACATTATGCAATCAAAAGTTTGACCACTCAAGACTAAAGTTTATCCCAAGGTGATAGACATGCTTGCTGATGCAGTAGATGTGTTGATATGAATTATCAATCATTATTTTCTTATACCCTGAAGAGAACATTCTGGACAAGCTACTGCCAAAATGTCCAACATGACAAGTTCCATGAGACACATGTCATCATAGAGCCATGTCATTTTCCCGAGGCTGGTTGGACTGTTGTTGATACGCTCTGTCACAGCAGACTAACAGTGGTTGACAGAGTCAATGAAAATAGATTTGTTTTTCTGACCATCTAACCTAACCTTTGAGATGTTAGTCATTCTTACTGACTATGGTAAGGAATTAACTAATCTGATTCTTTAGTACAGTATATAGGGTCCTGTTCTCAGTGAAGAGAGGGTACAGTTGTAACCTAGACATTGCAGATTACCAATCCTTATGGTGACCAGTCAATGTGAAACTCTATACAGGAACAATCTAAAAAAAAAAAAAAAAAATCACAACTGAAATAATTTGACATTGCTTGCTGTAAATTAGTGTATAGAGTAACTTACATTACAAACAAATTATTGTGCATTGCTTTGTCCTTTTTTTTTTGCCCCACAAATCAATTTAAATGATCCCAGAACCACTACGTTCCACTCCAAATTAAGAATAATTTCTAATTAAGAAATTCTTTATGAGTAATGTAGTGATTCTTTTGAAGAAATGTACCAATCCTTTTTAAGAATTCCAGTGATTCATTTGGAAAAATGTATCAATTCTATTTCAGAAATGTAGCGATTCTTTTCGAGAAATGTAGCGATTCTTTTTGAGATTGTTATTGTATGTTTGTTACAATGTATTTACACATTTGTTACAGTGTAATAACAAATGTGTTAGTGTAAAATAAATACTTATTATTATACCCTTGTTAGAGTGCAATAAGAAATTTAGCAATTCTTTTACAGAAATGTATTAATTCTTTTCGAGAAATGTAGCGTTTTTTTTTAAAGAAATGAAACGATTCTTTTTAAGCGATTAAGCAAGTTGCTGAATATTCTGGAAATTCAAGAAATACAGGCTATTTCTGCTGTGTACGACACCCAAATGCATCAAATTATTTTTTGTAAAGATTTTCAATAAATGTAGCAATTCTTTTAAATAAAATCTTTAAAATATAGTGATTCATTTAAATAAATTTAGTGTAAATGTATAAATGTTTAATTTATTTTTAATGGTGGCACCCATGGCACATACAGCTCAACTAATGTGATCGTTATAAAGGTGTTTAAACAACAAAACATCCATTTGCATATATCTGGCAATCAGAATATCAGATATTTCATGCTATAGCTAATAAATCTTTAAATAAAAAAACAGATCATCATTCATTCAGCGCTGTTGTGGTTGCGGTGTGTCACGTGACAATCAATAACGCGTCACCACGGAAACAATAAAGTGACATGTCCTATGAAGATCACCTTGAAAAACTCACTCGATTGGATTTAGTTTAACACTGTCATGAGTTTATGCCTTAATAAGCCAGTGATTTTGAAGGAGTCTGTTGAGTAAATGATTACATAACTTACTTTAAAAGGTGACTTGTTTTGTTCCAGAATGAATCAGTCCGTTTTTAACGAACCGGTTAAGTAATGATTCAATGACTCGCAACTCTTGTCGTCATATATTGGATATTTTTTTCACTGAAAATCCCCACTTGTTGCACATAAAAATGAATGAAAGACATCACCAGCTCTGGATAATACGATGCAAGTTTGAAAACAAATAAAGGTTGTGTGAATGTGTGGTTTCGTGAAATAGATACAGTGTGAAAGACTTTACACTCACACTCACAGATTCAGAAACACTCACAGTAGCTTTCTGTCTGCGCGTGTGGCAAAATGATGAGAAGCCTCAAACCGGGTTATTTACAGGTAAACATGGCAGTGATATATGAGTTCCATCTCACACACTTACGACTCTATTCCACATTATGATAGATCACCTCCTCCAGATTCACATTGTCCTGTCAGCTATGACAGTAAAAAACGAGGCGCACCAAAATAAAACAAACCACAAAAATCCACATATTCCAGTCAGCTATAACCGTAACAAATGGGGTGTGCTAGGAACACAGTCTTGATCCACAGTGAAAATTTAAAAATACTGCCGACAATATGTTTCTCCTGTCTTTACTGCACTCTGCACAGTGTGAAACGCAGATGTGGAGCCCTTTGTAATAAAGACAGTTTTGAGACAACAGCTGTTATCAAGATTGTTGATTTGTGGATAGTGGTGAGTGTTGCTATTTACAGCCCAGTGTTCACAATGACAATATGAATGAACATTTTTCTTACAGATAATCACAACAGTCAACCTCATACAGAAACAGACCTCTATCATGCACATAATGACCATGACATTGCGCCAAGATAATATTTGTTTTCTATGGCCATGTTACGATGTCAATACCATGCAGCTACCAACAAATATATATGTTAGTTTTGCTAATTGTCCTTTGAACTTTCAAAATGTCCGCATTTTCATTTTATTATTAGGTGTTCAAGCACGAAGTGCTGAAAACCTATTGTAATTGTACTGATTAGGTGTTCAAGCACGAAGTGCTGAAAACCTATTGTAATTGTACTGATTTTTATTAGGTGTTCAAGCACGAAGTGCTGAAAACCTATTGTAATTGTACTGATTTTTATTATTATTATTATTATTATTATTCCGCCGTAAAACGCATCGTGCAGCCCAAACCGTAAGAGCTGGATCTTTGAAACTTTGACAGCTGGTAGTACAAAAATCGAGGAGAGGTTATCAAATTATGAGCCATATTGGCCCATAGGTGGCGCTATAATAATCAATTGCGCGAAACTGCTCATATCTCCTAGAATGTAAGTTGTAGACTCAAGTGTCTTATATCACTGGAAAGCTGGATGCCTGAAGGACAAAACGTATATCTCGGATTTTTAATTTTATATGCAAATTTGTCCGCCATTTTGAATTTTATCTAAAACCTACTTTTGCGAACTAGTCCCTGGATTTTTGCCCGATCGGAACCAAACCAGTGCAGAAATGTTCTCTGGAGTCTGAATACCAATAATTATCGAAAAAAAGTTGTATTTTCGATTCAAGGTCGATAGGGGGTGCAAAATGAACATTTTGAAATTAGGCAATTTTACTAAAATGGCTATAACTCAAGAAGTAAATAAGATATCTTCACCAAACTCAATAGACATGTGTATGAGGACAGTTTGCGGTCACTGTAAAAATACTGCATCGATTGGTCACATGGTGGCGCTATAACATTAAATAAACATATAATTGGCTCAAACCATCTGACCATTTGTCCAATTGACTTGAAATTTGGTATGCAGTGTCTTGGTGCAAGTTACCATGTATGTCTAAAAGGATATTGGCATATCTCAAAAAACATGGCCGCCATCAACCAATGAAGTTTGAGCACCTATTAGACGAGGTTAACGGAGGCTGATCGGAACGAAACTCGAGGGGCATATTCGACTTGTGGCACTAGAGGTCTGTAAGAATTTTCATAGAAATCGGCCACTAGTTGGCGCTAAAGAGTTTTATGGCTCTGTAATCACGTGGTGTTGCACACATCCACACAAAATGAATATCATTTGATAGATCTCCTCATGATGAACAACTTTGCCTCTAGAACCATTGCTGTCAATTGAATCGTTCATTAAATATTCACAAATATGTTGAAAACCTACTTTTGCGAACTAGTCCCTGGTTTTTTGTCTGATCAAAACCAAACCAGTCTAGGACAAATCTCTGGAGTCTCTAGATAAATAATTATTGAAAAAAAGTTGAACTTTTAAATTTTTTGCATGGTATTAAAAGGGTTATTTTGAAAATAGGGTGTGGCATAATGAACCAAAAAGCCTATAAATCCTAAAGGAAAACTCAGAACTTCACAAAAATTGATGAGCATATGTGACATAACATGCTGAAGAAGCATGCAAAGTTTCATGGAGATCGAACCGTAGACATAATATATAATTCATATTATGTCTTTATCAATTCAATAGTTTAACAATAATCACATAATCACAATAATTTAGTCCAAAAGGGTAGGGGTGGCAGTGGCTCAGTGGTTCATGTAGGTTGTCTACAAACCGAAAGGTTGGTGGTTCGATCCCCGGTTCCGCCTGACCAAGTGTCGAGGTGTCTGTGAGCAAGACACCTAACCCTATAATGTTAGCCAGTGCAGTACAATTCTCTGAACTCTCTTGATCAATTATTATAAGAAAAAGTTGAACTACTTCATGTGAATGCCTATAATCGATGGCTTCAACATGTAGCCTTGAAATGAATGCTCAGATGTTAAACACAAGTTAGAACACGTGACATTAAAACATCATGAACATTTTCAGACAGATCGGACAAAATATGCCTATACAACAGTTAAAAAGGTGAACATGATATCAACATGATGGTCTATTAAGCCAATAAGTGGAGTTTTACTGCCCCCTGCTGTTCAAAATTGTCATTTGTCATGACTACTCAACTATAATTCATATTATGACTTTATCAATTCACTAGTTTAACAATAATCACATAATCACAATAATTTAGTCAAAAAGGGTAGGGGCGGCAGTGGCTCAGTGGTTCATGTAGGTTGTCTACAAACCAAAAGGTTGGTGGTTCGATCCCCGGTTCCACCTGACCAAGTGTCGAGGTGTCTATGAGCAAGACACCTATCCCTATAATGTTAGCCAGTGCAGTACAATTTTCTGAACTCTCTTGATCAATTATTATAAGAAAAAGTTGAACTACTTCATGTGAATGCCTATAATCGATGGCTTCAACATGTAGCCTTGAAATTAATGCTCAGATCTTAAAAACAAGTTAGAACACGTGACATTGAAACATCACGAACATTTTCAGACAGATCGGACAAAATATGCCTATATAACAGTTAAAAAGGTGAAAATGATATCAACATGATGGTCTATTAAGCTAATAAGTGGAGTTTTACTGCCCCTGCTGTTCAAAATTGTCATTTGTCATGACTACTCAACTATAATTCACTAGTTTAACAATAATCACATAATCACAATAATTTAGTCAAAAAGGGTAGGGGCGGCAGTGGCTCAGTGGTTCATGTAGGTTGTCTACAAACCGAAAGGTTGGTGGTTCGATCCCCGGTTCAGCCTGACCAAGTGTCGAGGTGTCCATGAGCAAGACACCTAACCCCAGCTGCTCCCGACGAGCTGAATGGTGCCATGTATGGCTGACACCGCCGTCAGTGTGTGAATGGGTGAATGTGAGGCAATATGTAAAGTGCTTTGGTGACCATTAGGTCTATGAATGTGCTATATAAATGCTGTCCATTTACCAAAATTACTATGACAACTGTCACATTTACTTTGACAACTGTCACATCTAGCTCATGTGATTCTAATGATCTGAGTGATCTGTTAGGTTTATATTCAGTGAGCATATCTGTAATATATTGAGGTCCTAACCCATTAAATGATTTATATACCAGTAATAATACTTTGAAATCAATCCTAAATGTAACTGGGAGCCAGTGTAAAGACCTGAGGACTGGTGTGATCTGCTCATATTTTCTGGTCCTGCTCAGACTCCTGGCAGCGGCGTTCTGTATGAGCTGCAACTGTCTTATGGTATTTTTAGGAAGGCCAATGAGGAGATACAGTAATGCACCCTGCTGGTGTAAGCAAGCATAATGGAGATAAAGGGATAGTTCACTTTGAAATTAATTTTTCGTATGTTTTAGCTTACCCCAAGGGTATCCAAGATGTAGGTGACAAAATGCACCCAAAAGTATATAAATCCTAAAGCAAAACTCACAACTTCAAAAAAAAAATGATGAGCATATGTGTCATAACATGTAAAAGAAGCATGCACAGTTTCATGTAGATCAGACCATAGATGGTGCTATATCTGTTAAAAAGCATTAAAACCATGTATTTGCAATGGTTAATTGCCTGTATTGGCTGTAAATGGTGTTTTCCATCTATTATGTCACTGGATAAATGTATGTTTAATAAAATTTAATGCCTTTTGATGCTTTTGTGCTTTAAGGCCTTAAAGGCCTAAACTGCTTGAACACCGATAAATGCTGCTTGCAGCTTTAATTATTATTATTATTATTATTATTCCGCCGTAAAACGCATCGTGCAGCCCAAACCGTAAGAGCTGGATCTTTGAAACTTTGACAGCTGGTAGTACAAAAATCGAGGAGAGGTTATCAAATTATGAGCCATATTGGCCCATAGGTGGCGCTATAATAATCAATTGCGCGAAACTGCTCATATCTCCTAGAATGTAAGTTGTAGACTCAAGTGTCTTATATCACTGGAAAGCTGGATGCCTGAAGGACAAAACGTATATCTCGGATTTTTAATTTTATATGCAAATTTGTCCGCCATTTTGAATTTTATCTAAAACCTACTTTTGCGAACTAGTCCCTGGATTTTTGCCCGATCGGAACCAAACCAGTGCAGAAATGTTCTCTGGAGTCTGAATACCAATAATTATCGAAAAAAAGTTGTATTTTCGATTCAAGGTCGATAGGGGGTGCAAAATGAACATTTTGAAATTAGGCAATTTTACTAAAATGGCTATAACTCAAGAAGTAAATAAGATATCTTCACCAAACTCAATAGACATGTGTATGAGGACAGTTTGCGGTCACTGTAAAAATACTGCATCGATTGGTCACATGGTGGCGCTATAACATTAAATAAACATATAATTGGCTAAAACCATCTGACCATTTGTCCAATTGACTTGAAATTTGGTATGCAGTGTCTTGGTGCAAGTTACCATGTATGTCTAAAAGGATATTGGCATATCTCAAAAAACATGGCCGCCATCAACCAATGAAGTTTGAGCACCTATTAGACGAGGTTAACGGAGGCTGATCGGAACGAAACTCGAGGGGCATATTCGACTTGTGGCACTAGAGGTCTGTAAGAATTTTCATAGAAATCGGCCACTAGTTGGCGCTAAAGAGTTTTATGGCTCTGTAATCACGTGGTGTTGCACACATCCACACAAAATGAATATCATTTGATAGATCTCCTCATGATGAACAACTTTGCCTCTAGAACCATTGCTGTCAATTGAATCGTTCATTAAATATTCACAAATATGTTGAAAACCTACTTTTGCGAACTAGTCCCTGGTTTTTTGTCTGATCAAAACCAAACCAGTCTAGGACAAATCTCTGGAGTCTCTAGATAAATAATTATTGAAAAAAAGTTGAACTTTTAAATTTTTTGCATGGTATTAAAAGGGTTATTTTGAAAAGGGGTGTGGCATAATGAACCAAAAAGCCTATAAATCCTAAAGGAAAACTCAGAACTTCACAAAAATTGATGAGCATATGTGACATAACATGCTGAAGAAGCATGCAAAGTTTCATGGAGATCGAACCGTAGACATAATATATAATTCATATTATGTCTTTATCAATTCAATAGTTTAACAATAATCACATAATCACAATAATTTAGTCCAAAAGGGTAGGGGTGGCAGTGGCTCAGTGGTTCATGTAGGTTGTCTACAAACCGAAAGGTTGGTGGTTCGATCCCCGGTTCCGCCTGACCAAGTGTCGAGGTGTCTGTGAGCAAGACACCTAACCCTATAATGTTAGCCAGTGCAGTACAATTCTCTGAACTCTCTTGATCAATTATTATAAGAAAAAGTTGAACTACTTCATGTGAATGCCTATAATCGATGGCTTCAACATGTAGCCTTGAAATGAATGCTCAGATGTTAAACACAAGTTAGAACACGTGACATTAAAACATCATGAACATTTTCAGACAGATCGGACAAAATATGCCTATACAACAGTTAAAAAGGTGAACATGATATCAACATGATGGTCTATTAAGCCAATAAGTGGAGTTTTACTGCCCCCTGCTGTTCAAAATTGTCATTTGTCATGACTACTCAACTATAATTCATATTATGACTTTATCAATTCACTAGTTTAACAATAATCACATAATCACAATAATTTAGTCAAAAAGGGTAGGGGCGGCAGTGGCTCAGTGGTTCATGTAGGTTGTCTACAAACCAAAAGGTTGGTGGTTCGATCCCCGGTTCCACCTGACCAAGTGTCGAGGTGTCTATGAGCAAGACACCTATCCCTATAATGTTAGCCAGTGCAGTACAATTTTCTGAACTCTCTTGATCAATTATTATAAGAAAAAGTTGAACTACTTCATGTGAATGCCTATAATCGATGGCTTCAACATGTAGCCTTGAAATTAATGCTCAGATCTTAAAAACAAGTTAGAACACGTGACATTGAAACATCACGAACATTTTCAGACAGATCGGACAAAATATGCCTATATAACAGTTAAAAAGGTGAAAATGATATCAACATGATGGTCTATTAAGCTAATAAGTGGAGTTTTACTGCCCCCTGCTGTTCAAAATTGTCATTTGTCATGACTACTCAACTATAATTCACTAGTTTAACAATAATCACATAATCACAATAATTTAGTCAAAAAGGGTAGGGGCGGCAGTGGCTCAGTGGTTCATGTAGGTTGTCTACAAACCGAAAGGTTGGTGGTTCGATCCCCGGTTCAGCCTGACCAAGTGTCGAGGTGTCCATGAGCAAGACACCTAACCCCAGCTGCTCCCGACGAGCTGAATGGTGCCATGTATGGCTGACACCGCCGTCAGTGTGTGAATGGGTGAATGTGAGGCAATATGTAAAGTGCTTTGGTGACCATTAGGTCTATGAATGTGCTATATAAATGCTGTCCATTTACCAAAATTACTATGACAACTGTCACATTTACTTTGACAACTGTCACATCTAGCTCATGTGATTCTAATGATCTGAGTGATCTGTTAGGTTTATATTCAGTGAGCATATCTGTAATATATTGAGGTCCTAACCCATTAAATGATTTATATACCAGTAATAATACTTTGAAATCAATCCTAAATGTAACTGGGAGCCAGTGTAAAGACCTGAGGACTGGTGTGATCTGCTCATATTTTCTGGTCCTGCTCAGACTCCTGGCAGCGGCGTTCTGTATGAGCTGCAACTGTCTTATGGTATTTTTAGGAAGGCCAATGAGGAGATACAGTAATGCACCCTGCTGGTGTAAGCAAGCATAATGGAGATAAAGGGATAGTTCACTTTGAAATTAATTTTTCGTATGTTTTAGCTTACCCCAAGGGTATCCAAGATGTAGGTGACAAAATGCACCCAAAAGTATATAAATCCTAAAGCAAAACTCACAACTTCAAAAAAAAAATGATGAGCATATGTGTCATAACATGTAAAAGAAGCATGCACAGTTTCATGTAGATCAGACCATAGATGGTGCTATATCTGTTAAAAAGCATTAAAACCATGTATTTGCAATGGTTAATTGCCTGTATTGGCTGTAAATGGTGTTTTCCATCTATTATGTCACTGGATAAATGTATGTTTAATAAAATTTAATGCCTTTTGATGCTTTTGTGCTTTAAGGCCTTAAAGGCCTAAACTGCTTGAACACCGATAAATGCTGCTTGCAGCTTTAATTTTTATTATTATTATTATTATTATTATTCCGCCGTAAAACGCATCGTGCAGCCCAAACCGTAAGAGCTGGATCTTTGAAACTTTGACAGCTGGTAGTACAAAAATCGAGGAGAGGTTATCAAATTATGAGCCATATTGGCCCATAGGTGGCGCTATAATAATCAATTGCGCGAAACTGCTCATATCTCCTAGAATGTAAGTTGTAGACTCAAGTGTCTTATATCACTGGAAAGCTGGATGCCTGAAGGACAAAACGTATATCTCGGATTTTTAATTTTATATGCAAATTTGTCCGCCATTTTGAATTTTATCTAAAACCTACTTTTGCGAACTAGTCCCTGGATTTTTGCCCGATCGGAACCAAACCAGTGCAGAAATGTTCTCTGGAGTCTGAATACCAATAATTATCGAAAAAAAGTTGTATTTTCGATTCAAGGTCGATAGGGGGTGCAAAATGAACATTTTGAAATTAGGCAATTTTACTAAAATGGCTATAACTCAAGAAGTAAATAAGATATCTTCACCAAACTCAATAGACATGTGTATGAGGACAGTTTGCGGTCACTGTAAAAATACTGCATCGATTGGTCACATGGTGGCGCTATAACATTAAATAAACATATAATTGGCTAAAACCATCTGACCATTTGTCCAATTGACTTGAAATTTGGTATGCAGTGTCTTGGTGCAAGTTACCATGTATGTCTAAAAGGATATTGGCATATCTCAAAAAACATGGCCGCCATCAACCAATGAAGTTTGAGCACCTATTAGACGAGGTTAACGGAGGCTGATCGGAACGAAACTCGAGGGGCATATTCGACTTTTGGCACTAGAGGTCTGTAAGAATTTTCATAGAAATCGGCCACTAGTTGGCGCTAAAGAGTTTTATGGCTCTGTAATCACGTGGTGTTGCACACATCCACACAAAATGAATATCATTTGATAGATCTCCTCATGATGAACAACTTTGCCTCTAGAACCATTGCTGTCAATTGAATCGTTCATTAAATATTCACAAATATGTTGAAAAGCTACTTTTGCGAACTAGTCCCTGGTTTTTTGTCTGATCAAAACCAAACCAGTCTAGGACAAATCTCTGGAGTCTCTAGATAAATAATTATTGAAAAAAAGTTGAACTTTTAAATTTTTTGCATGGTATTAAAAGGGTTATTTTGAAAAGGGGTGTGGCATAATGAACCAAAAAGCCTATAAATCCTAAAGGAAAACTCAGA
Source organism: Pimephales promelas (assembly GCF_016745375.1). The sequence goes on from NW_024121122.1 coordinate 18,176,218, forward strand.
ACTTCACAAAAATTGATGAGCATATGTGACATAACATGCTGAAGAAGCATGCAAAGTTTCATGGAGATCGAACCGTAGACATAATATATAATTCATATTATGTCTTTATCAATTCAATAATAATTTAGTCCAAAAGGGTAGGGGCGGCAGTGGCTCAGTGGTTCATGTAGGTTGTCTACAAACCGAAAGGTTGGTGGTTCGATCCCCGGTTCCGCCTGACCAAGTGTCGAGGTGTCTGTGAGCAAGACACCTAACCCTATAATGTTAGCCAGTGCAGTACAATTCTCTGAACTCTCTTGATCAATTGTTATAAGAAAAGTTGAACTACTTCATGTGAATGCCTATAATCGATGGCTTCAACATGTAGCCTTGAAATGAATGCTCAGATGTTAAACACAAGTTAGAACACGTGACATTAAAACATCATGAACATTTTCAGACAGATCGGACAAAATATGCCTATACAACAGTTAAAAAGGTGAACATGATATCAACATGATGGTCTATTAAGCCAATAAGTGGAGTTTTACTGCCCCCTGCTGTTCAAAATTGTCATTTGTCATGACTACTCAACTATAATTCATATTATGACTTTATCAATTCACTAGTTTAACAATAATCACATAATCACAATAATTTAGTCAAAAAGGGTAGGGGCGGCAGTGGCTCAGTGGTTCATGTAGGTTGTCTACAAACCGAAAGGTTGGTGGTTCGATCCCCGGTTCCACCTGACCAAGTGTCGAGGTGTCCATGAGCAAGACACCTAACCCTATAATGTTAGCCAGTGCAGTACAATTTTCTGAACTCTCTTGATCAATTATTATAAGAAAAAGTTGAACTACTTCATGTGAATGCCTATAATCGATGGCTTCAACATGTAGCCTTGAAATTAATGCTCAGATCTTAAAAACAAGTTAGAACACGTGACATTAAAACATCACGAACATTTTCAGACAGATCGGACAAAATATGCCTATATAACAGTTAAAAAGGTGAAAATGATATCAACATGATGGTCTATTAAGCTAATAAGTGGAGTTTTACTGCCCCCTGCTGTTCAAAATTGTCATTTGTCATGACTACTCAACTATAATTCACTAGTTTAACAATAATCCCATAATCACAATAATTTAGTCAAAAAGGGTAGGGGCGGCAGTGGCTCAGTGGTTCATGTAGGTTGTCTACAAACCGAAAGGTTGGTGGTTCGGTCCCCGGTTCAGCCTGACCAAGTGTCGAGGTGTCCATGAGCAAGACACCTAACCCCAGCTGCTCCCGACGAGCTGAATGGTGCCATGTATGGCTGACACCGCCGTGAATGGGTGAATGTGAGGCAATATGTAAAGCGCTTTGGTGACCATTAGGTCTATGAATGTGCTATATAAATGCTGTCCATTTACCAAAATTACTATGACAACTGTCACATTTACTTTGACAACTGTCACATCTAGCTCATGTGATTCTAATGATCTGAGTGATCTGTTAGGTTTATATTCAGTGAGCATATCTGTAATATATTGAGGTCCTAACCCATTAAATGATTTATATACCAGTAATAATACTTTGAAATCAATCCTAAATGTAACTGGGAGCCAGTGTAAAGACCTGAGGACTGGTGTGATCTGCTCATATTTTCTGGTCCTGCTCAGACTCCTGGCAGCGGCGTTCTGTATGAGCTGCAACTGTCTTATGGTATTTTTAGGAAGGCCAATGAGGAGATACAGTAATGCACCCTGCTGGTGTAAGCAAGCATAATGGAGATAAAGGATAGTTCACTTTGAAATTAATTTTTCGTATGTTTTAGCTTACCCCAAGGGTATCCAAGATGTAGGTGACAAAATGCACCCAAAAGTATATAAATCCTAAAGGAAAACTCACAACTTCAAAAAAAAAATGATGAGCATATGTGTCATAACATGTAAAAGAAGCATGCACAGTTTCATGGAGATCAGACCATAGATGGTGCTATATCTGTTAAAAAGCATTAAAACCATGTATTTGCAATGGTTAATTGCCTGTATTGGCTGTAAATGGTGTTTTCCATCTATTATGTCACTGGATAAATGTATGTTTAATAAAATTTAATGCCTTTTGATGCTTTTGTGCTTTAAGGCCTTAAAGGCCTAAACTGCTTGAACACCGATAAATGCTGCTTGCAGCTTTAATTATTTTTGTTTTTGTTTTTTGTCAATCATTATGGAAACATTCCCTGTTTGCAGTGATACTATCTTTGATATTATATTTATTTGACACAAACAATATCATGGTATTTTTCAAAGTACCATAGTTTTACCATCTCTAATCACTTTTTGCAAGGGGCATTTATCTTGTCAGGCCCACCAGTTGCTCAGCAGTGTCAAACAAGTCATCAAATATATAATTATTCTTGTGACTTTTTTTGTGTAATTGCTAGGTGCAAAAGAACTAAAAATACTTCTTTTTTCTTTAGTCCACTCTGCCATCTTCCCTTCAAATGTGTCTGATCTCTACAAATGAGCTGGTCTGACTAATTACTCAGTCAGGTCTAATTTACAGTTGAGGTAGGTGTGTGGCGGCCCCTTTCAGTTATTGTCCTCATGTGAATGTGAATTGACAGCTGAAGGAAGGTTGAAATGAAACACGCCTCACCGTCACCGACAGTGCTGGAGATGAGAGGTGAGGAGCTCAGAGAAACATGCAGAGACACCAGAGCACCGTTCATTATTCCAACAGTGCTTGTCCTAATGTTTCCTCTGCAAAACTTGAGGAGAGCAGACATTAGTCAGGCTTAATCTCCATGAGAGGATCTGATTCTCCCCTGGTGTCACATGATCACTATAGTGATGTGCTGTTCGCCAAAACATGGCTTTGGTAAAGTTAACAAGGGTAAGCGAAACAACACTTGAGCATATGATAGATATAGGATAGATATCTGCTCCAGGAGTCTTGGTGATCATGGCAATATGACCGCAGCTATTTCCCAATTTTTTGTATTTTCCACTCAGTCTGGCCATTGGACTGGGGGTGATACCCCAAGGTTAGGCTGACCGAAACTCCCAAAATTTTGAAGAATGCTTTCCATACCCTGGATATGAACTGTGGTCCAAAGTCAGACCCAATATCTTCTGGTATTCCGAAATGTCGAAATATCTGGTTGAACAGCACTTCAGCAGTCTCGAAGGCTGTGGGTAAACCTGGCAGAGGAATGAGCTTACAAGCTTGCGAAAAGCGATCCATGATGACCAGAACACACGTGTGGGATTCAGAGGAAGGAAAGTCCATGACAAGATCAACCCCAAGGTGAGATAAGGGTCCTGTGGGTATAGGGAGTGGCACCAGTTTCCTTCTGGGAGGCGTCGTGGAACTTTGGCCATGGCACAGAATGAACAGCTCTTCATGTATAGGGAGATATCCTGGGTCATATTGGGCCACCAGTACCATTGTTGCAAGAGTGAGAGGGTCTGTTGGCTGCCTGGGTGTCCAGAGCCTGGAGATGTATGAACTGAGCCCACAAGGGACAGATGTAGACGAGTGGGAACGTAAGTCCGTCCCTCAGGACCTCCTGGCGGAGCAGGTTCTGACCGCTTGACATCGACACTGCGATGATCTAGGCCCGACTGGACAGGACTGACAATCACGGCTGGAGGGAGAATGTTTCTGGATTGGAGGGATAGCATCAGGTTGGTACAGATGAGCCAGGGAGTCTGCCTTAATATTTTTGTCCCCAGGGTGATAGGTTACCTCGAAATTTAATCTTGTGAAGAAGAGCGACCAGTGGGCTTGCTGGGTATTGAGTCTATTGTCATCTTGAAGGTATTCCAGGTTAACATTTATTCTTTTTTTTTATTATTTTGTTTCGACGAAATTAAAGTGTACTGAAAGTTTTAATTTCTTTTAAAAAACTGACTAAAATAATGTTCACTTGGTGCCTTACATTTTGAAATACAATTAACTTTGTTGTGTCATTTCAACTAAATTAAATTAAACTGACTTCTCATTTAACTTATTTAAAAAAGTTGACATTGCTAAACTTATTTTTATGATTAAAAGTCATGTAAAAATCATGTTGCCATGACTTATTTAAGAATAACTTAGAACCCAAGGGCAGTTTATTGATCAATTAAACAAAGTAAAAAGTAGCAAAAGCAATGACATGACACTTACCGACAGAGAAACAAAACTTGACAAGGACACATGGCAAACATGAGGGCTTAAATACACAGACTAATGACAAGGAACACTTGTAAACAATGAACAGACGATTAACCAATAACAAGACACATGGCAGGATCACATGACAAACAGGGAATCACATGACAGACATGGACCATGACATGACCAAACCAAAACATGACAGACAAGACCAAATCGTGACACCCACATTCAAACTGAATGGTAGTGTATTGCCCTTATAGGGCCTGTATAGGCCTAAACAGTCATACAACATATGTCAAAAAGACACCTTAGTTGGTTTTAGCATATCTTATTTTAAGCCTAAGACAATCAAAACTTATTTTCAATCCCAGAAACCCCCTGGAACACTTGACAGCCGCGGAAGCATCTGGTGACGACGCTCCAGAAATCTCCCAGTAGCCAACAAAGACAGTGGCTGTGCTTTAGGGTCTATCGCCATGCCAACCATGTCTTTCCAGGATTATCTCAGCATCTGGGTTGGTTTACTCACATGGAGGCAATCCTCTCTATTAATCCACACAAGCTGAGCTAACCAAAGGTTAAAGAGCTAACCGCAGATTCAAAGATGATTTTCCCCAAACAGATTTACAGTGTGCAGATTTATTATAACCAATTTGAAAATGGCCAAACGCTTAATGCACTTTAGTCCCGAAATAATGAGTGGTGGTGCTCGGGCTTTCAACATCTCTTGATCCTGTCCCCTATCATTTCATGGCCAAACAAAAAGTTATTGACATAGAAAGCTGACATGATTCTGCACATAAGTCTTCACCATTTTACAACAGTTTGTGATTGATGATAGCTCATAACTGGCCACTTACAGTATACTGTGTTCAGGACAAGGTTATGAATAAGGAATTTTAAGTTCATGTTTGCAAACCGTTATATCTCTAAATTGTACCTTCATTATATACATGTATGTGTTTATTTATTTGTTTGTTTACTATTTTTTCTATTATTATTTACTAATTAAGTTTAATTTGCATGTACATTTATTCATTTAGCTGATGTTTTTATCCAAAGCGACTTACAATTGCTATATATGTCAGAGGTCGCAAGCCTCTGACGTATCTGACATATGACATCGCAAGCTTTTACTTTTATATTTTCATTTTAGTAATTTATAAATGTGCTTTTGTATACGCTTTTCTTCAAATGTATGTGTAGCTTTTTAATTGATATAGTTGCCAAGTAAACTATTTAATTTTTGTCCCCCACTTATTTTCCTTTTATTTGAATAGTTTTCATTTTCGTTAGCGACAACACAGAATCAGAGTGACTCTGCTTCACATTATTGGTTAAAGCCTTTAAGCTGATTCAAACAGTTAACGATAACGATAAGACTCGTCTGCTGTAGACGGTTGGTGGTTTGCTCTGATGGTCAGTTCTGTGAGGCATGCACTATAGAGAAGCATATTGGCTGAAACCTACAGATATGATGGCCGATCATAAAAAGTCGACAATCATAAAATATCCGGTTGCATTTTTACGACATACGTCATGTTTTAACAACCTTTTTTTTTTTTTTTTTTTGGATTGCTTTATATAGGCCATTGAGTGAATCAAATATATAAATCACTTTTATTTCCCACTCGGTTGAAATCATTTTTTTTTTTTTTTTTTTCTTGGGGGTGCTGTTTGGCCCCCTTAGGGCTGTGAGGACAGCTCAATAGAAAGATGGGTTGTCTATTTGAAGAGTTCAGATGCAAAAGCCTCTAAATGCCATTTGAAATTTTCTTCTTTAATGATGATTTTTATCAAACTTGTATATTTAAGTTCAGTAATTTCACTTAAATAACAATTAATAGGTAATTATCATTGCCAATTAAGTGAAATCACTGAACATAAATATACAAACTTGATAAAAATTATCATTCTGGAATAAAATTTCAAATGGCACTTAGAGGCTTTTGCATCTGAACTCTTCATTTATTGTCTCTGTATTATTCTAAGGCTCCCAGTGATGCTCTTTCATTACATCCACTTCAGACTGCAAGCACAATTCAGCTAAAACAATTTCTTTTGCCGTGGCGTTGTAGATTCGGCTGAGCAATGCAGGAGCCACAGTCCGAGTATTATAGTGCAGCATTTCATCCTAATGTAGACATTCGTGATTGTATTTCCTTTAAAGGTACACCATAACTTTTGACCTTCTAGTAGTTAAAAAAAAAAACGAACCAAATGCATTTTGTGGAAGAACATTTTTTTGATTTTGCTTCGGCTCTGCGTGACTGTGTTTATGAATATGATTACACACATGGCAACTTATCCGTTCTATAAAAATGCCTTACTTGCCTGTTGTATAATAAAAACAACATCTCTGTGTCGCTTTTACAACATTTCAAAACCCTCAGTTCTCGCCATCTCCAAAGAGCCATTGATTCACATTTTATTACGAGGTCTGTCACATTCGTTTTTTGCCTGCAGACTCTCTTGTGTTCTGACTGGAAATTGTTTTAAAGTGAACGAGAACTGACACCATGTGACATACACAGAAGTTCACAAACTTTATATGACTCATATGCACTCGCTTTATTCAGCAGAGAGCTGTGAAATCCAAAGAAAGATACTGTAAATGCCCTTGTGCTGTTTTGGATGGCACTGCAGTGTATCAGTTTGGCTCAGTTCGCATCACTGTATTGTGAGAGTGATCAATAATGCTCATCTTTGGTAGCCACATCAGTGAAAATAAAATAAGAGAATATAAAGCACTGCGGTATCCAGCTTGCAGTGTTTACCAGCCTGATGACTTAAACCAACACTCTGTCTCTGACATTTCTGTGTGTTTATGAAAATAAATGTGTGTTTATGTGAGGGGAAGTTAATGATGCCCCTGCAGTGTCCAGTAATAAGCATAAAGGTAGACTAAATGTAATTGGTAAAATGTAGTAATAAGTGTTACTATCTCTGCGTGTGTGTGAAAGTGTTTATATTTTCATATGAACTCTGCATTAGTGCTCCTCGACTTCATCAGTCATGGTCATGCAATTCATGTGGTCTCAATTTCTCATGCACATCTGCATAACAGTGCTGGCCACATGGTAGCTCTGTTTTAATGGTTTATTTTGTATTGTATTTATTGCATTTAAGGCCCAATAACGTGTCATTAGACAGAGAGAATGAATTTATGACATTCTATAAAAAACTTTGGCCCAATACTGCCCCCAAATGGAGGCATTACCACAGACTAAACTTCTTACACTTGAACATCAGCAGTGAAGAGATGAGCTGGAACAAGAAAATGCAAGTCTGTTAAAGCTCTGAGATCTACTTGGCTATTTAGAAAAATCTACAGTAGATCACTACATGATGCAAAATGACAGTGAATCCGTGTCAAACAGCTGCAGTGCCCCATGTGGTGATTTATTCCACCTAATACAAAGAGATATTCATTAGTTAAAAAAGTCTGATTTCAAATATATAACAGTTTTGAGCCTAATCAAACAAATCCATTCCTCATAAAAACGTCTCGAAGCCAAGACATACAAACTGATGTATTAAACATAGAAATATATATGGCACAAGTAATCTCCAGAGCTGTGCAGGTCTCCCAGCATTCCTCTCAGGATGAATATAACCTTATGTTTACAGTATCTCTGTAAAATACTTTCAAAAGGGGTTGTCTTTCCTATGTGTTCATAAACAACATAAGTGCATACACACATTCTGTTTAAATTACAGAAGATGAGGACTTGGCACTACAATAAAGCAGTGTTACGCCACACAGACTGTGTTAATTGAGCCCATCACTGCTCTCAGACAAACCTTTTTTTTTCTATTTAGACGCATTTAAGAGTCCTAACCTGGCTTCCAGCAATGAGTAATTTGTCAGTCCTAGCTAAGAGTGGATACTGCCGCACAACTACTGCCGGATTTGCTTTAAACGTTTTATATTGTATATATTGTTTTAAGTATATTAAGTACTAATACTTTATATTTGATGATATTATTTGATAGAGATCTCTAACAGTGCACAACATCTCTAACAAAAAAAGATTAATATAGTGAAAAATTATTACAATTTAAAATAACTATCCTATTTTAAGAAAGTCATTCATTCCTGTGATGGCAAAGCTGAATGTCTTCAGTGGCATGATCTTATATTTGAATATGTTCAATATTATCTTTGAAAAAGTTCTGATTGGAATGTTTAAAGGGATAGTTCACCCAAAAATTAAATTTCTATCATCATCAACCCTGTCATTCCAAAACCAAAAGAATTTCATTCATCTTCGAAACACAAATGAAGAACTTTTATGATGAAATTATTTTGTACGAGAACCAATGAGGTTCATCCTTGTGTTACAGAGCACATTTGAGCTTCAGTGAGAACCAATGTGGTTAATTCTCAAGTTACACATCGCGATTGAGCTTCTTCAAGAACCAATGAGGTTCATTCTCGTGTTACACATTGCGTTTGAGCTTCTGCGAGAACCAATAAGGTTCATTCTCGTGTTACACATCGCATTTGAGCTTTCAAAAGAACCAAAGAGGTTCATTCTTGTGTTACACATCACGTTTGAGCTTTCGAAAGAACCAATGAGGTTCATTATTCTGTTACACATCACGTTTGAGCTTTCAAAAGAACCAATGAGGTTCATTCTTGTGTTACTCAGCACGTTTGGGCTTCTGAAGAACCAATGAGGTTCATTCTCATGTTACACTTCACGCTTGAGCTTTCGAAAGAACCAAAGAGGTTAATTCTTATGTTACACATCGCGTTTGAGCTTTTGAAAGAACCAAAGAGGTTCATTCTTATGTTACACATCGCGTTTGAGCTTTTGAAATAACCAATGAGGTTCATTCTTGTGTTACAGAACACATTTGAGCTTCAGCAAGAACCAATGAGGTTCATTCTTGTGTTACACATCGCATTTGAGCTTTTGAAAGAACCAATGAGGTTCATTCTTGTGTTAAACATCGCGATTTAGATTTCGAAAGAACCAAAGAGGATTATTCTTGTGTTACACATCGCGTTTGAGCTTTCGAAAGAACCAATGAGGTTAATTCTCGTGTTACTCAGCACGTTTGGGCTTCTGAAGAACCAATGAGGTTCATTCTCGTGTAACACTTCACGTTTGAGCTTTCGAAAGAACCAAAGAGGTTCAGTCTTGTGTTACACATCGCGATTGGGCTTCTGAAAGAACCAATGAGGTCCATCATTTTGTTACAGAACACATTTGAGCTTCAGCAAGAACCAATGAGGTTCATCCTCTTATTGCTGAAAGAACAGATGAGGTTAATTCTCATTTTATGCAGCACGCTAAAGCTTCTGGATGAACCAATGAAGTCCATTCTCGTGTTACACATCAAATTTGAGCTTTCGCAAGAACCAATGAGGTTCATTCTCATGTTATGCAGCACGTTTGGGCTTCTGAAAGAACCAATGAGGTTTATCCTTGTGTTACAGAGCACATCTGAGCTTCAATGAGAACCAATGATGTTCATCCTCGTAATATACATCGCGTTTGAGCTTTCGCAAGGACCAATGAAGTTCATTCTCGTGTTACTCAGCACATTTGAGCTTCTGAAAGAACCAATGAGATTCATTCTTGTGTTACGCAGCATGTTTGAGCTTCTGGAAGAACCAATGAGGTGCATTCTTGTGTTACGGAAGCACACTTGAGCTTTTTGCAAGAACCAATGAGTTAATTCTCGTGTTACGTATTAAATTTGTGCTTCTGTAAGAACCAACATGTTACGCAGTACGATTAAGCTTCCACAAGAACCAATGAGGTGTGTCAAGCAAGTACATTTGAGCATTTGTTTATTTGTGAATAAAAGGCTAAATTCAGTCTGTTCAATCTCAATTTGGACTGTTTTCCAATCTCTGTGAACAGTTTGATGTGAAGATGTGGTAGTTGCGTAGCTATCAATGAAGGGACAGAAATCTCTCAACTTTCATGTAAAAATATCCTCATTTGTGTATCAAAGGATGAGGGTGAGAAAATGTATGAAAATGTATTCATGTTTGAGCCGTACATTTTCACATTGATTCAAGACAGATCTACAACTTTGGTCCGGATCAATACGTCAGTCTTTCTCTCTCTGTCAAATGCTCTGGTAATATATATCTCTTAAGTTTGTCTTTGTGGCATTAAAAAAATAAATAAAAAAATCCAGCTTTTCTCCACCAGTTCGTTTTATGTGAGGTGATGGACTAATATGAACCGGAGGAGAGAACTGGTAATGACACTCCCGCTGAGTGCCTGGACATGGTCCACCCCGCCCCCATCTCCTACCTCACTTTTGCCTCTCTCCTGGTGTTGATTTACTTATTATGGGCTCTTTCTCCTTTATTCCACTGTCATTGAACCCTGATTAGATCAAGCTTGGATCGCTTTGGACAGTTAGCATCGATGAGTCCATCTATCACGCGATTTCCATTAGCTGTGGATCGCTACCGCCATCTATTGCCTGCGGTTCTAAGCCCATGGCCCTCATATCCTTGACCTCTTGCCTCTCCCTTTATATCTCTTTCGGTCGTTGGCAGGGTATCTTCCTACCCCCCCACCCCCAAACACACACACACAAACACACACACACGCACAATCTGTGGCAAGCGAAGTGAAAACCGCAGCTCCAGGGGAGTAAAGCCTCTTCTTCTCTCTCTCTACCCTTCTTTTTTCTGCTGTCTTTTATAGGCGACGACTGAGTGGCAGCCAATCATGGGCTCAATCCTGCTGCCACAATCTCCCCGACACTCAAAGAGAGAGAGAGAGAAAGCAGATGAAAGGAAAAATAATACACCGACAGACAAAAAGAGGAGGTAAAAAGACAAGAATTCAAAAATCATTGGGGAAAATTTAAGACAAAGGGACTAGAATGAGAAAAGAGAGAACAGTCAGACAGCTCTTTCTCTCGTACACAGTAAGCTTCAGGACAAGGTTCAGTCTTACAGAGAAAACTAAGAGGGAAGGTGACAAGCGTGGAGCTTATGCTAAGGAGATATAGACGTTGCCTGAAAACCCAGCAGAAAACAATGGAGTATAGGAAACGAAGGTAAAACTCTCTCTCTCTCTCTCACTGTGTGTGTGTCTCTCTCATCTGTCCCGCCCTCCCTCTCCCTCTCTGTTGCTCTTGTGTTCTCTCTCGGTCCCCCACTCTCGCTCAGACGGGTGAGGAGAGTCCGGAAAGAGAGCAGTCATGTACGTAATTTTCTCTCTCGCTCGCCGAATCTAAAGGTTATCATTAAGACAGATGTGCCCTGCAGAGTGGTTGCCGTGGAGATCATTTTACACTGGAGGAACTATTTGATTAAAGAGTGGCTTAGACGGATTTAAAGCAACTGAGAAAGACGTGGCAAACGCAAAAAGAGAGTGTGAGTAGACGGCTGGTTAGTTTATTTTGCAGGTGGTTTCAAATAATGTGCGTAGGACCTGAAATGACAGTTTGGTCGCTTTTGAAATGTCTCAATGTCATATTTACAGTCAAGCACTTTTACAGGATGTATTGAGGCTGAACAATTCCTGGCTAGAAACTGTTAAAACTGTTTTTGTGCAGTGCTGTTGAATTGCATCTCTAAAAGATTTTTAATATTCTTGTTTGCCAATACGGAGGCAAAATTATGTCATTTTAGATCAAAAGGCTTTTTTCATTATGATCATTTTATGATCAGTTTTTTTTTTTTTTAATTAAATGGTATTTCTACACCCAGGTAAGATTAAAAAATAAAACATAGAGCAAAATATGTGTTTAAAAAACTTCATACAGGCTGGCTGCAATGCTCTGCTCTGCAGTAATTTTATTTGACAATTGCTCTGTTATGAATCCTGCAATTACACAAATGCTTTTGCTTGATTCTGATAAGCAGATTATTGCTTTGACCCGTGTGTCATCTGGCAGCTATTTTACAGGCAGCCTCGGTTTGAAGATAAACGATGTGCGTTAATGTGAATGTGTGTGCGTGTGTGTGTGTGTGTTTGTGCAAGAGACAGAGTGAGAGATGTGCCGAAATATTTCATAAATATGTATTGCATTGGACACAGCAAGAGTCTACCCCACTGCTCATGCCTAATCACTCACTCACTGTTACACACACACACACACACACACACTAGTTAAATACAGCCGTTCAACTGGTTCTCGGTATTGGAAGTCATTAGTGAATGGTCATTATTGTCCAACACAAATTAACCTCTAAAGTGCTTGTTGCATTTCTGCGTTCTAAATTAGCCACACTAATAGCATCTCTTTCAATGCAAAACGATTCACTTGGAAACACACAAAAGCCTGTGAATAGAAGATCTGTCACTGACAGCATACACATTTAGGGGAAATTTGCAGGCTTAAAAAACATTCTTCATTCACAATCCATTTAATATCTCTGTATTTTCTCCATGAGATTAAACTGAATGCGAATGGAGACCTCCAGCTTCTCAGATTTGAGAAAAACTTCCTTATAGTCTCTAATGAAAGAGATCTCAACAATATCTCAAACTTTGCGATATTTCAAAGTCTGAAATATAAATATGAGCAAGCTATTCAAGAGCTTCAAGAATGGTGCTTCATAACACATCTTATGGGATCATTTTATGGATTTAGTGCAATTATTTACTCATTTTAATGCATTTTATATTCGAAATGTATCATTTAAGCAGCTCGTTAGACACATTTTCGCAAGATTTTTATTTTTTTTTATTTTTTACCTGTTAAACATTAAAGTATTATGAAATTATTTAATACATTTATCCTTACATAGAATCTTACATGTGTGTCTTTGGCATAAAGTGTTATTTAAAATTGAGTCAAACACCCATGGATCCACATAAAAACCATTTTGACTGGATGCCAAAGGTAATTCATAAAGTATTTTCACTTTCTAGAACAAATCTGTCCTAAAATGAACATTAAATTGATTTATTTTGCTAAAAAAAAAAGCCTACCATTATGCCTTCAGTACAAAATCATTAGTATTTATTTTTATCCTTTTAGACTGAAGGCATATGATATAGACAAGGAAACAGAGCGAGACATGGATACAGAACTTCAGTGTTATCTGAGAGAGAGAGAGAGTTAGCTCCACCAAGTGGCTTAAAATTCAGTGCTAAGCAGCAATGAAGACCAGTCTTCATCATGTTGATCTTGAATCTTTTTAAGCCATCATGACTTTACTTTCACAAACAAACATTTAAAACCCTAAAAATCCTTCTGCCACAAGCCCAACCCTACATTTAAAATGATGGAAGGGCTCTGCCATATTAAATGTTTAAACAAAAACAGACTTAGCCTCCATCTTTATCTAACCATGGCAGAGAGATTGATACCCCGCAAGTAATCTAGACAGACCAGGAGGCTGCTTCGATTGTGAGATATCAGACAGGCCTCGGGCAATATTTCAATCTTTTACACCGCATACAATCTATATATTGTTAAGCGATTAGCTCATCCCGTTCCGAGAAGTTCTCCCGTCAAACTTATGAGCAACATGAAGTCTCTATCATTTAAAGCTTGAGAATCTCAAGGTCAAGAAAAAAAGAAGCACCAAAAAACATTCCCCGAGCAATAATAAGCACGACAAATGCACAGGCACAAGCTTGCGTATCCCACATATGGCTCCAGACATCCATCAGAACACAGTCAGGTGTGGACAGAAATAACCCAGTTTCCCTAAATGATCCGTGTCTGATATGGTCTTAGGGGGGATATTCAAGGGAGAGAAAGAGGGGAGGGTGTTTGGAGGCAGATAGCATGAGTGAACGAAGCCGCGTTGAACTCTGGCAGATGTATTCCCCAAAGACAACGCTGCCCCAGACTGCTTTTATAAACCTCGGGAGAAATATAGCAGTACCTTGCAGACAGGACAACGGCAATTACATAGACTATGGGTCTGATCCTGCAGACTTTAGTGGTGTATCACTGTCAATCAGGCCCGCAAATTACAAAACGTGAACTTTGTTGTACGCCTGCAAAATACCGCTCTGCACGGGCACAAAACGTTTTGTGTGTCACACAGATCAACTGGGTCATCTGTGTGCAGTTTTCAGAACGCGCCATCCTCTCTGCCAATTAATTCATAATTATATAGCATTACCTCATTATGCCTCGACTAGCATATCCACACACACGCCTAAATTCACATATACACACTAATTAGACGCTCCTAATAGGACAAGTGAGAAGATTCTTCCTCCTCGCTCGACTCCCTCGCATCCTTCGTCCCTCCCCTTATATAATATCACGGATCCTAAACAAGTTTTCAGTGCGCCGATCAAAGTGAGATAATTAAGTGACAGTCCTAAACATCTGCCAAGAGATTGATTTTTTCTTTGTTGTATGGTAACAGGCAAAATAATAATAAAAAAAAAAGATTCACTGGCCTAATGCTTAATAGGCATGCTGTATCAAAGATTAATATCCAGAATGCTATTAAACCTCAAGGACAGCCTTGAATGATAATTAGAAAATGCAATCATGAGAATCACCACGCATAAATTGGTGCACACAATTGTTGGCATTTTTTTTTTCTTTCCCCAGAACGTTCTTGACATTGCAGAGGAAGGGCTAAACTAACACGAATTGTATTTATTTATTTATTTTTTATTTTTTGTAAGCCTGTCCTGCAGTCATCAGAAACACACAATTTCCTGTCAGGGCCTTTTTACAAGTGTTACCATCTCCCCGGCAGAGCTGGATATAAACGGCACTTCTCACTCCATTATTATGTTGTGTAAACTTACAAAAACCTTGTACAGCGTGTGATTTGATAACTCAACTCGCCATGCCTAATGAAAACAAAAGCAGCTCGAGGAGGTACACGTCAGTTATTAAACAACACATGAACCATGAGAACCACAAGTCGTTTGTGCAGTAAACACATGTGTGGATAATAATTTGTAATGGTTTAAATCTTTTTTTAGTAATCCCATGTTGTAATCTCAACAGCATCTTAAAACTGTGTTTAATCTTGCCAGCATACCACAGTCTCCAATAAAAAGTCTTATTAAATTCTTCCAAAATGAAAGTATCTGTGCTATGTTATCCTCATTTAAAGCTTTACTATACTTTAAGATAAACAAAACTGACTCTTTTGAGAACTCTAACATTGAGAACATTAAGGGAACATCAATACATCAGTTCAATAATTCTAACCACAAATGTAAAAAATAAAAATAATAATGAAAAAAATGCCTCACACTGTGCTCACATTTGACAATATACCAACATCTGCAAAAATAAAAATAAAAATAAAAATAAAAATCACATTCTCTCAAGAGCAAATGGTTCTGGTTTGCTCATGCTAGGTCAATGATTGTCTATTTTGGCTATTAAAATGAACCATTGAATGAGACATAAAAGGAGAACGAGAAGAATGTCAATTCTACAACAGCATTCAGATATTGGAGCCACAATTAATTTCAGCAAACTTCAGGAAACTTAAAAATATACGTAAAATACATAAATAATAATATGTGTCTCCTATTTCTCAGCCTTTTATTTTGTGGAAAACATTAAGATACTAAATTATTATTAATTATTAGGGCTGTGCAAAAGTTAATTGCGATTAATCGCATCCAAAATAAAAGTCTGTGTTTACATAGTATATTTGTGTGTGCTGTATATAATTATTTTGTATATATAAATACACACACATGTATGTATATGTTTAAGAAAATGTGTTATTCCTATATAAAATATTTATATTTATAGAATATAGATTATGTATTTATATATATATACAGAATTTAAGCGCAAATAATTCTTAAATATATACATGCATGCATAGATATTTATATATACAAAATAATTATATACAGCACACTCAAATATATTATGTAAAACAGACTTTTATTTTGGATGCGATTAATCGCAATTAACTTTTGCACAGCCCTATTAATTATATGTGCTGCTTTCCACATTCATTTTATAACTCTATACACTTACTGTATGTGTAAAATTGTCTATAGTGTCGCAATTTCTTTATTTTAATGGATTTTTAGGACAATCACCTGACAGAAAAACAAAACAAAAAAAAAACAAAGAAACTTGAATGAGACATGAGTGAGAACTCTGTTAAATCTCCTGAGCTATAAAAGGGCAACATCTGACTGGATGAATGTCAATCCTTAAACAGCGCTCATGAATTTGGATCCGCAATACATTTACATTTATTCATTTAGCTGACGCTTTTATCCAAAGTGACTTACAATTGCTATATATGTCAGAGGTCGCAACCCTCTGGAGCAACTAGGGGTTAAGTGTCTCACAGTGGATTCGAACCCGGCTCTCTCACACCAAAGGCATGTGTCTTATCCACTCACCACCCACCATTTCAGCAGACTTCAGGAGAATACATGCAATAAAACACATATAATAAATGTATAAATAGTAATGCATGTCTAAACTGATTGTGCTGCTATCCACATTTACTCTTACTGAATGCAAACAATTTGTGCTTTTTTTTTGAAAAAAGAGAGAAAATAGGGATGAAATTGATAGATAAATAACACATCACTAAGAACTGAATTAAATCCATCGGATTTCATCAATCAATCAAGCGGACTTCATCAGGTTTTGAAAGAGCATTGCAATAAACACGCATAAATCAGAACTCATTTTTATGACTCTTTTGTCCACGCTCGCCCTTGAGCAAAGACCACGGATGGAAAACGTGTCATAGAAACCGTTAAATCAATCAAGTCGGTTGTGGACCATGACACTGACAGATGGATATTTATCTGTCCGTCAAGGTCACGCCAGAGACTTGAGCAGGTTTTTCTATGCCAGCTGCTGATTACATGCTTCTCTAAGACCCTTCCTCCAAAATCAAGTGTGGGTGGCACTTTCCCTACATAGACACAGACCGTCTCAGTATGTTCCAAAGTGTGATTCAAATATCGGATGTGAAAGGCTCAGAACAATCATGTTTAATTCATAAAAGACCTCTGCAGACCTTCCTAGTGTCAAAGTTCTGCCCTACTCGCTAACCTTGAGCTGCATTGAAACATATGTCTGAATGGAAGACTGGGCCACAAAAGGCCTCCTCCGCCGGGGCTGACAAAATTCATTACTCGCATTAGCGAAGCCAGTGATTCCACAAATTACAAGTAGTCTGCACACTTTCAAACGCCGCCTAGTGAATAATTCCTAACTTCATCCATATCTCATTAAGTAAATTATTGGATTCGTATTCACAAGACAATGTTCATTTACATGCATAACTTCAGTCACATCAAATAGAACCAGAGCCCTAATTTGCTCTTAGACAAAAGAAAGGAATGGCTTTGTTCGCGGAGATGGCCCCGTTGACACTGTGTGTGTTTTATTTCTCTTTCTCTTTGCCTAGCCTCCACTTCTTTTCTTTTCTTTGATTCAGATCGTTAAACAAAAACGGCACAACATTATGAATCTGCTCCTCGTTTGCTTGCGAGACCCCTGGAGACATTTGCCGTAATGAATGCCTGTCAGGCTAACCTGGCTCCTTGGCCTTTTCCTGCAGACTCCTGGAAAATGGGCTTTCGTCAAACGAGGGAAGAAAGATTTATTAGGATTAACTTCCAAAAGCCAATAAATTATGCATACATCCTCCAAATTACCTATCAGAACTAGTCCTAGAGGAGAGAGCGCTCCTGCGAGCCGCTGCCTGTGCTTCGTTTACGCTAGTTTGTGTTGTAGAAGTGGAAGTCCTCAGCGTTTTTCAGCAGTTTGAGTTTGCTATCGACTTTTGGCGGTAACCGCAAATCTATGCCGAGTGAGGAAAGTAAATGTTTAGAGATGTTCAAGCTCAAGAAGTTCATCAATTAGAGACCACCAAGTGACTGCTGTGTGCTAAAAATCACTTAATCTTTTGTGATCAATCAATATTAATGATTTTTTTTTTCTAGTTAGCCAACATGATTTTTAGTCAGCCAACACACATTTGCACAGTGTCGTTGTATGTGACGCTCGTCCCAGAGGAAATTTTGCCAATTAAATGATCTTTTCTCTCCATCACAGGCCCCAAGAAGACATAATTGAAGAGAATTAAGGATAAGATGCCCCATTTCGTCGGTCCCACTTTTCAGCAGTATCTTCAACACAGAGCTCTGTTTCTTAATTGATTCCTTGTCAAGAACTCTCCAGGAGTGATCGGATACAATGATAATCAATCAAGTTACTTTCCTCCTGTTGTGCTGCTTGCTGGGCTGGAGCAGTGCATTGATCCGGCCGGTGCCTGGAATTAGCACGTCGGATCGGGATGGACGGACTCTACACCGCACTAAACGAGGATGGATGTGGAATAGTTTCTTTCTCTTAGAGGAGTGGACAGGAACTGGAAAACAGTATGTTGGAAAGGTAAGGGCTGTTACTCTTAGGGATGAGCGAGCTGCAAATGTTGGGTACAGTGTTACGTGTATATATATAAGCACAGTTGTCTTTTTAGCCACTATGAAATAGTACCATGGTTGTCTTTCAAATGCCTTACAATGCAACTTAAATGGAATATAATCAAACAGTACCACCAAATTAACATGTTTTCACCATCTTTATCAGGCTAATTTTTCGAAGCGCCATGTTAGGCACAACAAAAAAACGTGTAAAGTGTATTTTGTGAGTGTACTTATAAAGTGACTTTATTTCAAGACGTGCGTGTTTCCTTTAGTAGTTCAAACAGTATAGCATTGTGCTAACACCAAGGTCCTGGAATCAATTCTTAGGGAATGCATTAACTTATAAAATGTAGGCTATACATTTAATGCAGTGGGTTAAAGCGACTGCCAAATGGGAATCAAACCTGTGACTGTGGAGTTAATTATAAAATATGAGCAGATTCAGTCAGTCTGACCATTAACACACAACACAAACAAGCACAAACACGACTCACGAACATCAACTGAACTCATACCTAGCGCATGATGCTTTCAGCATGATAGCTAATGATGTATTAGAAGAAAATCAATGAGAACGTAGGCTATTACGATGAAATGATGTGTGGGATACAAAGAGCCATAATAACCCTCTTTATATTAATGACCACATCCTGACGTTCCAAAACAGAAATAATTGTGTGGGATTAACTCAATGCCTTACAATATAACCACGACCTGATAGTAACAGCTGATGTCCTGGCTTTCAACATGCACGCATGATGCATTTTAGCGAAGATCAAACTGGGACATGAAACGGTTGAGAGTCAACCCTAGACGTGCCAGTTGTTGAAAGGTGGGCCTACCAGTGCAACATGATTCGGTTAAAATCAAATGCAACTCGTCTGGCGTCAGATCAGAGTGCAACGCTTGTCAAGCCACCGGCATCAGACTGCAGAGACGGCAGCCGTTACAACCCCCGTGCGTGCAACGAGGCGGTCGACGCAGCCTGTTGACGGACACTTTTACGTCAAAGACTTCAGCTTTCATCATCGCATTCACTGTCTACAAGTAAATGGGATGCTTTGGTTGGAGAGATGAGTGGTACACAGACAGATCAACATCTCTCCTCTTATGGTTAAGGGTTGTTTTTGTTGAGAACACTGCAAGAAAAGAAACACGCGAGCGCACGGAAAAAAAAAAGCAAGGCGAGCAAGCGAGAGTGGGTGAGGAGAAAACAATAAATCAATCAAGAACGGGAATGAGATTCCGCCCTCATAGAGTTGCATTTTACGTGACAAGGCAACAAAACAGCGCTGACTGGGAAGAGTCCATCGGATGAGGAAGTGTCAGACTCAGCAGTGTCCTGGACTCTTTCCCAGAGCTTTGATGCTTCTCTCTTTTCTCTAGCTCTTTCTCCTTCTATCTCTCTCCCTCTTTTCCTGGCTGCTGCGCTTCTCTGGCTTGACAGCAATCACATGGTTTTGGCTCGTTTCTCATCTACCGTCCACTCTCGTTCCCAATTAAAGTGCCAAAAAGACACAGGGCTCCCATAAATACTGTAGGAGGGCGAGGGAGAACGAAACACCCACATGCTGGTTCGGGGAGACCACTGTGGAGCGGCTTGATCATCCGTTCCATCCGTTTCCAAGCATTTTTTACTAGTGTGTGTGTGTGTGTGTGGGTGACGTATTAGATCTTGTGTAGTCCAATAGATGGGTACTTAGAGTCCCGGTGAGAAGCCATCAAAGCCATTGATGGTTCTCCTCATAAAGATAATTCAGCAACCTTTACGGAGCCTTGTGGGATACCATATTTATTTCTATCCAACCAAGGCCTCCAATGGCCCCCCGACGCAGACAAGCCATAAAAGTGGATTTATTTTCCAGTGTGGAGCCAGAAATAATCCATAAAATGGGAAGAATATTTCCAATAAAGCAACAGCCCCCTCAACGCTTGCTTCAGAGGTCTTGTAGTCTATAGCCATTTAATGCGTTTCACAAGAAACATCTATATGATACAACTAAACAGTAAGTTCAAGTTAGCTACATGAAAACTAGTTAACTGCATTGAAACAATATATGTTTTTAGCATTTATATACAGTAAGCTGTGGAGTTTTCAAGTTTAATTGGTTGTGTTTCACTTGAGCAGGATTTATATTAACGCTTTTTACAATACGCATCATTTCAAAGCAGCTTTACAGAAAATGAGAGTGCACATTGCAATATAGAATGATCTGTTATCAGAGGTAACGGCCTAAGTTATGTATTTCAGACATGCACATGATGTCAAAATAACAGTTAGCGAAAAACGCATCAATTTAGTGTAAAATTCAATGAAGAAACAATGAGCTCATTGAAGTAATATACTTTTTTTGTTAAAAAAATGATTATGAAATTTTACGTTATCTGAAGTCTTTGCAGGAGTTGGCGCTTTATAGGTGTTGGGCATCTGACACCTTCATAATAGGCTGGATCCAAACTGGAGCTAACACACTCTCCAGTTACCTCGGGGTCCCGGGAAAAAAGAGAGAAGCAAATATAAAATAATTAACATAGCTGCTGTTAATAACATTAAGCAAGAATAATTATGTGCATTTTATCGGATCTATCTTTATAAGATGCATTATATGAATGCTAGGCTAAATAGATGCGTCTTTAATCTAGATTTAAACTGGGAAAGTGAGTCTGAGCCCAAAATCATTGCTTTATATGGCATAAAGCAATGAGAAAAATATACATTTACAAATACAAACCAGAAATAAAACCAAAAAAAGACAGAAAAAATGAGCCATATATACACACACACACACCCCTAAAAGTCACTGTAATCCGCACACAACCAACACTGCAACTAAGATGAATATTAAAGTGAGAGATTCAATATTAGCACTAATGCTCCACAGAGCAAGTATACTATGCGTAATTTATAATTCAGTTGGTCCATGATATGTGAAAACAGCAACTGCCTTGAAATAATATGAAGCCGCATCAGGCAGAAATGCTAAATAAACAGGATTAAAGAGGCAGTTTTCTAAATGTAATTTAGTGATGACTCAAGCTTAAAACTACTGAGAAATTGTTCACATTTTAACAGCACATAGCCTACAAATATGTGTATAAAAGAGAAAACTCCCAAACCAGAAACATCCTTCTGGCCATCCACTGGTCATTATGACCGCCCAGGCGTCGTGGCCCTGTTGTGCAGAAAGAAGCTCAGAAGTGCTGAAGCCTGCCATGCATTTTGCCGCTTTTGTGTCATGAGTTTGATGTGGGGGCAGCGGCTCACATGGCGTGCCATCAGCGCTATTGATGTGAACAAAATCCTATTAACCTTCTCCAAGCTCCATAATGCATTGTGCAAATAAACCCATTCCCGTTTTCCCGGTGAGCTCTCTTCCTCTGTCTACCTAACCCTTTTGATCCTCTTCACGTAAATACTCGCCGCTTTAATAAAACAAAGAAAGAAAAAAATAATAGAACACCACAATTTTGATCTTTTTTTTTTTTTTTGCAAGCATTAATAACGAGAAGACAGTGATGGCTCACATTTGAATGTTTAAATATTTAGCATAGGTTCATTAGGACTTGTCAGGATTATAAACTCATCTGAGCGTGGAAAACCACATCATGAAGCGATGGAGGGGAAACTCAACTGAGTGTTAATCTGACAGTTGTAGCATCATTGCAAGTAATTATGTGATGTATTACAGCAATTCTAAATATTACATGTTGTAACATAATTATATATATAAAATCTCTTCTGGGCTTAAATGACATTTTTACAGAACATTCATAACATAAACACAACACACTTTTATATTGGATGCGATTAATCGGTTTGATAGCACTATTTTTATGTATCCAGTTACTGTACTTCTGCATTTTTACATTGATTGTTTTAAGTTTTTCTTTTATCTAGATATAAACTAGGCTATTTAGATATATAAATCTCATCTAGCCTTAAACAACATTCTTACTGAACATTCATAACATAAACACAACACACTTTTATATTAGATGCGATTAATCACGATTAATTGATTCAATAGCATTTTTAATATATGCAGTTGCTGTACTTCTACTGCATTTTTACACTGACTGTTTTATTGTAGAGTTTTTCTTATCTGTAGATATAAACTATATAGATATCCTATATAAATCTCATCTTTCAAAACATAAATACAACACACTTTTATATTAGATGTGATGAATCACGATTAATCGATTTGATAGCACTATTTTAATATATCCAGTTACCGTACTTCTACTGCATTTTTACATTGATTGTTTTATTGTAGAGTTTTTCTTATAAGTAGATATAAACTATATAGATATATAAATCTCATCTGGCCTTAAACAACATTCTTACTGAACATTCATAACATAAACACAACACACTTTTATATTAGATGCGATTAATCAGGATTAATCGATTTGATAGCACTATTTTTAATATGTCCAGTTACTGTACTTCTACTGCATTTTTACATTGATTGTTTTATTGTAGAGTTTTTCTTATCTGTAGATATAAACGTGTGACCTGTCACTCCTTAACTTAAATATAACAACTGTATCAATATCTAGCACAGTAGTTTCTGTTGCATTAATAATAATGTAAATTAGAAATCCACTCACTGTATGCACTTCTACTGCAATTGTACTTATTGTTCTATACTCCTATTTTTATTTCCTTGTTGTTATTTTTTTTTTATTTAACTTGACTTGTTACTCTTTAGCCAGTAATATATCTATATAAATATAATATAAATATATATGAAGTACCAATATGTCTGTGTAACACCTTTTTAAATAGTAAAATACTATTATTACTACTACTAGTAGTAGTAGTAATAATAATACTAATTCATTAACTATTCATATAAATACAACCTCAGTGACAGCATTAATAGTCAAAGCAAACATAGAGAAAATTTCAATTATTTTCAGTTATTTACATGTTGATGGCTTTAGCGTAACACACTATTTGTCCACCAAGGACTGTTTTGTGTATTCTGAACACTCAGGGGTCGTGTTAAAAAATGCATACACTGTAAAAAAAATAAAATAAAAAATAAAAATCTGCTATGAAGCACACTGACAAAACCTGATACAGATCTTGCGGAACCCCTCGCCCCATCCCCCCTCCCCCCCACTTTCTGTCACAGCAAAGCCAGGCCTCACAGGAACCTCCAGCTATCTAAGTAGTTGCAGTGCGTGTCCTTATCCACTCAAATGAACCAGCAGAGTCCACAGCCAGCAGAGGAGATTAGAAGAGAGAGAGAGACAGCTTCGCTGAGTTTGGGTTCATGCGCTTTTCAACTCCTCAGAGAGTCGGCATGCGATGAAATCTGTTGTAAACCTCAGCGAGTGAGAGCAAAAAAGTGTAAAAAATTCAGACCGAACCGCATGGCCTTATGATTAACGCCTAACATCGAAACCACAAAAGGGGCGACCGGGGTGGGACGAGGCAGCGAGAAAGAGATTGCACTGCGGTGTTTGTGTCGAGTTAGTCAACTTGAATGTGACTCGGCCCTACTCTGACTGAGCTCAAGATATACACAAAGAAATAAAGCGGGGGATACATAATTATTCTATATCCGTTCTGGGCCCAGGCTCTCATTTTCACAATCTCCTCTCTGCAGTACTAAGCAAGTGTTCACCGCCGACCTGACAAGAATTGTCAATGATTTCTCCCATGCTCGACTGACAATCCCTCTGTGTGTGTGCAGGGATTTAATTCCTAAAGCTGCTCCGAGTCAAAGGCTAATTTTGTGCTACGCAAATTAGCACAGGCAAATGAAAGCAAGGCCGGGATAAATCCACGCTGCCTTTACTTCATATTCAACTGTCAGCTCATTATAATCAAGAACATCCTTCGAAAAAAACAATGGAAAAAGCCCACGTTCGCGTGGAATGCTGGCATGCTCCATGTGTTTCTCCATGTTGCCTCTTTGGGGACACGGTCGGATTTTTGACTGGCAGAGATTATTTAGGCAACCTCACGCCGGAGACATATTCCTGCCAATAAACAAAGGGTATCTGTTCAGGATTGCCGGTGCCATAGAGAGCTCAGTGTTGTGCCAAAAAGTGCTCCCAGAGCAAATGAGCAAGTGATCAGTATTCAGTGCCATGCGGCACTCTCCCTGTAGTGCATTTGAAATGAACAGAGGGATTGTGGTTAGGGTTGAATCGGGATCTATGAGGCCGAATCAAATCGCTCATATTTTTCACGAGTCACTGCGAAAGGCCGCCAGCATGGCCGACAAACACCCTATTATGAAATGTATTTTAATTTGTTCCCAGCATCCCAGAGGTGCTTTGCCTCTTTCATTTTTTTTTAGCTGTTTTTGGGTTGTTGTTTTTTTTTTTTTTTTGAGCTGGCAGTAATTAGGACACCCCTAGTCTTCCAGTGTGCAGCCAAATGGAAAACATTGGCTACACTGTGGAAACGAAACATCTGGTGTATTGCGATATAGACCTGTTGGAAAATAAATAAATAAACGGGGTTTACAATCAATTAGGCAAGTTACTAAGGTGCCTGCAGATATAGCAGTCGTACATGTGCCGAGTGTTCACGATAGGCAATATTTTTGCCAAAAAATGTGTAAACAACACATAGAGCAATCATAAACTTATACTTTTAGGCTAAAGGAAGTGTTTGTGTGAAGCACCATGCTAATTTAACTCTACACTGCAAAAAATATTATATTCCAGAACAAATTTACTGCATTTATTTACTTGAGAAGCAAAATACATGAGATATTTAGTCATTCCGGTGTCTGTAAAGATGTTAAATAGTGGTGATATGGATTTGTAATTGTAAATCTACACTTCTTGTTCTATTATTGTCTTATTTGTTGACTAGTGTGTGTTATTTGTGTACTGACTGCAGCGTGGCTGATGGCCCAAGACAAATTTCCCCCTGTGGGATAATAAAGTTTTACCTTACCTTGTTTTCTGAAAATAAATAATCTGTTTTAGCATAAAACAAAAATATATGGCAGTGGGGTACAAACATTTATCTTGTTTTGTCCTTACATAGAAAATAGTAAAGCATAAACAACCCCTAGAAAAACAACACCTCATTTCATAAGTCGGAAGTATATTAAAGGTATAGTTCACTTTGAAATACATTTTCGGTAGCCTATATTTAAGCTTACGTCAAGGGCATCCAAGATGTAGGTGTCTTTGTTTCTGCAGTAGTTTTAATTTTGATATTTTTGGGTCAAACAGTTCTTGTCTGTCAGTCATATAATGGAGGTCTATGGTCACCACCTCAAAGAGCATGCACAGAGAAGTCCAAATTAAACATGAATAATGACTCGTAAATGTAATTACACATTAATGGCCTAAGACACGAAACGAGCAGTTTGTGTGTGAAAACGAACAGTTTTTGTGTTTGATTTGGACTTGTGCTCTTTGAGGTGGTGACCATAGACCTGCATTATATGACTGACAGACAAGAGCAGTTTGACCTAAAAATATCAAAATTAAAACATACCAAAAATGTCTTACAAAGTGAACTATCCCTTTAAATTTCAAGATTTTTTTTTATTTATTTTTTTTGCTGTGTAATTTACTGTTTGTTGATCTCAACCCACTGCCCTCATGGGTCCATTTAGCATGTTACAGGTCTGACTGAATTTGTTTGCACTAAGCAAGAAGAAACACGCACAGCCCCAGTGGTAACTTTCCCGAGTTTTCAAAATGCGTTATATTTAGAATGAAGCATTTTGAGTTAACGACTTAAAAAGCACAGAGACTTGTAAATTACTGCTCGTAAACACCGTCGATGTTTATTCAGGCTCTTCATTCTCGCCGTAGAATATTTCCTGTTCTCTGACGGCAGAAATAATATGCAAAGGCTAAGGACTCACCAGCAGCACTTTATAGAACAAGACAGGTTGTTATGAGACGCATTACGTCTTCGCTAAAGCGGGGCCAAAAACATCTTTCACACATCGCCTTCATTCCTGCAGGGATTTACAGGCCCGACCACGGTCCACCTCAAATTAATGACCTAATGAAGCCTGTTGTTGTCGTTCAAGCGTGTGTTTACCTCAGAGATTAATGCAATGTTTTATGTACACCCTTAAAAGCGGGAGTAGACACTCGCCTGACAAACACCAATTAGCCCTGAGAAGCTGGGGTTTGTATTGGCTTTATGCGGTTGTCTGCTTTCATTGCATGTCTTTGTCTCAGATGTCTTTTTATGGATTTCAAACTCACGTCTGTGTGGGCCATGGCAGCACTGGAGGATTTCTTCACAATAAAGGACATAGAGAGACTAATTATGGTGCTGTCAAGGGATTTTATACATGGCGGAGATGAAAATGGAATCTACATCTTCATATCGTCTTCCTCTGGTTAAGACTAGCATGAAAGTCCATTTCCAGAATATACTCTCTGGAGGTACAATGCGCTTTGTTCTGAAATTAATGAAAGAGAATTAAAATATGAATCACAAATACAAAGTATGATGAGTGTCTGAGGTGTAGCATACATTGGCACACGACTTAAAGGCCTTTCAGACGTTCATTTAAAAACATCAAGGTTGCACAAGGGTAGATTTCAGACTGTAGCTGATGCGATCTGTCATGCTTTTCTGTCTGGTTTAAATGTTAACTCTGCCCTAAACCGTGGCAAATGTTTGAGCATTGAGAGGACACGCTCATGTCTGGAACCTTGTACTTCACTATCAACACTTACGAACAATGATTACAAGTTCAATATCTCCTTTAAGACTAGTGAGTTCTTGGAAACTGTTATTTAATCCATCACTTTATACCTAAAATAGAATGATTTTGAATCCCATGGTGAAAAAGTGAATCATTTTGATAATTTGCAGATCATATATAGCTGATACATTAAAGGTACACTGTAACTCTCCAGCCGTAAAAAAAACAACAACAACAATTTGCATGGATTTTGTGGAAGAACATTGTTTTGGTTGTGCTTTGTCTCCGCGTGACGGCGGATGAATATGGTTATCATACTGCTCAAAAATAGCAGGATTGTACCTTTAAAAAGCAAACATTCTTCATATTTGGCATCAGAAAAACAAATAAAAATAAATAAATGCATCTTAAATTGTCAAATTCTTCCTAAAAAATGGTTCAACCACCATCACACTTGGGTGTAGAGTCGCTGGCTGGAAATATGTTGAAAATAATTAGATCTTATCTCAAGTTATTTATATCTGCTTTGGCTTTCCTTCATGCTGTGTCCCTCACTCGCTCTGTCACTCAGGAGAATGTGGACCCGTGAGATAGAGCGCACAAACATTTCATTAACCACATGCTAATGATCGCATGCTAATGTTTGCATAGATTACTGGCTTGGAGCTGAAGGCAGAGACGTTCTCACCCTTCACGTACTCTGCCTGACAAATTCTGGATTTATTTATTTCTGTCGTTCTTGTCGGTGACTGTAAACATTGAGGTTTGTCATTGTGTCGCAGAAGGTTGATTACAACACGGGTTCATGGAAATCAAGTACAGGACACTTGAGAAAAAGCATGCAAATGTTATATTCTTAAACATTTGATATTGCATTGTGGTCTGTCTGCATGTCTGTCTGTATTGATTGATTCTTTTCTAGAGCTGGACTTAACAGCTCACTCAACCAAAGTGCACTACTATTTATAAAAAAAAAAAGACTTTTATGCTCATACACTGAGAAAAAAAAAAAAAAAAAGAAATACAGACGTCTGATGTGTGCATATATCCACTGACCCACAAAACCCCTGGAGTGACAGAGTCTGCAAATGAATGACAGCACACAGTATTTACAAGATGGGAAAATCAGAAAGCATACGGTACTACATCTGCACTCATCGAACATAAAAAGGCAGCATTTTATTTTAATTTAACTCTTAAAATAAATGTATTCTTGTGTTGTCCCCTTCGCAAAAAAGCTCACAAATAAAATTGTTTGTCAAATGTTAAATTGGGCTGATGATCTGCTACTGTTAATTGTCTGAACGATTTTGAACATTATTGTCTCTATTACAGTTTTGCCATCAAGATTAAATATTCTGCTATACAGTAGATGTGATTTCCAAATCAATACATACAATACTGCGTTTGTAGATTGTGTGTTTGTAGATTATGCACTGTGTTGCATTAAAAAAAAGCTAAAGTTTGGGGTCAGATTTGTTAATGTTTTTGAAGAACTGTTAGAAATACATGTATTGCTTCAGTGTCACATGATACCTCAGAAATCACACTAAAATGCTGATTTGGTGCTCAAGAATTTTTTTTTTTCACATTGTAAACAAATATTTTCAAGATTTGTTATAATAACATATTTTCTTTTGTCAAATCAACTTTATAATAATTTATTTAGTTGAGATAACTTATTATTTTGAGTTTCTGATGATTAAATTAATCTCCTTCATTGTATTAACTCACTTTTTCCAGTTTAATCAACTTAAAATTTTAAGGCAACCCAGGTAAGTTAAACCAACAATATTTTTACAGTGTAGTAATCACAACATTTTTTCTTTTGTAAAATCAAAAATCAAAAATTCAAAAAAATTCAAAAAAATTAAAAAAATCAATTTTTTTTTTTTTTTTTTTATAGTGGAAGCAAATCATTGATTTAAAATAGAAACCTTTGGTAACAATGTGTCAATTTAATCAATTAAATGATCAGTTTTGATCAATTTAATGCATCCTTGCTTTATCAAATATGGTTTGATTCTGAACCTCAAAGGCCAGAACTAAAGCAATGCATGTGAACTATTAGATAAACTATGGTGAAGGGTTGCCTCATGAATATTAATCATTTGCATGACTGGACAGTCTAGAAAGGTTACCAAGCAACGTCAGCGTGGCCAAATTAATATTCATGAGATTTGCCATTGCCATGTCATAACAACCACTGATTGAAGCATTCCAGTAGATTCTGTATTTTAAAAAAAGAGAATATTTCATATTTGGTCTTTTCTTGCTCTCCAAACAAACCTGCATATTGTCGTGTGAGTAAAATGGGAACGTGTCTTAAATTTTCCACATTATTTGACTATAATTTAATAACAAGCATTGACATTACTTTCAACTTTCTAACGCTGGATCCATATGTATTTTCTAACCACTAGGGAGGAAAAAAAAAAAAAAAACATCCATTGTGCATCTGCTAATATAGTACATTTGTCAGGTGTCAAGTACAGGCTCTTCAAGATTTATTAGATTTCTTCTTAAACAAGCTTTTAATAGCACTACAACTGTGCGGAAAATGTCTTGTATCTACCATCTGGGTCTAGACATGTTGACGCCGTCACATGTTGCCAAAACTGTTGTTTTATACATGTATTTAAATGCTATTCTTTTTGTTCTTCATGCACTGATATTTGAAGTGTCATCAGCAATTATTGTAATTTCAACTGTGTGGTTATGCTGTAAATATGGATAACTGACACGCTCCATAATGGCTGACGTCAACCTATCAGATGACTTTTGTGAGGGAGCGGTGTATGTTTCTCTTCTCTCACTGTGTCAGCGGTGACAGCGTAATCCCAGGAGAATCCGAACGATCGATAGAGTGTGAGTCAACTCTGAGACTGGAGTTTACAAAAGTAATCAAACTTGTGTTACGTGTGTCACCTCTAGACAGCCAATTCTGACGTACTGTAAGCAAAAATCTTTCTGTAAACAGTACAGATACACATGCATAAAATGAACAGATGATTGAAACACAATCCATCGGCAATTCTAATCCAGAAATCAATATTTCATCTAAAATTATAGTTTATCAATGAAGTGAGATATGTACATTATAGTTTCTTGTCCTGTTAAACTATCTTCATTAAAGGTGTAGTGTGTAGATTTTAGTGGCATCTAGCGGTTCGGTTGCGAGTTGCACTGCTCACCCCTCCCTTTCGAAGAAGCTACGGTTGCTAAAACAGGACAAACATCTCTTCGTCTGAGATAGCCAAGTTTCTGTACCACAGCCCATTATAAACTACATCATGGATAAAATTTACAATGCCATAGTCAGGTTAGGATCAAGGTTCTTAATATATAATCTAATAATAGTAATCAGTTGATTGTCTCACGAACGTAACCAGCACATTTCTCCCCACATAGCAAACCCTTACAGCGAATGAAACTATCAAACAACAATGTAATGAACTTTTAACATTTTTAACTGCTTTGGGAGGATTTAGCATTAAATAACGGTTACATTTTATTTCAAGGTGTCCTTGTGACAGTGTAATTATACAATTAAGTAATACTAATTAACTACATGTACGGGCTATGATTAAGGTTGCAGTTAAGTTTAGTTGCTTGCAATTGATTTTAGTAAGTAAGTATATGTATGCGTAACAAGGACACTGTAAAATAAAGTAGGTTACACTTTATTTAACTATACATTTGTATAATGTAATGTAATTAGAGTGTAATTATACATTTAAGTACTGATTAATTAATTACATGTACTTACTATAGAGTTGGGTTAGTATTAGGATTTGTTTGAGGGTTAGTTGCATGTAATTTACTGTTACTATATATGTAACAAAGACACTGCAATTTAAAGTGTTACCATAAAGTGTTACCAAAATAACTAATGCATGGCTTATTGCAACTGCTGTTTGCAGTAAACATGAAGCAAAATCACATTCACAATGATTTTCCCCTTACAATTGCCTATATCCCAGGACATAAAACTACTAAAGAAAAGACATCCATTTATCTGCAGCTTTCTAGTGTGCTGTTAATGCAATTGTGTGTGTAATGGATACCTAATTCAGTTTCAGGACGGAGAGGAACACTTGTTTCACAATGACTCAACCCCCAAATCGAGGTTTTAATTGTTGCCCGTCAAATTATCTACATCCTGATAACAGTGGTAGAAAAGACTCTGAAATCGTTTCCAATTATAGTGTACTGTACATTTAGCCGTAAGTGGACATATTATGAAATTGTAGGGTGCAATGCTTAGAATGCCGCTCTTATAATGGGAGATGTTTTTTGGTGCTTACAAAACCAAAGGGCTGTTTTTGCAGCCTCTTCCGGGTGTTGATTGATCATTTATTAAATATGAAACATTTTATGGCACCTATGCTGATTGGATATTTCATCCAGGACTGTATGGCTGGCCTCTTCAGGTAAAATCCTAATCAGGAAAAGAGGAACTGCAATCAAATGGAGAGGGCGGCCGGGCTTCCTCTTGTTGCTAAGAGACAGGTGTGAAATGAAAGTTCTGCTCTGAAGGAGCGTTTTGTGTAATTGTGACTATTCTGAACAAAAACAGGTCATATCTTTTCTCCACAGTGTGAAGGTACAGGAGTCTATTGACAGTTTTCTGAGATATCTGCCATATGCCGTCAAACACAGAGCTATACGCAGTAAGTTCTGCACTCCTGCAGATAATGACTAGATCGCCATTCGCCGCTCTGTGTTTGCTATTGAAAAGGAAAAGAAGAATTCTCAAACTATTACTGATACTGAAGTGAATTAAATATTTAAGTCGAAATTTCGGAGCTTTACCCACAAAGAAAATTAAACCGTCCGGGGCCTTTGAGAAAATTCCCATTCACATATTCATGACTCATTTAAAAACATTGCTCAAGAAACACATTCTGACTTTGGCCCGAAAGGGCTTAAACTGCGTTTAGAAAAACGTTTAATTTCCGTTTCCATTTGCACAAGGTTTAAAGCCACCGCCTGAACATTTTGTCTTGACAGACTGAGTATATTTGCAAATAATTTGGCAGCCGCACACTGAGAAAATGGTTCATTCGGGAACTGTTAATTCCAACAAAACTCTGTTTGCTCTTTTAAGCTTCACTCAGACATGGACACGGAAGACGGGCATGTGAAGTACGTCCTAACCGGAGACGGGGCCGGGACCGTTTTCGAGATTGATGAGAACTCGGGTGATATCCATGCCACCAGGAGGCTTGACAGGGAAGAGAAAGCGTCGTACACCCTAAGCGCAAAAGCCGTCAACAAAACCTCTGGACAGGATCTGGAGAAGGCCTCGGAATTCATCATCAAAATCCATGACATCAATGACAACGAGCCAAAGTTTGCCAAGGACACCTACGTGGCCAGTGTATCAGAGATGTCAAATGTTGGTGAGTTGCTGGCTCAATTTTTAAAGGGTTGGTTCACCCAAAAATTGAAATTATCCCATACATCAGAATTATACAATTCATAATTTAGCTTCAGAAGGACTTCATTAATCCATATGGATTACGTTTATGATGGATGGATGTGTTTTTTGGCTCATTATAAAGCTTGAAAAGCCAGGGTATGTTTATTTTATATGAAAGAAGACAGTCAGGCTTGAGGGTGAGTGAATTGTGGGATATGTTTAATTTTTTTGGAGAACTAACCCTTTAACACAATGCTCATATAGGGTAAATATTATTTTTGTATTTTTTCTAAAGACACTGAAATGTACAGAATTAACATATTGATAGCATTTTTTTGATAGCAATTAATTAGTTTACTTAAGTATTTTAGTATCCCCTCAGGTTGGGACTGCGATTGCAGTTATATACTTGCAAACCATTTATCAGTGGAGATATGTTATTCAAAACTGTGTCCAAATTGCAAATGTATTTATAAATGAAAACCAGAAGATGTCCATACAATGATACCGATACATGTCTAGACAAATGTAAATATAATCGCACTTTACATACAAAACTCATCAATATGTCAAATGACGACCATGAGTACTTTTATGCAGATTTTTACATCCAGGCGCAAGTGATTTTCAACATCGTTAAAGGCAATCGTACACTTACCCACACAAGAATCTTGTTTATGCCAAAGTGCCTCCATAAAAATGTCCAATGCAAAACGAAGTATAGCTGTGAACACTTTAGGAAAAAAAAAAAAGCTTAAAAACAAAACATTTCACAAGGATAATTCGAAATGATTATGATAAACTGGATATGCTTACAGAGCTGTCAAAACTGTATCCAACTTTCTTTCAGCCACATAATCAACGCTGATTTAAAACTATGAAAAAACATTCAACTTCATGTGATTTGAGGGGGGATAAAGATCTTACAATATCCCATCTGAATTCGTTCAATTATCAGTGATTTTAAACCCATTAAGAGCAGCAGAGAGTATCAAAGCCAATGAACGGGATGCTGCAAGCTGAAATCAATTACTCTTCACGAAGCAACAAATTAACCCGCAGGTTTATCTCGAATGAATCAAAACTCATTTGCAGTTCCGACAAAAACAAGGCAGCCGTTTTT
This sequence comes from Pimephales promelas, assembly GCF_016745375.1. Next base: position 18,209,902 of record NW_024121122.1, read on the forward strand.
GATTAAAGATTTTGTGCTATGATAAGATAATCATTGTGGATCTTAATCATTGTGACCCGGCAAATAAATCAAAGATTAATCACTAGGAAAAGAGGAAATTAAGCTTGAAGTGGTCCTTGTGTACCTATTTGTGTTTGTCAATTCATAAAGCACTGTTTGAGAATGCTTGACACAATGTCTGTGTCAAAAGGTTACCAAACAGGTATTAAATCTTTTAGAATTTTTACTTTTGCCATTTTTGACAAATTATTAACATGATTAGAGGAGAGTGGGGTAAAGTGTGTCAGTGGATGAGATGTATTGCACTCTAGAGCAAAATCTTCTTTATGCCACTATCTATTTAGGGTGCTTTCACACTGACAATTTAGTTCGCAATGGGTCACGGTTTGCATGAAAAATTTGCAATGTGAAAGCTGCCATGCGGACGTGGGGTACTGAAGCCAAAACCAAGGCTGTGTCCAAAATCTATTTGAGGGGAAAGCCATTTTTAGTGGTGACGAAACCACGCTGTCAAGTGCACTCATTCAATGCCACAATGCATCACAATACTATTACGCAATAACGAGTGTACAACCAATGCTGAATGGCTAGAGAATACCAAATTAATTCCCACATCTGACCAGAAGATGGCGTCTGCAGCTGAATCATCCATCCATCCATTTCCCCAACTGTTGGTCCAATGTGGCTACACTGTAATACCATACAAGTATAAATTCCTTTTAATTGATTATTAAGTTAAAGCAACAGATATATTGACCCGCGCCTATTACCCATTTTCTATCATGTACTGTGCATGTTTGAGATGGTATAAGGTAGGCGCAAATGCACTAGGGTTCGACTGAATCAAGTTGAATGTGAAACAAGACCATCGGTGGGCTCCGGGAACAGTCGCGCTTGGACTCAAAACATAGCAAATGTGCCATGGAAAAGCCCCCTTAGAAATAGCCCATCATATAAAGATGCCTGTGATTGATGCCTATGGTTTCAATCAACCAACCAACCAACCAACCAATCAACCAACCAACCAACCAACTAAATCAATCAATCAATCAATCAATCAATCAAACCAACCAATCCAACCAACCAACCAACCAACCAACCAACCAACCAACCAACCAACCAACCAAATCAATCAATCAATCAATCAATCAATCAATCAAACCAACCAACCAATCCAACCAACCAATCCAACCAACCAATCCAACCAACGCAACAAATCAAATCAAATAAAATCAATTCAATTCAAATCAAAATCAAACAACCAATACATCCCCATGATTCAACAAACCCCATTGACATGACATTGTTTTCCCAACTTTGAGAGGTCATCATTCAGTGGCTTTATGTCGTAGATACTTCCTAATAATTGCTGATGATATATTAGAAATAGCATAAATAGCATACAGTTCAGAATATTAGTTATTATTTATTCACATTTTGTTAAAGACAACTTAAAAAAAGGTGTCACAGCTTACCCCACTCTCCCGTACAGCAGAAAATGGAAGATTAGAAAATGAGCTTGATTCAAACTCACATCACCTGAACACCAAAGTTTAAAGGTTTAGTTAGTTGGTTAGCACAAGCTAGTTAGCCCTTACTGGTAGGTGCCATAACTATACACAATCTGGACAAATAAAACATCTTTCTGCAGTGACCATTCAGAAGTAGCCCTGCAGTCTGATGAAATTTTAATGAAAAAGTTAGCGACCAACATACTGTCACAAATCACAAAAATGTCATTATATTACAGAAGATGCTTCGCCAGTGTCCAATATTTTTTGAAGCATGAAATTGACTAATATTTTTCCCTGTCTGCTGCCTTTTTAAGTCACAGCTCAGGAAAGTCACTAGTGAAGGGTTTGAGACTGTATTTATTCTTGAGGTGCCATCGGCCAATCAACGCTATTGTCACATCCTTGTCGTGACATTTTCAATGCAACTTGAAATGAAGTGTGTTATTAAAGTGTATAGGTGTTTAAATTTCTGGTAAGTTCTGAATGTCTCATCGGAGAGTATCTTAATGCAGCCGTGTTTGTTGAAAGATGGATCCCTGAGGCGTGAAACACTACCAGTCATCCTTTCAGACAAATGCAAGACCCACTCCAGGGACTCTCAGTTGGATTCTTACATTACATCTCCTTTATGTATCCGCCGACGAGTGTCTCAAAGCACCTGTGTTTTACAAGCTGAGAACATGCAATGTTGTTTTATTCAGCTGCTTCAGAACATGATACATGTCAGCTTTGCTGTCAATACTGCTATTTATTTCCCTCACAAATTTAAAACCATGTCACGTTACGGCTGTTCAACTGTGGGCAAAGTTATTTACTCAACACGAAATCTGGTAACAACAGCCTTGTAAATGGACCACAGTCTTCTCCCCCAAGGCTTTTGCACTTGAAACCGAAGCTCAACCTTTCGTTTTTTTTTTTTTCTGCTTCTCTTTCCGACAGGCTCATTCTCCCTTTCGTTTCTTTATTTCTCTGTGGGGTTGAAAGTTACATCATCCCCGGCACTCCGAAACGTAAATGTGACAACATGCTCGTTTGACACTTCACTTGAGCTCTTCCTTTCTCCCGCCTGTGTACGAATTCACGAGCGGCTCTGCTTGCCAAACCATGAGGTCACGGTGGCACTCGCGTTTAAGCTGAACAAACCGCCCATGTGTTGCGAACGTGCCTGCCGTTAATCAGATCTGGCCATCCATGAAGTCTGAGACTCTGTTTCCCTCCGTGTTATCGGAATGGGATTGGAGGGCGACAGATGTTTCCGCATTCATTAGTATTCTCAAAGCCATCCAGAGAGCGAATGGCACTCGGCGGAGGTCTTGTTGATGCCAGGGACGCCGCTGATCCATGGCAGAAACAACATGTGCATTCGGTCCACCTTCAGAGGTGAGACTGAGAAGCCGTGAAGTCACCTCTAAAGTCTATTCAGAAGAAAGAACTGTAAGATGTCAGAAGTACACAAATGAGAAAGGCGAAACCTCATAAGTACTCACAGGAAGCCGTGACTGTAATGGAAAGCGTGGCGGTTGAACTACGAATGAGAAGTGATTTTGCAAAAAAAAAAAATGTGTTAGTTTATCTGAGTCCAGGCCAAGATCAGATTTTATTGAGGGTAATGGTGTACTCTCACTTGTGAAAAGATTACAAGACTTTTAGTAGCACAAACGGCTTGGTAATATAACTAAAAAATAAAAATAAAAATCGTGAAATTTTTCAAGCCTTTTGATGATATTCAGAATAGTTTTTGAAGGTCTTCTTGATCTTATGGCCCGAGAGTAAATTAATTTTGTTCCACTAAACAAATACAGTCATTTTCATGTAAGTACCAATATAATATCACAGCAATATTTATCTCCATATGCTCTAATAAAAAAAACAAAAACAAAAAACAAACAAAAAAAAACAGTATTTAATATATATATATATATATATATATATATATATATTAAATACTGTTTTTTTGGTTTTTTGGGGTTTTTTTATATATATATACAGTATATATATATATATATATATATATATATATATATATATATATATATACTGTATATATATTCACTAACACGATCATTTCCCATATTACATAAAATAGACAAAACTGCAATATTGATACCCCTATATAATGTAATAAAAAATAAATACTGTACATAACAATAAATGCATCTTTAAATTGATCCACAGAAATAAATCAAACTTACCAACACTAATGCTATTTTAAGTTTAAATCAGAGAAGCTACTTAATATATCTCTCTGTTTTGATACGTTCATCCTAGCGAATAGTAAAAGATTGCAAAATTACTCGTGATATACTGTGAATTGCCTACAAATCATTGTGAAAATGTAATATACTGCCCTAATAGCACACTGTAGCCAAATTTAAGCAGCCAAATGGGTTTGAAATGAGTTTTTTTCTTTCCCTATTACTATACACCATGGTCAAATTTTTGAACAGCTTTTCATTTCAGAGACTATTTTTCCCCCTCCTACATCTGCCCAAAGCCAAAGCTGAAAACGAACCCCCTCAAATCATGTTACTTCTAGATTAATTGGTGTAATTATAATGTTTCTTTGAGCAGATTATTAGTCTGACGTTTCCCAGCAACATATACAGCAGATTCCATCAGAGCGGAAAATGAATGGGATGACCCAGTGAGAGCGGGCGAAAGAAAAACTACAATTAAAGATATGTCCATCTCACCGTGCAGCTGGAGTAATTATGAGACTAGGATTTAGATAAGAAATACACTGAGATAAAGGAGATGAAAGAACGAGTGATCATACATTCGCCTTGATCATTGTTTGCGCTGGGAGGGTGTTGGTCTCTTCATATAGGATATTAGCGAGTTTCACAACTTGGATTTTGTCGTTAATGGTGCAACTTTAGGATGCACTGCTTTGATTATGGTTGAGGTTTTAATACTGGAGGTGGGGATCATGTTTTACACTCATGCTAGGACTCTCCGGAGCTGAAATACCTCGCTCTATAATTCTCTTTTGCCCTCTCTCTCAAGGTGCATTTGTAATGAGAGTTACAGCCACAGATGCAGATGATGAAGCATATGGAAACAGTGCCAAGCTGGTTTACAGCATACTGCAGGGCCAGCCATATTTCTCAGTTGAACCTGAAACGGGTAAGTCGAGCAAAGATCAAGTATCATTTGAAATGATTAAAAGATGTTGTACAATACTAATAAAGTGATACCGCATTTTCTAACATGTGTGTCGGTGAATCGCATAAAGCCTGGCCGTTTTGTCATATAGCGTCACATATGATATATTTCTACAACAAAGGAATTATATTCTGAATTAATAAAACTAACACAACATTTACGACATTGCATTTTATGTTTATGTTACCACCCAAATTGCCATGTGTTTAATCTGTGTTGAAATTTGACTATTATCATTACTTCCAATTATGACTCTGATTACTGTATATAGTATTTTAACGCATTAAAGTTAAAAAAAAAAAAAATACAATTATAGTTTTCAACCTGCTTTACTGAATTTGGTACAATTGTGTTGCTTTTAATAAAAAAACAAAAAAAACAAACAAACAAAAAACCCGAATACATCCTGTTCTCATGTTCTAAAAACCTTATCACAATACACAATATAATTTGAAGATTGACATCCTACTCAATTAAAACTCGCTCTTTAAAATACCCCAAGGCTTGGAATTCATTTCCATGGTTCCACTTCTTTTTTTAACGTGACATTAACATATAATTAATGAAGTCAGAGAAGCTCATTATATAGCACCTAAAACCTGTGTCCATCCATTCTGTCAGGCATCATAAGGACGGCGCTTCCGAAAATGATTCGAGAGAACCGGGAGCACTATCAGGTGGTGATTCAGGCCAAGGACATGGCTGGACAGATGGGTGGTCTTTCCGGGACCGCTACAGTCAATATCACCCTTATGGATGTCAACAACAGTCCTCCTCGATTTCCACACAGTAAGAACACAAAATATCCACTTAGGGATGCACGATATATCGGCCACCATATCGGTATCGGCCGATATATGTTCATTTTTAATGTTATCGTTATCGGCCTGGTAAGAAAATGTGGCCGATATATTAAAGCCGACAAATAATGTAGTATTCCCTTCAGCTGAGACACTTGTTGAGCACTGTTTATGTTTTTGAATTTCTTGAAATATGATTGAAATCTCTTCAAAAAAAATGAAAATACAGTTCGTTGCAACGTGCAGTGCCAATCTGTCATATCGGCCACATAACACTATAATGAGAACATCATTAGAATCATGCGCTTGGGACATGGGTTTAATTGTGAGACTTTTGTTTTCGAAATCAGGCTCTCAAAATTGTACAAAAATTTGGATTTCAATTTATCGGTCAATATATCGGGTATCGGCTTTCAAATAAAAAGAATTATCGGTTATCGGTATCGGCCAAAATTTTCATGTCGGTGCATCCCTACTATTAATCCATCAATCAATCAATCAATCCTTCTTCGAAATTTTGATCTATAGGAATGCATGCCCCATTGCTCTAAACCTTTAAATAAAAGAGTTGCATGTACTAAGTGGCAATAATCTAACACAAAATGCAAAAGAAATAAACTGCAAATAAAGCAAACAATAGCAAAACAGACCATTTTTGGGTTACATAAAACTAAATTATGACTAATTTTGATGCAAACGAACTTGAATTTATTATTATATGGAATTTGAAAGAAAACTGCTACTGAAATGCCTAGAACAAAAGGCATAGAACAAGCCCAGCAGGTTTATATCAAATGAACAAGAGTTTGATTGCCAGTCAACAATTAATAATTGATGCAGTCTAGATTGTCAGAGAGTTTATGAGCATAATTGAGCTTGGACTTGCAAATCGACTTCAACAAAAATCAGCATATGAAATTAACTGTTCATGTTTCACATTCCCCCGCAAGTGATATTTCATAAGAACCGCAAGGATTGTACGTTGTGGCTCAGTTGACTTATCATGGAAATGCTTTGGGCTCATTTCTCCAACTGACCAGGATGAGTCACAATATGAACCCAGAACAAAATCTCCACAGAGAGAGGCTTTTAGAGTGAGAGAGAGAAGGTTGGATGGGCGGGGGGGATAGAAACTAGAAGACCAAAAGATGTAAAGAGAGAGAGAGAGCACAGCAGGAGCTTCATTTGGGGTGCTAATCCCTCTCTCTCTCTTCGCCACAGTCTCAAATCCAATACAAGAGCCACATCAGAAACAGTTTCCACAAACTGGGTTTAAAAAGAACCTTCTCCGTTGGCTCATCGGAGCTGAAATTCTATTAAAGAATAACCACTGAGAGGCAGAACTGCTTCCCCCCCCCCGAGAGAAGGATAAATAAATAGACAAATGCACGCTGAAGCACCCCGCTCGAGAACAAAGAGTTCGTACAAATACCTGACTGTTTACTCAATTGATTTATTTTGCTCTCCTTTTCCAGGTACCTACCATCTCTCCGCTCCAGAGTCGGCCGAAATCGGATCATCGGTGGGCCGAATCAAAGCGTACGACGCAGATTTGGGGGAGAACGCCGAGATGTGGTTCACCATCCTGGATGGCGACGGGCAAGACGTGTTCAATATCATCACAGACAGCACCAGCCAGGAAGGAGTGATTACAGTAAAGAAGGTAAACAGGCCCTATAGTTAGAAATAAAGTCTGCGCCATGCCACGGTCTATCCCTCTTTCTCATTTTCTCATTCTTTCAAACGCGTGCATGCGCCCATACGAAGCAAAGTGCTTAGAAAGTAATCCCCTAAATCGAAGCCTTCGTGTCCTATCAACTTTACAAAGGTGCTTAATTCTATTCACAGCCCCAAAAAAGTCCCTTTTTTCCTTTTGTGTGGCACAGGGATCTATTTGCCTGCTGAAATCTGCCTATAGCTTATTTCCACTCTCTGTCAGGTCAGGCTTTGACGAGGCTCAGGCAATTATGCAAATCTTATTGCTTAAACTAGAATAAAAGATAGCTACGGAAGAAGACCTGAATGGGCGAAAGGTAAAAGATCGCACCTTGAGTCTTTAATCGCTTCATAATTAAAAGGCTGCATTAAAGCACGATACCCTGCCTTTATAAAAAAAGACATTCAACGTTAAAGAAAGGGGATGGTGATAAGCAACCTTTGATGAACGCTTCCAAAAAACGAGCTTTAGATTTGGAAAAAGTTTAGGACATTGCTAGAGAATGTCGTAAATCCGTCACCGAATAGAACTGAGCTGAGAGAGGTATAAGCCTCCTTTCTTCGGAAAGGTCATGAAGACTGGCCTAACATCTTATCTTTCTTCTTGTAACCTTTCTCCCATTCAGAAACTAGATTACGAGAGTAAGAGGTTATACTCACTACGGGTACAGGTGACCAACACGCATATAGATCGACGCTTTGAGGACCTGGGGCCTTTCAGCGACACGGCGATGGTCCGAATCACAGTCACGGATGTGGACGAACCTCCGCTCTTCAGTCGGGCTCTGTACATTTTTGAGGTGGACGAAGACACCCCGGCCGGCAGCTCACTTGGCACGGTCTCAGCTCGGGACCCTGATATAATCAATCACTTGGTCAAGTGAGTAACTATTGTTTTTTTTAGAAAGTTAATGTGTGTAAATGTTAAAGGGGTCATAACTAGCCAGGGAAAACCCAGACAATTTCCGGCAAATTTAGATTTGCTTTGAAAGTTACTCTGGCAAAGAGTTCATTCAAGCACATTTCGAATCTGTCGAAATCGAGGCACCAATCAGAAACGTTGGGCCGGGATTCCAAGGATTGGAACTAACCATTTTATAAAGTGTTATAAAGTCAGATATATGTGCCTTTATAACACATGTATACATGTAATGTATATCCATTACCACAATTTTCACCTAATATCCATCATTAAATAAGAAAAAAAATAAGGGTCACATGTTGGGTAATTATTTCATACATTATGCAATATTAACTAGACTTAAAAATATATATTTACATACTATGTCTATGTATTTAATATTAGACTAACTACAAAAAAACACTAAACAGTATTATTTTTATTTAAAAAAAAGTATTATTATCAATATTATTTCATACATTTTGAGTTTCTTAAATGTGCTTCTTTAAAAAACGAAACAAAACCTTCATATATTAAAAGGAAAACTCGATTCTGCATGATGTTACCCCTGTAATGTTTTGGTGTTTGTGAATCTGATGCACATACTAGCTTTGTGATGCACTTTCTGTCACACTCATTATATTAGTTTCATTACCTTCCAAAGGCTTATTTAGCTAATAAGGATGCTTCTGTCAACAGATAATCTTAGCCAGTGTAACAGGCAATTTAATGGTCCAGTAGATATTTGAACAGAGGGACTCATTGTAATGAAATGCCTTTGAATATGAAGCTAAAAAACAAGTGGCTCTTTTCACCTAGACGCAAATAAAAGGTGCAAGATTCAAACAAAACCTAACATCCAACACTTCCACCAAGAAAAGTGCTTCCCAAAGCATCTGAACATGAAGTCCATTATGGCATAAAAAAACAAACAAAACAAAACAAACAAACAAACAAACAAAAAATCAAGCAGAACACATCTTCACCTTCCACATTTTAGTTGTTGATCATATTTTTTGTGCTTGGTTAAATCCAATCCATCAACATGTTCCCAAGCGTGCGCGAGTGTATGTGTGTAAAGGCGAGGGAAAAGCAAATTATTCATGGGTCCTCAGTTGGTGATTTCCCTCCGGAAGTTTGGCGAGATGAATACAGGCGCTGTTTTATCTCTCCTCCCCTCCCTTTCTGAATTCAGACTTTTATAAGTCAAAAAGTTGATGTGAAAGAGTGTGTCTTGTCTTTCGTCTCCTGTCCGCATGCACACTAGCGATTGTCTGAAAAGCCTGTCCTTCTGGCTGGCTCATGCACGTCACACTCAGTTGCATATTTAAATGTCAGCAGAATATGTAAGCTGACATTGATAAATGGGTTTAATAGGAAAGATTTCCTTTTCTTATTTCATGAAAACAAAAGGCAGGGGATCAACAGAGTGATTAGCATTCAGGCTCTTTCAAACGAGCCACTTCAAAATTCAAAACACGCAATATGCGGTTAAGGATAATTGATAGTTGCTAGTTGCAAGGTTTTCGTCACAGCTGCCTATTCATCGCATTACGCATAACTGATTACTTAAAAATGAGCAGTTACTGGCACTGGGGTACCACTATTCTGCTGGGATAAACAGCATTGCTCTGGTCTTCAGGTTTTGAATGCTACTGTGCTGGTTTTGCAATAATCAATGTAATCTAAAATAATGCAGAATATAATTTCATAAGTATTCAATACTTTAAAAAGGAGTAGTTTCACATTCCAGGATTTGTTCTCCATATAATGGACTTCATTGGGTGCCAAACAATTAAGAAATGGAAAGAGAGTGGCCCAGCTGTAAATCTACCAAGATAAAGATGTCCCCCAACAATGAAAGATCATGCATGAAGGAAATACTGAAAAAACGTCAGTACCACAGATTGGAAAGTCAATCGACAACTGTTCTTCACCAATCAGAGCTTTATAGGAGAGTGGCAAAGAGAAAGCCACTGCTAAAATATGACATCTTGGCTATACAGAAGGCATGTGGGAGACTTTGAAGCCAGCTGGAATAAGGATCTCTGATCTGATGAGACTAAAATTGAGCTTTTTGGCCATTAAAATAAACGCCACGTCTGTCGTAAGCTATACACTGAGCATCAGCAGAAACTCATCATCCCCACTGTGAATCATGGTGGTGGCAGCATCATGCTGAGGGGCATATCGCTTCTCTGCGGCAGGTCCTGGAAGGCTTGTGAGGGTAAAATTAATGCAGAAAAACACACCAAAGTCCTGGAGGAAAACCTGATGGGGTCTGCAAAACACCTGCAGGAGAAGATTTGTTTTCCAGCAAGACAATGACCCAAAGCATAAAGTCAAAGGGATGAGAAAAAAAAATAAATAAATAAATAAGTTTTAGTGGCCTGGAATGGCCCAAGCATTTATGGGTGGACTTCCGCTCATGATCTCCATGCAACCTGACTGAGATTGAGGAGTTTTGAAAAAAAAAAAAGAATGCGGAAAAACTACACTGGTTGGGTGTGCAATTTTGAAGGATGTTTACTAAAAAAAATACTTTTCAAATTTGTTTTGGGTAATTACTTAATGAATTTCTTTGAGTTGCAATTCTTAAACTCCACTTTCTGCCATTCCAATTCAAGTTCAACCTCCTGTGGGTGTGGCTGTTTCAACTGAAACTCATAAACTAAAAAGAAGCCAAATGCATTTCGCACAATTATTTTGTGCTTAATAACTTGAAATGGCAGGAAATAATAATGTTCTGTTGAACACTGTCAAAAAGGCTAATTAGATCCTATGTGATTCAAAGCAACATAAAATGGTTCAATTCTGTTGACTTTATCTAACGTTAGGGATATTACTCGCAATATTACTTGACTAATCTCTAAAGGCGACCATCAAATAAAGTGTTGACCAAAAAACTTCCAAGATGGTGTCCAGAATCCAGAATCTGTCTTCGCCGGCCAAAGATAGTCAGCGCAGACCACAATGATCTGCCCAAGTCTGTCGGTCCTGGGCGAGTTCCATCAAATTGTGTCCCAGATCTTGTCGTAGTGAGTCGCGCCATCATGTTGAAGGCCGCTTGATGTCGATCGGCAACCAGACGGTGACTTTGCGCGTCCATCTTTCGTCCGTCCACCGCATCAGGTGCCCGGCCCAGCGCTTCTTGGCCAGGTCCACCGCGTCGACCACCCTGGTCATGGCCCGCAGCTGCTCGTTGTGGACGTGGTCGATCCATTTAATCCCAATCATGTAGCGCTCGATTGCACGTTCAGTCACGGCCAGCTTTTGTCGGTCAGGCCGCCGCCGTTGCCCAGGTCTCGGCCCTGTAGAGCATGGCCGGTAGGATGGTGCTGTTGAATAGGGCGGCCTTGATGTCCGGGTCGATGGCTCTGTTGGTGGCCGTCTCAGCAATTGAGCCAAAGCTGACCCAGACGGCTCTGCGTCGTCGTACCAGTTCTCGACCAATCTTGTGGTCGATGGTCAGCTTCTGGCCCAAGTAGATGTACAGTAGCTATCGACTTGCTGGAGCTGGTGCTGGCCGACACGAAGGGTAGTGTTGGTCGTTGTTTCCACTTTGTTTTGGCCAGATTGATTTTGAGGCCGAAGCGAGCGCTGGTCGAGCCGCTGCTTTGTACATCGACTGCCGAGCAGCCTATCAGCACGATGTTAGCCAAAGTGCAGGTTGAGCCAGCGGCCGTTGATCTTGATGCCGACCGTGTCCCAGTTGAGCTGCCGGAAAATTTGCTCGAGGCAGGCAGGGAAAAGCTTGGGTGAGATGGTGTCGCCCTGCTTGACCCCACGGTGGACCAAGATGGTGTATACTTTTTTAAAAATGCTGTAAGCCAATCTGGACCAGTATGGGAATCTAATATCTGGTCTTTTTAGCAGGGTAGTTTGTAACCGTGGTCTTAAAAAGCAGAGGTACAATGTAGTTTGTTATCAATACCTTTGACAAGCGCAAATTCGTTCTCTAATAGAGATGTCAAATCAAATGTGTCCTGCCGTTTGAAGGAAAATTAAACCAGTCTTGGCTGATTTATTTTGGCTGGCTGCACAGGCACTGTTCTGGGCCCTTGATTATGGGTGTGTGATGTACCAGTATTCCCTTCCTAGGGCTGTGTTTATAGGACGTTAAAACACTGAGGATGTTCCGTCCCTGTGTCTGGGCATAATCAGAGATCCATTGTCTTGAATTCATTACCGTCATTCTTGTTTCAGATACACCATTGATCGCCACACAGACTTGGAGAGGCTGTTTAACATTGATTCCAACAATGGGACCATCAGCACACTGCAGGCTCTGGACAGAGAAACTTCCAAATGGCACAACATCTCGGTCCTGGCAACAGAACTCAGTAAGTTTGTTCTGTGGGCCTTTGGTGGATTACTGATATGAAATGTGATAATGCTGCAAGATTAACTTTCAACAATGCGGAGAGACATCGCCTTTCAATTTCAAACGGTGAAATAGTTACGAGGTGAAATTCATTTTAAGTGTTTGTGTTTGGTCAAATAATGTGCTACAGCATTATCTCAGGTGGACTGAAACCTCAAGAGCCTGAAGACATTTTCAGAAATGGTTAAAACCACAGCACTGCAATAAATGACTGATGACAAAAATCAAACTGTCAACTTGAGTTGTGGTTTAATTCATGTTTTCTCCATTCTCTTTAGAAGAATATATGCCTAGGGTAAAAGGCTCAAAGACAAATACAGAGAAACGAAATTAGACCTCTTGAATGCAAACTGAATATCTTCCAGAATTGCTGAAAAACATTAATCATTGGCGTCTAGGTACTGCCCTGCAAACCAGAGTGCCGGTGTTTATCAAAGTGCGAGACGTGAATGACAATGCCCCTGAATTCGCCATGTTCTACGAGACCTTTGTCTGTGAGAATGTCAGAGCCGGTCAGGTATGCTGCGTTTTCATGTTTATTCATTGCTTTCACAGAAATATTTTACTGGACACCTCTGCTTGCTCTGTTTCTTCCACTGTTCTATATAGCTTTAGCGCTAAATGTATGATTAGAGTGGCTTTGTTATTCTGTATCTACACAGTTCTATTTTAAGTTAGAATGAAGTGAATAATCTTGGCTTATTATGTTTCCAGCTCATCCAGACCATAAGTGCTGTGGACACCGATGAACCTCTTGTCGGGCACAAGTTTGTTTTCAGTCTAAGCACCATCAATCCAAACTTCACCATCTTTGACAATGAAGGTAATTCAATGGAAGCCTTTTTTGGCATCAGAGTAAAAAAAAACTGTGCAAAATCAATTTATAAGCAAGCTTTCGGTCTTGCGACCTTCTTCAGGCATACAAACAAAGTGAATATGGCAATACAAAAAGGCTCTAGTCAATCACCTCTCCTGATTGTATAATGCCAGACACCTGTGTTGACATGGCTGAAGCTGCGTTCAAGTCATCTCGTATAGATCGTAATTACGAGTTGAACGCACTTGAACGCCACCACAATGTCGTAAATATCAGTGGGGAGCTCGGGATTTTCTTTAAGCCCCGATCTGAACGAGTTGGGGGCGTGTCAGAGAGAAACGTTCATTCAACGTCTGTTGACAGTAAATTTTAATTGAATTTCAAGGTTTACTCATTGACATTGTAAGGCTTTTTCATTTATAACGCAAGCTCTCTGCACAAAATATGATATCATTGTAATAAATATTATACCTAATGATAGAGTTTACATTGGCTTCATAAGCTAATAAAAAAACATAAAAAGAAAAAACACATCTGATGCACATTCTTTGTTCTTCATTTTTTTTTTATTAGCAGAGTTAACAAACCTTGCTGTATTTTCGTGTAATTCATTAAAAGTAGGTACACTGCCATTTTGCTCCGACGAAACTGACTTGAACGCACCTCACGTCGTAAACACGACTTCCCACCTCGTACGTACAAACTCCCCAAGACTTGAACGCAGCATAAGGCTACAGGGATAGGGAACATGGGAAATGTAGTTTAAACTAACCTATAACAAATATATCCTTAGGCACAGGGTCTACAGAAAACCAAAATTGCTGAATATTGCTGGTTCAATTGGTCGCAAACCTGTCGCTTTTGCAAACTCTAAATGGTGTTTTAGTGTATTTAAAATACTATTAATCATGATGCCAATGATGCAACAATTAAACTGCTAGCTAAAAACACAACTCAATTGTAATGCTTTGCAATTTTAAAGCTTTGCAAAGGTTTTGTGTGATGGACGGTGTTGTCCATCACACAAAACCTTGTTTACTCTCTGTTAATCGTGACATCCTTGTCTTGTAGACAACACAGCGCGGATATTGACCCGCCGGGGCGGTTTCAACAGAAGAGAGATGAACTCATACCTGCTGCCTGTCGTCATCTCAGACAACGATTACCCCATCCAGAGCAGTACCAGCACGCTGACGGTCCGTGTCTGCGCCTGCGACAGCCGTGGGAATGTGCAGACGTGCAGCACTGAAGCCCTGTTGCTCTCAGCCGGACTCAGCACCGGTGCCCTTGTGGCCATCTTACTCTGCATTTTAATACTACTCAGTAAGTGTTGAACTCCTGTAAACATACATTATTGGGACATGTTTAGCTATTTAAAAACATTAATTCGGCCCTGCATGGTGCCTCCCTGAACAGGATGCCGTTGGGCAGATGCCCAATTGCCCATATGGCTAATCCGGTCCTGTTTTAAGCCACCTCGAACCTGTTTACTTGCATTATTTTCATTTACTCTAATATGTGATATGACACCCGCATCATATACAGTGCACTTTCTCCAAAGCATTCCATAATAACAATATCTATTTCCAAAATATGCACTGATGTAATACCATAGAACAAATTCACCAAAACGTACTGCGGCTCTGCAGTGCAATCAAAAGGGCTCAAATAGAGATGAGAGAAATGTGTTGAAGCTGCTTCTGTTGTGTCTTACCACTTCAGGTTATAAATGGGATGTACTGTGATCGAGTCCTACATGTCTGGGTTGCACTCAGAACAGGGTTTGTTTACTCAGAAGGCACTTTAATCACCTTCTGATCAGGAGGAGACTGTACTTTGGCACAGAATTGTGATTGGCTGTGGACTTCAGAAGTCACAACACATTATGTTCTACACGTTCTTGTGGATCTGCAAACCTCTACCAGAACTGGCCGGTTTGTCACAGTCTTTGTTTACAAGTCTTGGGGCCAGATTTACTGAACAGGGCAAATTAGCGTGAGAGCGCAATCCCATAAAAAACGCCAATGGGAGTGTAAAGTTCTACTGACGACTTGCAAATCAAAGTACACAGGTGGATCATTCCCACAACGACCAACGCAATATACCAAGAGCAGTGGAAATTAGCATCTGGTTTAAGACATGATGTTTTGGGGTGTTAAATAATGGCGTAAATACCAGTAAATTGACCAGTGCAAACCTAAAACTAAAAGTAAATAATCTTGCATGATTCATTTAAATACTCTCATCCTATTCATTTTGCATCTGAAAGGGATACTCCAACAAATGCATATACAATAAGGTTAGCGCAAAAAAACAACAAAAAACAAACAAACAAACAAAAAAAAAAAAACATTCCATGCCTTTCCAGTGCTAATTTTCAAGCCGTGTCTTAAGTAAATCTTTTTTTTTTTTTTTTTTTTTTTTTTTTTGTGCTGGTACAAGCTGTTCGTAAATCTGGCACCTAGTTTCTAAAGGGTAATTTAAAATTCATAGAATTTTTATTTAATTTGACACAACAGTCAAAAGTTATTTTAACACTTCACAATAAGTTTCATTTCAATAAGATCAAAAGTGGATTGATGGATAATGTAGACAGACAGACAGATAGACAGATAGACAGATAGATAGATAGATAGATAGATAGATAGATAGATAGATAGATAGATAGATAGATAGATAGATAGATAGATAGATAGATAGATAGATAGATAGATAGATAGATAGATAGATAGATAGATAGATTATTTTATTTAGATCTCAAAACTGCACTAAAGATAACTAATATCTGCCCTGAGGACATGGACCAAAAATAAACACTTAACATCTCAGCGATGTGTCTGGCGAGCAGAACATAATGTATCCTGACCTCTTGTCCTGCTCTTCTGATGATGCTGCACAGTGTGGGCCATGCAGCATCCTTCTTGTGATGTTTCTTTTTCATTTATTCATTTTTATTTCACATTTTCTCCAAATATCTCCTCCAGACAATAAAAAAGTAGGGCACCCCATTAAGACATTACTGTACAGTAGGTGCTCTCCCTCTCTTTCTTTGCTTTTTCTCAGAAAGTGCAGCGGTATGGAAAAAAAATAGCTTTCATTATTAAATGTATGCAATTGACAAAAAGGCCTTTGTGTTCTTCTGAGGCTTAAGTAGGTCGCATGCTACTTCTTGACGTCCTAAACCCCCACTTGTGCAAGGTAATGCAGTATGAAAGCGCAGCCGGTTCTGAACAGCATGTGGCTGTGTTGTTTCTATAGAGAATAAAAAAAACATAATTGTGCTTAAGTTAAAACATCCATCAATAAGTAATTGTTGAAACTGCTGGTGAGTGCATCTCTCAAGTCTCCAATCTAACCTGAGGCAATCCGTCATCATTCAGCATTTTTCTCTCTCTCTGCCTCTGTTTGAATGGGATAAACGAAAGGACTTCAGACAGACTTCACTTGACTATGTATTATTCATGCTGGCCAAAGTGGTTTATACAAATTTAAGATGCACCATCTATTTTGAAACAAAACAGCAATGCTGTAAGTAAACATATTCAAAAAACTGTTACTCCAACAGTATTTCAGCTGTGTTTTGTGCCGGTCAAGTGTTTTAACGTTGTGCTCAAAGTTCTAACACATTTCACTTTGACACTGTGTGTCTCTGACCTATTGAATACATGACATACCAGCCCGTTCTCATCCCAAAGCATAATATACAGATGCTTTTGCCAATGCGTATACATCCACCATTTAGCGTCAATATGTGACTCAGATATATATGGGCCAAAAGGTGCCTCCTAGAGGTCTAACCCTAACCCTACCCCAGACCTAAACCTACCCATACTCTGTGCGTGTTATATTGACGCTAAAGGGTGCCATGTGCGTATATGACGACCTAGGATGAGAATGCGTTGGACATACAGTATGCAATGATTGGTCTAACTAACTAGGTCTAACTAACTCTAACTTCACTTATGATGGAAAGCAAAGCGGCAAGATATGTTTAAAAGCTGTCAAACTTCATAATCTTGTTTTTATTACTTTTAAGTTCTGGTGCCTGAGTTTTTAAACCAGTATTCCCCACAACATCCAAAGTACTGTTTTTCTTTTATTTGCCATGCATCAAAGCTGGTTTGGGGAAGCCATGGTCCCATTTTATATTACGTGCCTTTACTATGCACTGTAAAAAATTTGGAGTAGGATTTACTTGAAAAAACCTTGCTAAACGATCTCACTCAGAAAATGCTAGTAAATTTACAAAGATTTGCCAAGTAAAAACCTAAACATCAGTAGATTTAATTAGAAATCTTTAAGTTAAATTTACTTGGCATGTGGAATTAAGTAAACTTTACAAATAATAAGTAATTTTAACTCGGCTTGTAAAAGGTTGATTAATACCGATTTCCTTTGCCTTTGTATTACACTTCACTAAAACAATTATCTTGAATTTTATTAGTCATTTATAGTATGTTCTTTACTTAGATCATCTAAGTGATTTATATATACATCATGTCAGACTTTAAGCCTTATGTGAATGCAAACACCTCAATACTTGGTAGACAATACACAATGGTGGTAACATTTGATGGATCGTTTTTGTGTTTGAATGTGTCGTTTTAAGCAAACTCGAAATGTCACAAAATGGCAATTTACTAATACTGAAAACAAAAATCAATGATAAAACAGTGTAAATACAACTGGAAACCAGTGAAAAATGAACCTCATTAATTATTCAAGGTCCAGTGCATGATGGGAACGCCAGTATCAGAAAAGTTGAGTAATTTTTACTTAATTTTATTGAGTTGATATTACACTTTCATTTATACTCGCTTGAAATAAGTACTGATATGGAATTTACTTAGTTTTTTTAAATTCTTGCCTGAACTAACTTTTTCAAGTAAATTACATTGGGTTTTTTCACTAGTATTTACTTAACCAAAAAATCATTTTTTACAGTGTGCACCAATATTTATATTAATACTTTTATAGATTGCACTATATATATATAGTATATATATATATATATATATTAAGAAACCTAATTATAAAGTGTTTCCATAAAAAGTAAACCAATATATTCCAGGTGCATCGATCCAAAACGAGCAGTGCATACAATTCATGCTGACTTTAAAAGTACAGTAAGTACAGTAAAACTGCATGTTGAATTCAAAAGAATAAAAAAAAAAAAATATGGTGCAAGAAAATTAAGAACATGACCCCTTTAAACCCCCCCTAAAATGATATGTATACGTTTACACAGCACAGACAATTGTGCGCCGTGTGTTCAGCCACTTCTGCCATCTCATATTCAGTTGTTTCCCCGCACACGCACCATCTAGTCCACCACTGATTCTCTCAGGGCAAACTTAATATGGATACTTTTCCCGTTATCCTTCTCCATTTTCAGTATCTTCCCCCAAACCCGTTTGCTGGCGCTGAGTGGACAGGTTACGGAGGACAGAGCTGTTCCAGAACAAACTATTGCATCTTTCTGCTATTTTCCTTCTCTTTTGTTCTCAGGCTCTTGCTCTCCACTTCCCCCTCATTTTAATTTATTTTTTATTTTTTTTTTGTTGGACCCTTTTCTGATGAGCTGGCTAATGCAAACCCCATAATATACACTCTTAGAGGAAGTAGCCAGTTTACGCGGCCAGAGCATGAAATATCCGCATCCGGCCCACACTCTTTCACCAGTGTTTTCCTTCCAGATCACAGAATGAGCCCGGCACACACCACAGGCCCCCAGGCTAGGCAGAACACAGCATGTTGCCCCCCACCGTTCCTTCTTCATAATTAACACCTGAGTGGGAGGCAGGGGCGAGCTCTCCGATTACCTGCTGAGAGGAGAGAGAAGCCACTGAACAGGAAAAACAAGCTGCAAACTACAGCACCTGTTCGCTTTTCAGGACCATCATTCCCTATTCTCATCTCTATGGCCCAACTTATGAACATTTTGGGAAGAATTCACCAAACAGTTGTAGCACTTTTGCATGTGGCATTTCGGCACAAACACCTGTGCCTTACACAGTTTATAAAATACGTCGCTTTTATGTTTTCCTTGGATACATAATATTCTATGTAAATTAATTGTTTTGACAAAAAAAATAATCTCAGTCTGAGAAATATTTAACTGCAATTTAACACGCTATAGATCTAATTTCAATTTAATTCGTTTCACGAAATTATGTTTGATTATGTTTCGCCCAGTTTTTGAAATATAATTGATTGGATTATTAAATAATAACTCCATGAATTATGAAATAATAATACAAATACCAACACAAATAGGCATTTCATCCCAGGTGTCTTTTCATATTTATAATACAATTATGATTATTAGTTGTTATTTGTAGTTATTTAATTTTATAATATGTTTTTTTTATTATTCAATTATAATTATTTATGCTTTATTTATTATTATTATTACCATAATCTCTCCATGCACTTCCTAAAAAAAAAAAAGGTCTTACTGCTGTAATTTGCGTATGTGCCCTTTGGAACCTTCCAAATTTGTAATGCATGAGGTCTTCTTTACTTCTTACACAATTTTTAAAGGTGATTGCTCTAGGCAGTACTATAAGTCTTTATCTGCATTACGGTGCGTCTCTCTCTTCTGTATTCATGAGTACCTTAAGCGCATGACACCTTTTGAAACACACTCCACTGTATCTTCAGCTAAGCTCTGTGTGTAGTGCTGTGCCATGCTCACTGGGTTCTTATCAGGCTGCTCTGCTTTAGCCATCCAAGAACAGCCTGTGATTCTTCGGCAGTCCTTTCTTCTCGCCGCAGTGATTGAGATTATGCATGCTTTCTCGATCTGTTTCTCTGAGCAGCCCCAGACTAGCTCGTCTGCTCATTTTAGCTGACTCAGTGCTTCTGTTTTCGGTGACTGTGACACTTTCATTGTCCAATGCATCGGTTGTCTGGGATCTCGCTGATTGAATTAACTAAACTTAATCATAAGGTCTCACTTACGAAACCAAAATAAATTGGTTTTGCTGGTATGTTTTTTAGTTGTGAGAATGCAGATCCAACTGAATGATGGAAAAACTAGTTATTTCAAGTAGCTCATCTAACTAAAACTATCTTCTTTTTGAATATAACCAAAAACATTTATTTCCCACTGTAAAAAAACCCAACAAAATACATATTTTGTTAAGCTGTAAATGCCTATTTCAGCCATTCAAAATGTCATGTTTATTCAGTGTTACGTGCCGTTTCTGTTCATTTATATGCAATTCATTTCTGTGATTCTGTTTCAAAGCCATTTTTTTAAGTACTGAAGATTATTATCCAAACAAATGATCACCAGAATAAGAACTTTTAAAGAACCTGTTGTGAAAATTAAGTTTTTCTTGTTTTTAATGGGTCTGTGTGGTGTTTTTAATATGCTCTACAAACCATGTGGAAATTCATGTCAACACCATTGCTGAGTCTCTATTTAATCATGCAGTGAACAGTGAATCAAAGACCGTCTCAAAAACATGGTTTGAAATCGCAGTTGTTCTCTATCACAAATATGTTGACAATAGACCTTATTCAGAGCAGCGCCATGACAGGTATGAAAGTGAGGCTGTGAGGGATAGACTTACCGTGTTTCCAATGGCATCCGCTGTAAAAAGCTGAATAAAGCGGCTAGATTACTTACAATTTTCCACAGCTTACATTGTCGGAAGTTTTTTGTCAACTGACATTTCTTGGAAAGATATTTTTCCAGTGTTTCATGAGCAGAACAATCCAAAAACACATTAAATAACAGTACAGCCCATTGAAGAGATGCAAGTCTATCCCTCACAGCCTCGCTTTCATTCTCATTAAAAATCAAAGATGGCGCTGCCATGAATAAGGCGTATTCAGTCATGAGGGGGGTGGGGCTCAAGAGAAGCAAGGTTTTTTTTTTCCTGCTGAAAGGTAAAATCGGGTACATTTAGCAATATAGCGAGTGAATTATGTATGATGTACATTACAATGTTATGATGAACTATATGCCTTTCTCCGCTTAAGTAAGTTGTTCAAAGCGTTTCTAAGGATTTCGATTTTTAGAGGGCAGGTGTCTGAATCTGAGATGGCGCATGGGAACATGGTTTGTATAACATTATTAGCTGTTAACGTAAAAGGCTTATATATATCGCTCTTCCACTTCTCCTGAACCAGTTTCTGGTTCAAACATACATGGCTGAATAAAACCAATATTTCCATTGGTTTGAGTGGATCAGGTATTCTAAACTGGTGTGAGTGAGTGGAGGCGGGGCTCATTTGCAAATTCATGGTTCTGATTTGCTAAATGAAGCAAGGGTGTAGAGTTACATTCAAGCTATTTTAAAAAAGATTTAACCTTTACATGTAATTTCGGTGACCAAATATGAGTTTTAAGGGATAACATTATTGAGTACATGGGGACTTAAACACCTAGCTAGCACACTTTTAGAAAAAAAAAAAATAATAAATTGGGTTATATTTATGTTTAATAGGTTATTTAGATTTTTTTGAGCAGCTTAATTAATGAAATTATAAGTAATTCCATAAAATGACCCAATGATGGAAACCCCTAAGGTGCCTGACAGAACATGGAAGCTTTTCTTTTAAGAGAGTAGTGAAATGATCTATAATTTAAAAATACTTCATATAAAACAGATCCTATAATGCATAGTTATTACATTTAAATGAAATAAAAACTGTTAAAGTGGCATATTAAGACAAGTGATCCTGCCAAAAGTGTAGGAAGCACTGCTCTAGTGTCAGGTTTCTCGGTGACACTCGGAAAGCATGACTATCACAGAGCTTTGTTCAGCTTGATTTGCACCATGCTGATGATATCATTCTGTTCATCTGCCTCTGTCTCCATAGTGATTGTGGTATTGTTTGCGGCCCTGCGGCGACAAAAGAAAAAGGAGCCCCTGATCATCTCGAAAGAAGACGTCAGGGACAACGTGGTCAGCTACAACGACGAGGGCGGCGGAGAGGAGGACACGCAAGCCTTTGACATCGGAACCCTGCGGAACCCCGAGGTCATCGACACCAACAAGCTCCGGCGGGACATAATGCCCGAAATGCTGTTCCCCTTCCGCCGCACGTCTCCCATCAAAGACAACACGGATGTGAGAGACTTTATCAACGGACGGCTGCAAGAAAACGACTCGGATCCCACAGCGCCCCCTTATGACTCCTTGGCTACCTACGCCTACGAAGGCAACGGCTCTTTGGCGGAGTCTCTGAGTTCTCTGGAATCAGCCGCCACCGAAGGCGACCAGGAGTTTGAGTATCTGAGTCACTGGGGTCCACAGTTCAAAAAACTGGCGGATATGTATTTAGGGCAGGAGTCCCAGAGAGAGACTTAAAGCGGATATGCAACACAGCACACTTAAATATATCTCAGAGCACTAAATTAACACATACACACTGAATCTCCCTCTGTTCTCTGCTGTGTTACGCATATAGACGAATCAACGAAGACTTGAACATTGCGCTCAACTACTGGGAACTCTTCTTCACAAAGACATTCTCGATTCTCTTTAACCGTCTACTTTAACTTTGTCTTCTACTTCTGGTGTCTCTCTCTATCTCTCTCTCTCTCAGCCTCTCTCTCTCTCTCTCTTTCTTTCTTTCTTCCTCCCGCAAAAGAATCAGTAAAGATGCCTTTTAAGATTAGGGATTTGTTGTAATCAATGGTGTGGACAATGTGTTTTATAACCAAGGTGAGTGATAGTAGCTTTCTACACTATCGATGTTTACGGCTAAAAAAACACAAAAATAAAACCTAAAAAAAAAAGCTTAGCTTTTATTGCAGACCAAGTCTAAAATAGGTGCAGTATGTGTATAATATGTTTTACAAGTATGATCATTGTGTAAACTACTTGATATCTCTGTTTATGAGGCAGTTTTACTGTGGAAGGTTTATATGGGTTCTGTCATACTGTGGATTCATTTCAGAACATAGAGTTAGAGCTGTTCAATGAATTGTGTACTTGTAGAATATCGTTCATTCTGTTCATGTTGTTTGAATGCTGTCGCATTGTTTTATACAGTATTTATATTTTTATACTTATTTTGATAATAAAGTTTTTAAAATCTTCTCTCTCCACGGTTTGCTCTTAATTTAAAGCTGCATTGGATTAAGCAATTTGTAATGTATTGTTGGACAAATATTTACGAGTGTGCACACACACACACACACACACACACTATTAGTGAGTAGGGCTGGGTAATAAATATCCATTTCTCGATATTAATCGATTCTCATTTTTACAAACCGATATCGATTCTTAGATCTCAAGAATCGATTAGTCATCCTGTTTCATTTGAATGAATGAGACATTGTATCGCGGCTGCGCGCATCCAACAAATCGCAATAATCTTTAACCTTTGTTACTATTGATATGAAACAAAGTCTCAATTTTCAAATTACGTCCATTTTCTTTAGAAATTCAAAAACATAAATTGCGTTTTGGCGCTGTGGCGTGAGATCGCTCTGGCGCAGCTCCAGAGAAGCAGCAGCGCTGATCTCTCTTCCGGGTTAATAATACCAGCTACAGCGCGAAATCTTCTTAAAAATAAATAAAAGTGTAATTTAAGTGTTTGTATAGCTACAAAACAGTTAATTATTACCTTCATTAGGCTAATGAAGCCTAGTAGGCTACAACTAGACATAGACCATAGTTTACAGCATTTAAGAGATTTGATTCCCTTGAGAAAAATTGCCATTTATTGTAACTGATATCCAAAATAATCGATATTGAATCGAATCGAAATCGAATCGAATTGCAAGCTTGTGAATCGAAATCGAATCGAATTGTCAAATTTGTCTCAATACCCAGCCCTATTAGTGAGGCCATTGCATAGTGACTTTCACTGATTTCATATCAGGTTAATATATTCTATTGCCTAAACTGGACCCTACTTCTATACATAAGAAATATTTTGGATGATTTAAAATTCTTCTTAACTGCTGACCAATATTATCTCCTCACTAGTCATCTATCCATCCATCCATCCTCCTTTCATGCAACATACATTTAATAAAAGTTACCTAAAATATGAACAATAGCTGCTATTTTTTTTTAAATACAGTTGGGTCATCTAATCTGCATTTGAAGTTGAAGCAGCACATTAAACGTCTTAAACATACACTTTTCGGACAGCTTTAACCATGTATAATTCTGTACAATTTAAATCGTCAGAACTGGAATTTTCAGCAACGGGTGACAAGTTTGTGTACAACAACTTGACATACAAATACCTATGAATACTAATGTAATCATGTAGGCTACATACAGAAAAGTTACTTCTCTTGAATCAGCCCCTTAAAGGTGCATTGCGCAAGTCTCTGAGTTTTTGCAGAACTATGCCCCCTCTGGCGACAAGTGAAACTGCAACCAGAGGTGTGCATGCTCATGGACCACACACACACACGCACGCTTGAACGAGCTGTTCATAACCAAAGGAGCATCAGCCGCACAAATCTTTTGTAACAGTCATAATGTCTTCAGAGGTAATAAATCTATAAATATATGAATGGAAAGGCATTTGAGTAAATTACACACTTATGTGTGTGTGAGGGGGAAACAGGGTGGTAGAAAACTTCAGTTTTTGTTTCCATCTATCTCCATGCAACCCGGTCTCATCCCAAGACGTCATATAACTGACGTTTTGGGACGTCTTTTGACCATACGTCAATATTCGCCTTTTTAGGGCCCCCTTAAACGTCAGTAGATGAGGTTATGGGATCCTAACTCTACCCCAGACCTAAACCTAACCCTAAACCTAACCCGTCACCTAACTGACGTTAAAGGTAAAGCGTCAGTTGTATGACGGCCCGGGATCGCCATCTACCGATGTTTAAGGGGGCCCTAAAAAGGCGGATATTGACGTATGGTCAAAAGACGTCCCAAGACGTCTTTTTGGGATGAGACTGTGTTACTCCATGTTGAACTGTTTTATGTGCTTACTGTATCCACTTATGATTGTATTATTATGGAAACACGTTCATGAACAATATAAGTAATTTGTATAGGATTCCGTTTGAGCCCTAGAGCAGACCGGAGATCTCTCCATTTGTTGAAAGCCTTCCCGATGTTGACTCTCGTCTCTCTTGATTCCGATGCCTGGCACTAGACAACATTTTTATTTTCTTTGCCTTATGTGGAGTTTGCATTGGGGTTTGGAATGAACCACAAGCCGGTCTCTTTAAATCCATCTTCTACTTTTGTCGAAAGTTTTGTCGCTCGAGATGTCTTCGCTAATATGGAGAATGGCGGCAAATACTGAGTCATGCCCAGTCTCAAATTCCGTCCTGAATCCCTCTTATTTATTTACTGTACAAGATTATAGAGGCAATCGCAGTGATCAGAGAAGGACTCATTCAGCCCATCAGGCAATTGTTTAAGAAAGAAAAACGGATATTTTTAACATGAAATGTTGCAGAATGCACCTTTAAGTAAACCTAACAGCACAGTGAATCCTAAATAACACAGTTCATCTCTTCCGTCATAAAAAAAAAAAAAAAAATGACAGAAAGCTGAAGTTATTCACTAATTAACCGGCTGTCATCCGACAGTTTAAAGTTATAAAGGCATATTTTAAATGTACTACAGTGTCAATATGGCCTGCTGCATATAATAAAGCGTTTGATGGATTACGACACACTAATCATCAAAAATGTAGCTGCAATCGGTGGCTTTATGGTCTAAATGAAGTGTTTCTTCAAACCGAGGTTTAATTCCTTTCAGGACATGAGCATGATGCATAGATTATTAAAAAAATGAAATAATTTTTTTTTGATGTTGTTATTCTGATATTAGTTTATCCACAGGCAGAACCGCAGCATGTCTGTTCTCATTCGAGTGTAAAAGGCCTTTGGTTGCGGTCATGGCCAAGCTGAGGTAGAGTATAATTGGCATTTTATTTCATTAACTCTAGCCCGCTATTACACGGGTAAGGTTAACGGAGAAATAAGCATCTATTAGGACTGGTGCTGCCCTCTTTTCCATCCTGACCTTGAATAGCTCAATAATAATAATCGTTCTTTTGACAATTTAACTATTACAGTCGTTTCTTAATGCCAAAGCGTTTCTCATTTTCCGCATTCCCTCGGAGGAACTG
Source organism: Pimephales promelas (assembly GCF_016745375.1). The sequence goes on from NW_024121122.1 coordinate 18,236,285, forward strand.
TAAAATTTGTGACCTTCACTTCCAATGATAGGCAGCAGCTCCCAGTGTATATAGAAATTGGTACTGAAAAGAAAAAAAAAGAATATATAAAAGAATCCATCTGCACACTGCCGCTGTCTATTATAGGAAAAGGAGATGCAAAGCACTCATCTGGTTCTATACACAGATCCTAGGTCCATAGTATTTCTTAAGGTAACTTCACAACAAAACAAATCTGAAGAAAAATACCCAACACATAAGTCTTTAAAAGACAAAAGACATGCTATTCCACAGTTGCACGTGACAAAGTAATTGCGAAGACTAGGAGAACGTTAAACTGCTGAGAGAGGCAGAAGTAGGAATGAAGATATTTTGCTTGTGCCTGCACAAGTTACCGAGTCATACGTTTGGTGGAACCTTTTATCTTTCCATGCTAAAACATTGTTCAGAGTGTTCACCTCCCCCAATCCTCTCTTGTTGGAACTAAACTCTCAACCCTCACTTCAAAACAAGCGAAATTGCTTAAAAGGCAGAAAAGTTTGTTTGCAAGTTTAGCTTGATGTTATTTAAATGAAAAACAGTGTCTGTTTTTGCCGCCGCATTAGAAGCCGTCGAAGCATTGTAGCTTATGAAGGTTGATCTCGGATCAGCAACAAATAATCATGTTCACGAGGGTATTAAAATCAAAAGGTTAATCTAGATTAGCACGGGCGGTGATTGTAATGGTTACGACTAACACTGCCAAACAAATGTAGCTTTGTGTGTTCAGCCTCGAGTAGGGGTGACCCAGAAACACCACAGTCCTGCCATGCCACTGCGCCCTTGAGCAAGGCTCTTAACCCTACAACCCTCCGCAGAGACAGTCCCTCAAATTAGTGTTCTTTAAATCACCATGGATGAAACTTGTCTGCTAAACAGCAAGCAACCTCAATATTCCCAAAATGCACATCCGATTTTGTGCCTTTTCATTTGATATGTAATTAAAAGTATCACGTTTAGATTTATAGTTACTAGGTAAATAAACATCATGCCGTTGGCAGTTGCTTTTCTCCAAAGTGAATTACAGTAGACTAATTACACGGACAGACCCCTGAAGCGTCCGGAGGTTAGATGCCTTTATCAAGGGCAAAATGGTAATTGCTCATGGACCAATCCTTGATAGGTTCAAAACAGCAATTTCCTTTTCACTGCAACACAAAAACATTCCTATTCTAAAGGTCGGTTCATATATAATAACCTTTTGAACTCAGGTGTGCTCACTTCAAAACTAAATAAAGTAGTAAAACCATGCAAAAAATGAACACACATTTACTATTTTCTACACATTGATAGTGCTATTTACGGGTAGAGACCGTGTAAATATACTTTCCATTGGGTCGAATAAAGTCTGCGAACTGCCACAGCTTTGGTCCAGAGACAACATAGCAGAGATAAGATGATCTGCATTCAACTATTACGTCAGGGCTGTGCACACTTAAGTTATTTTAGGAATTTTTATTTATTTATTTTTTTTCTTGGAAATGTGTCACTGTCTTTTAATGGCATTGCATATGTTGTATATTTACATTAAACGTGTAAAAGATCTGACATGATTTATCCTTGTATTTTTTACATTACACAAACCAGATTTTTTATCAGGGGTGTGCAGACTATATGTCGTATGCAGAACGCATACAGGTGAAACTAGAAAAATTTGAATATCGTGCAAAAGTTAATTCATTTAAGTAATTCAACTTAAAAGGTTAAACTAATATTTTATATACACTAGTGATGTAGTACTGGAGTCTGGTCTCGAGACCGATTTCTGCTTTCTCAGACTCGTCTCGGACTTGTTCCTTCAAAGACTCGGTCTTGACTCGGACTCGACTGTATTTAAAAACCAACGGACTCGGTCTCAAAGACTCGGTCTTGACTCGGACTCAACTGTATTTAAAAACCAACGGACTCGGTCTCGACTCAGACTCGACCCTTCAAAGACTCGGTCTTGACTCAGACTCGACTGTATTTAAAAACCAGCGGACTTGGTCTCGACTCGGACTCGACTGTATTTAAAAACCAACGGACTCGCTCTCGACTCGGACTCGACCCTTCAAAGACTCGGTCTTGACTCAGACTCGACTGTATTTCAAAACCAACGGACTCTGTCTCAAAGACTCGGTCTTGACTCGGACTCGACTGTATTTAAAAACCAACGGACTCGCTCTCGACAAGGACTCGACCCTTCAAAGACTCGGTCTTGACTCGGACTCGACTGTATTTAAAAACCAACGGACTCGTCTCAACTCGGACTCGACCCTTCAAAGACTCGGTCTTGACTCAGACTCAACTGTATTTAAAAACCAACGGACTCGTCTCAACTCGGACTCGACCCTTCAAAGACTCGGTCTTGACTCAGACTCAACTGTATTTAAAAACCAACGGACTCGTCTCAACTCGGACTCGACCCTTCAAAGACTCGGCCTTGACTCGGACTCGACTGTATATAAAAACCAACGGACTCGTCTCAACTCGGACTCGACCCTTCAAAGACTCGGTCTTGACTCGGACTCGACTGTATTTAAAAACCAACGGACTCGGTCTCGACTCGGTCTTGACTCGGACTCGACTGTATTTGAAAACCAGCGGACTTGGCCTCGACAAGGACTCGACCCTTCAAAGACTCAGTCTTGACTCGGACTCGACTGTATTTAAAAACCAATGGACTCGTCTCGACTCAGACTCGACCCTTCAAAGACTCAGTCTTGACTCGGTTTTGACCCTTCAAAGACTCAGTCTTGACTCGGACTCAGCATAGGTCTCGTCCCCATCACTAATATACACTCATTATGTGCTTATAATTTTGAATGATTGTGGCTTATAGATATGAAAACCTTTTCACAATATTCTAATTTTGAATTTAGGGTTTCCATAAGCTGTCATAATCATCAAAATGATAACAAATAAAGGCTTGAAATATCTCACTTTGCATGTAATGAGTGTATATAATATTTCAGTTTCACATTTGAATTACTGAAATAAATTAACTTTTGCACGATTCGAGTTTCACCTGTATATAGTAACCACAGTTTGGGTCTTTTAGTCACTGTTGTGTTTTTAAATTAATGGACCCTTTAAAAATATCCATGGACGGTGCGGTTCAGCTGAGATTTCTTTTGTGCAGGTGTGTAGAGGCATATTCTTACTACAGCGAAACAATGGCCGTCTCACATGTATAGATTTCACGGTGAGGCAGATCAGAGGGGATAATCATTTTCCTCCAACACTCACTCCACAACTCAATCTGAGCCGACAATGTAAATCTACCCTCACTCTACTTACAGTAATGCATCAAAAGTGTGGATATCACTAAATGAGATCCACTTTTCACTTGATCAATAGCTCCTGACCTGCAATTTGTGAAGATATTTTCTCTGCAAAGCTACCATGCAGACTTCCATTTTAGCTCAGAAGGGTTCTTGTTTCTGCAGTCTCTAAAAAAAACATAATCTCCCACCAGTTATATGAACGCTGAGCGTTACAGCAAATGCAACATCTAGCCATTCCACAGAAGGAGCCACTTATCTATTGTATAGAATATCATCTCTCTCCCACATATTCTCCCACGTACAGCATGCAGATCAATCAGAGAAACGCCTGAAGGATAAACATAATTAAATATACTGTCTCATTGTAATAGATAAAACTCCCCAAAAAATCTTTCTTTACGTCATGTTTCTTTTATTTCGTAAGCATTTGCACACATCATAAATAAATATCATGTTTCTTGCAGTTTACATAAAATAAAGATTACCTATGGCTAAGCCACGCCCCCTCCACTCACTCGGACAAACGGTCAACATTCGGTGACAGGCGCTATGGCAGCTTTTACAGTATGAGACATTTCATAGGAAGCAATTGGTTATTTTTGGAGACAGAAAGATTATATATCATCTCAAAGTCACCTAAAGGGCATTAACTATGCATTGGAGGGTTATATTAATAATCTTATTGTTGAGAAGGTCGATGAAAAGCTTCAGTTCCAGGCAAAAATGTACGGGTCACAGTGTAAACGTGATAAACCGCATTTCGTTGCCATCACCGCTTGGTGCTACAGTTTTTCCAAGAATCATTCAGCACAACATTGTTAACATTTTTTATCTCGGTTATTTACAGATACGTTATTGAAGCTAAGTAACGTGATGTTCAACGCAGCTAGAAGCTAATGTTAGCGTTTTCTAATGTTAGTTTAACGTCAGCCTAAGGTTACGTTAGACATTTTAAAGACAATGTTCAAATACGTTGTTGACTGGTGGTCTGCCTTCATAACTTAATCGCATAACTTAATCCAGAGCAGACACTTATCTCGGTTGATATGTGGCTTGGGAAAGTGAAAAAATACACACCAGCCTCTCGGGAACCTAGTGTCGGAGTTGCATGTACCCCATGCACACTGTTTGACCATTTTTAACTTAAAATGACAAGAAAAAATGATTGAAAACTGACTAAATGCAATGCATTTCAATGGACGTGGAAGCAGAGAATGTCTCATCGCGTTTAAGGGCGTGGCTTAGCCATAGGTCAATTACAACTACTGTATTCATTACAATTTGGCATCGATGGATGGGTGGATCTAAATTTACCTTAAGTAAAAAGTGACAACATGCCTTGGTCTCCCCATCCACACTATCCCTCTTTGAGATCTCTAACTCATTAATGCTATCATTGAGCCTTATCTAACTATTAACCGCATTGTACATCTCTGAATTGAATGTATCGGTGTGGTTCTTAACCAGTGGAAAGGGAAGAAGGCTTAAAAAAAAAAAAACATTCACACTAATGGGGGGCATTTAATCAAATGGAATGATGCCATTGTATTCTGACAATGTAATATTAATTCAAATATCAATGCAGATTTAATGCGCCAGCCAAATAATTCTCCATTTGAATACCCTGAAAAGTATAGTGAGGAAGTATTTGGATACTGCCGCAGCCATATATCCGAATTAAAAATCACAGCATGCGTGACCCTCGCACGACATTTGAATGTGACCAATGAGTCACAGAAGGACTGTCACACCTGGAGGGTTTGTTGGTGCGTCCGGCTGTGCTGTTGAACTGTATTTTGCACTGTTAAAAGGGCACATGGCGACCTGATACAACTATATCTGTAAATTAAACCTGAGGTCAAGGTGAACCGAGACCAGTCGAGCTGTCGCTGCACATTACCCCTTCCCGATGATCTAACAAGGGTCTGAAGCTATCGGGCAACCCGCTGCCAGAAATGTGTCGTTAAAATCCGAAATGACCAAGCCAGATCCTCTCCTCTTCCTCATGCCCTTATCTTTCAAAAGAGGCACGGGCATTTTCCGCAGCACTTCGAGGTAATGTGCTTATAATGGCAGTAAGAATGTTACTCTCCGCTCACGTAGACCGTGTCTATTTTCTCATGAAGCCCTAATCATCAAACAGTCTACTGCCTGAATACGACCAGAGACCATTTTAACATAATGACAACAGGGAAAGTTCTGCCATAGTAAATTTTCAATCTAATTGAGATCATTTGTCTTCGATAACGTTTCAAATGAGCCTTAATGATATTGAGCAGCAGACAGTGTCACATTAAAAGCCTCTAAAACACATGTGGAGCCGTCATTAATTTTTCAATCAAAAGAGAAAAATGCTAGGCGCAACGCTTCCATTAGGTTGCTACAGCGCGGAAATGTCTGTCAAAGTCACGACTTTTTGATTTCTACGCATATTCGCCACCAACGGGGTGAAGCTTGACGCGAGGTTTGACTTCTTGTTGTGGTGGAAACAGTTTAATCACAGCATTTAGACTGAGTAGGGGACCGGGCGTCATACGGAGAGCTATTTGGAGAGACCAATGACCCATGGACTGCAATGAACTGTGGGAAACGCCTCCAGTCCAGAGGGACACCGCATGGTTGCTGCGGCAACGTGGCATGAAAGATGCTCACACACATCAATCATTCCAGCGATCAGAGAGATTACGCTAACACGCTCCTATTGCCTTTTTTTTTTTCCCACGTGGCAACTTAAACTTGTCGCACATCACAAAGAATTACACATGAAAGTCGTTTCATTTATGTCTTGCTGGCAGTCTGAGAGTTAACTGCTGGACCGTCTTCAATAAGCTGTCAATTACAGCACGGATCCCAAACTCGGCAAGCTGATGGGAGGATTAGATTTGATGTGGGTTTCTTATTACCGGAGGCCATTTTAGAGTTCTACTGCAACTTGTTAAGTCAGCAAGGACAGAAATATGTGAACACCTTCCCTCCGCTGATACCTGATTCAGTAGCGTCAGCCTTCTTATCAAAGTCACGTCAATGAACGCGCGTGAAACAGCAGGTGTGTGACGGTGACCCAGCAGGCTAAAAAGAGATCGATTGTCACGTATCTCTTTGATATTGTGTGCATCTTAAAACAGTTGCATCAGCGTTTAACATTCGCAGCTGGTATTTCTTCTCGAGGCTTCAGGCTCTGAGACTCAGCTCTGCTTTTTTTGTTCGTTTCTTTTGGACTTTGCAGCATTAAATGGGATCATTCTGCTGAATGTGACTATTTTAATATTTTAAAGAGACGCAACTTCACACAGAACTTTCAATGATTTTCATAACAGTTCAATCAATCCAAAATTACAGTTTTGGGTGGACACCTTAAAATAAAGTGTAACCCACCTTACCCGCTTCTTTGTGACATATGTTACATTAAATAACAGGAAATTATGCAAATTGCATGCAACTAACCCTCAAACAAACCCTAGTCCTATCCTAGCCCTATAGTAAGACTGTGTTGTTATTAATATTAGTTGGTACTTAAATATATACATACACTGTAACAAGACTCTTTAAAACAAAGTCCTTTTTTTTAACTCACCCTCATGATGCTCCTAAACTGTAGGGCAGCCAAAACTAAATATATACAGTATAATATGGAGATTGGAGATGTCCATAATCAGAAAGGACATAAAAAACATATACAAGTAAACATAAACATATATATACAAGTATTTAAAATTGGTACAAATGTCAAGTCTAGTATATTTATTTAATTTATTTAATATATTTTATTTAAATTATAACTTAGCAAAGGCAAAATTCAAAAATAAATCATAATTTGGAGGGAACGTTTCATGGACTAAAAAGAAAATTAATTAATTGTTTTTTTTTTAAATGTACTGTAGTTAAACCTTTTCAGTGACAGTGATGTAAAATTACTAAAATTGTTTAAAAATAGAGAAGAATAATGCCATTATTTTACACATTTATATTACACTAAACATGATCATAACTAACCGACAGAATGTTACTTAAAAATAAAATTCTAAAACAACTGAAACCCTCTCTACTTCACCTCATCTATTTCACTGTGGCACGATGTTGCTTCTAGACAACAAACACATTTAAGCTATTCCTTACAATGTGTACATTTATAAGTATATTTTTGATGTTTAAAAAGTTTACTCACCGAAAATTGCAAATGATAGTTCCAGAAAGAAGTTCTCGATAGTAAAGATGTGCATCCTTCACATGGTGCACTAAAGAGATAGAAAAAAAAGTACTTCATTATTGTGTACTATGACAAATTTATTCGAAAGAGCACATGTAACAGCTTTATTAAATTATATTATATGGATAGGTCTCCCACAAATTCAAATTCTGTCATATGTTACACACTTTTTCATTTCATCATCTTTTTCAACTACTCCTCCCATAAACCACTGTGCCTCACTTAAGCCGACTGAAGCCACCGTGAAAGAGCCTTTTGAGCGACTTCCAAATCTGACGACGGCGACATGAACTTTTTCCAACGTTGAATTATAGTAAATGTGCAGGGAAAGCCCTTTTCCTCCATTTACTGAAGCTTATATGTAAAAGGCATTTGCAGCTGCACTGCTAACACATCGAGCATCTGGCTCGCTCATAGGCTGAGCTGCGGCAACTGCACATCCAATGGTGCGGGGGCGTCTCTGAGGTGCGGCCAATAAACTCGACCTACGTCATTACACGATCTTCAGCGTACACAGACCTTCGCGGGGTTTCATTAACATTACACGACTTCCACCAATCAGATGCATCACTCTGGGATTGTTCAGGATTGTGGGTAATGAAGTTCTTATCCAATACATTGTGAATAAAAGGCATTTATCTTAAAACAAGGTTAATGCCTCATGAACTTTTGACATTTATATGAGCATATACAATCACTTAGTACAGGTGTAGCTGATTTTATGTTTACCATGTATGGTTACGTTTTTATGGCTTATATCCCAACAGCGCAGTCTCATCCCAAGACGTCATATAACTGACGTCTTGGGACGTCTTTTGACCATACCTGTACGTCAACATCCACCTTTTTAGGGTACCCTTAAACGTCGGTTAGATGACGTTATTGAATCCTAACCCTACCCCACACCTAAACCTACCCCGTCACCTAACTGACGTTAAAGGTAAAGCGTCAGTTGTATGACGGCCCGGGATCGTCAACTAACCGACGTTTAAGGGTACCCTAAAAAGGCGGTGGTTGACGTATGGTCAAAAGACGTCCCAAGACGTCAGTTATATGACGACTTGGGATGAGACTGTGTTAATCCCAACTGTCAATGGAGAAATTGTATTGAATTTTTACTATCGGCACCGGCTGCGGGACTGTGATGCTCTGATTTGATTGGTCTAAACAGCTTTGGTTTGGGCATACTTGCTTCTCAACGGATCAAGTCCAGACTGAACTTCCCATCAAGTTCGGTTGGCATCCATGCTAGTGAAGAATCATAGAACCACCATTTTGGGTTCCACAAATAACTTTTCAATAATCTAAAGACAGTTCCATGGATGTTAAATCAACTTCACGTAATCAAGAATCTAAAGTTATCAAGAATTTAAAGTTCCATGGATGTTAAATCAACTTCACGTAATCATCGCTGCCGATAAAGTACCTTTATTTTTAAAAGTGAATGCAACATTGATCAAATGCTCAATACTAAAACACAGTTGTTGAATGGCTTTAGTGAAATATGTATAAGGCATCTCACCAACTTTTGTTAGACGTGTACTGTAGATGCCCAATTACTTGGGAGGCGAAAGGCAGATTATTGATCAATAATGCACTTCTTATTTGATGTGCCACGACAGGTTAAAAAGGGTCTCTTCATAAGACATGAGAGAGGAAAATAAGAGAGAAGACAGTGAGGAAAAGATTAAAGAAAAGGACTCTGAAGTTTTACAGGGTCGTGCCACAGGCAGTAAACAGGTACTCTAGAGCGAGCTCAAGGGGGCATGGTGAGTGGAACACAGCCCAGATGTACAATTAATCATTTGAGTCATGCGGCCCAATGTCCCACAGGATGTACTCATCGCTTTTTAAAATCCATCTTAAAAAGCAGCCCAGCTCTCCAGAGACTTGCAGGGTAATAGTCAGGTAGGGGCTCTATGACGATAGAAGACTAACAAGCTGCGTGGGGCACTGGAGGTTATGGGATTCTGAACCAATTTGGAATAAGAGCTTGATGGATTTGCGGACACTCAGAAAGGTCTAATAGTTATATATTTATAAATAACAGCAATATATTTTTTTCATCTCTGCACTTAGCAGCGGTTTTGTTGTGGGTACCGCTAAGAGTTGTCGGCTCATAAGTGATACGTTCTAAAGCCTTGTAAAAATCAAACTAAACGTGATATATCTTAAAGACATACTGTCGTGGGAGAGGCACAGTCTAACTATATCATATAGGCATTATTGAATGCCACTCTTTAAATGTAATTTAGTCCATAAAAGTCCATAAATCTAATTTACAGAGAACTTGCCAATTACTGTGCGAAAGAAGGCACTTACAGGCAGTCGGAGAAAATGCATTCTGATAATGCACTCAGCATCTCCATAAAACCGCTTGCCAACGAGAAAAAGCCCTGATACTTTACCTGACTGAGCTCATAAAAAGATTTTATATTTGGCACTTTGGTAGATTTGCGAGGCCTCGTGGACCTTGACTCGAGCTACTAGCGAGGACTTCCTGACCTTCTGTATGGAAGAAAACTACACGTATCTTAAAAAAAACCAAAAAAAACACACACACACTCTCTTTCAAGCTCTTGAAAAGAGCACAACGCAACCCCCAACCTTGGCCTCGCTCATTTACTGCAAGTCTTGCTCACACACACCACTTATAATGTCATCGCAAGCTTCATTACACAAACATCGGCAAAGAATGAGCCACATAAGCATCAAAACAGCATTTTAAGCGACAGCTATGACCTCATTCTGCACTGCGGAATGACTCTCAAGCGTTTAAAACAGAGGTGCACGCCCCACTATATTGTAATGCCCATTTCAGACAAAATTCAGAAGAGAAACGTTAATGGTTACACATTTTTTTTTGCATATTTTGGCTCCATCTGGGTGATTTTCTTGGGGGAAAACTGTAATTGCCACTCTTGAATGCCGGTTGCCCGCCTCTTTTGAGCGGCAGTAATACGCATCCATCATATCTCCCGTGATTATGGGAGCTGCAGATGCCAGTCATGTCATTTCCAGCTTAATGCTGATGGCACGGTCTTCCCGTGCCGTCGATGTGTAATTTGGGAGGTTTAGGAAGGAGAAGACGAGCAGGAGAGAAGTGGTGAGGGCTGATTTAGATAATTGCTGTTTCAGTTGCCAAACTGAAGGCTTATATTAGTGTCCTACCCAAACGCAAGGGTACGAACAGCAGAAGGTAAATAGCTTTGAGATTACCAGCTTGTTTTTATTTTGACGCACCTCTACGGGTTTCCGTGAATGACAGATCGTACTCTAAGGCGATAGCTACATAAATTAAACACGGTTTAGTAAAAGGTGCCTTGTGAATAAAACAAGCATTTTAGATCATGCACTTGATGTGTGTGTGCGTGTGTGTGTGTATATGTATATATATATATATATATATATATATACAGTATATATACACACACACACACAACACATCAGTGTTGGGAAAGTTTACTTTCTACGTGAACTAGTTCAAAGGTTAGTTCACAAATTTTTAAATAAACTAGTTCAGTTCATAGTGAGTACTTCACAATTTTGTTATTTTTTTTAGTGCAATTCTTCACAAAAAAGTTCACGGTTCCAAACAAATAAACTTTTGAACTGTTATTTTTTTTCCATATGTTGCTGAGAGCTATTTTATTTTATTTTTTAATATATGTCCACAACCCATATACAACCACAGACAGCAATTATTTTATCAGCGGCCAAACTTTGCCTTGAATTAAAACAACGATATGACGCTTCCTCGATGCTTTGTGTGTGTGTATATATATATATATATATATATATATAAGAATCAAAGTGAGCATGCTGGAGTAGTGCTTTTAGACTAGATAATATTTTTAACAAAATGGCAACGGAACTAAAGTCCAGTTTGTATATGGTCTGTATGATATCTATACCTTTTTCACTAAGTACACACACATCATGTTGTTTAATTCCATGGCACCATCTACTGGTCAATGGTCCATTTGTCCTGTCTTTCACATACAGTCTATAGGCCTTTTTTTTTTTTTTTTTTTTTTGCAGTTAGTTATAAAGTAAAAGTGCTTAATTATTATGCAGTTTGAAACTTCAGCCAGTTAAGAAAGCTATGTGGATATTTTTTTGAATGTAATTTATTTACAAACAGTTTATTTACAAATTCATTATTATTCATACAATATATACAATATGTGTGTGTTTGTGTGCATGCGCATTTATTGCGTGTGATATTTCACATTTGAATAGTAAAGATAAATAATTCCATGATAAATTAAGTGTTAATTATTACACCCAAAATGTAAGATTATATTACAGCTCAGACCATTGTTACACAATATTTTAATACTAGTATTAACATATTTCTGTATTTCTTTAAAAATATTTACAATAAAAAAAGTGTAAGAAAATAAAATAATAAATGTGTGTGAATTTGTAAATAGAAACCTACTACAATTTATTTATTTATTTTTTATTTTTTTTTCAAATATAGCTGTTGGCATATATATAATCTTCTCTGTGGCAATACTGCCAATGTTGAAGTCTGCGATTGCTTAACATATCACGTTTACACTATTTTCACCCTCCAAACTAATCTGCATACATTTTCGTTGAATCTTTTTTAGGGAACAACTCTCGCATTGAAATACTAGACCTGCATTTTAACGCACAACGGATTCGGGCGTCCTTGACTTCTTTTGCTGAGTTCAGCAGTTACTTGGTGCCATCTTGAGGTGAAATTCTGTATGGTGTGCAAACAATGTCACACTTTACCAAGGTCACCTGAACATCTGCCGCCACGCGAGAACGCCATGAGCATGATGAAATATCTATGAAACATGTTTACTGCATCTTGGCCTGTAGTATGACTCCTCTGTTGTTTACGGTCATTTTGGAAAGTGGAAAGTCAATCATCTAAATAAAGAAAAAAAAGAAAAAAAATATTTAGTTAATTGAAAAAAAAAAAAAAAAAAAAATCGACATTTCAGAAACTCCACCTGGGTTAATATTATGTACAACACACTTCTGTTATATAGTATATGACTTAAGTGTGGGTGATAATAGAAGTTCTCAGATGAACCTCTGTCTCTGAATTCACATTTTTGTACTGGCTTCACGCCACAGAGGAGAAGACTTTTGTGACTTGTGTTCAACATTTTTGTAAAGAATGGAATCCTGTGATGGCACTATTAAAATAGGGAAAACCTATATAAAGATGGATGACCTAGAAGACAACAAAACGTCAGCAAAAACAATCACATTAACAATTTGACATTTAAACTAAATAAATCTGTCAAAACCCCTGCAAATAATTTTGAGGTTGGGGTAATACGCTTTTATATTTAAATGTAATTTATATATATACTAAAAAAAAAAAAACCCTCTATTAACTTTCCTGCAGAACCCACCGATGCATTAGAGATAAATTAATGCTCTTAAATAATGCAGTTCGATTAATGGGTTTAAATAATTTAGTTTGATGTACCAGAGACACCATTCACCTACACACGTCCCAATGTCCTACACCTTTTTTTTTTTTTTTTTTTTTTGGCAGCCATGGATGTTGGTTGTCTTTAAAGACCCTCCAACATGTGCAACTACCAAATCCGTAATATACCATAAAGGGTTTTATTGGCATTGATGGTGAACCTTTAGTGTCTATGGAACATTTACATTGCAAAAAAGGTTCTTTATAGTGGGAAAAAAAAAGGTTTATTTAGATTGTCCTTCACATTAAGAAAAAAAAAAAACAATGGAAAAAATCCATTTCACTAAAAGGTTCTATATAAAGGTTATATATATATATTTCACAGACCAATAAATAATTAATAACATTTCTCAAATATTTTTTTTTTTTTTGCCAATGCAATTCACTAATTAAACAGATATGCATTATTAAATGCACAAAAAACAAAAACAATAACAAATAAATTTATACTTGCCATGTAGCTTGGACTACTTGGACACTCAGAAATGTAAATGGTTACAGGCAAAAACTAAAACACTATCAAAATATCAATTAAATCCTAAAAGCATCCATTTAGACATACTGATGACTTTCTAGAACGGCAGCCTTGATGAGAATGAATATGTGTTTCTCCTTGACCTAGAAAGTGGCTCTCATTTCATGAAGTGCCTCAATAGATTTGTGCCCAACCATTCATGAATATTGCTCTGCAATCTTTCAACTTGAAAGGTTCAGAGGGCCATGGCCATGGGTTATGACAGTCTTTTATCTTGACGGATCGAGGTTGAGGAGAAATTATGGTTTCTGCGAGGTGCCAAAAGCTGGTTCTTCTACCATAAAAGCCAAGGTTGTATGCTTTGCCTTCTCAGAAGAATTTGGGGAATTTAAATGAATAAATCTGTAATTCTTATGCCTCTCTTTGGGAAGGTTAAAATGGATTACTCTTAATTATTCAATTGTCATTCAGCTGACACTCTCATCCAAAGCAACTTGTAGTAGACTTATTACAGGGACAAATCCCCCTGGAGTATCCTGGGGCCAAGTGTCTCGCTCAAGGACACATTGGATTGTTTCCTGATGTTTGAACCTACAACCATGAACTTACAACACCTTCAGGATATTCCCACCATATGTGTTTTGCGAATGTAATATTCACAACATGGAGGGAATAAAGACCCACACAATACAGAAAAAACACAAACTATTTACAATTCAATACACTACCAATATAAATGTATTTTATATAATATATATATATATCACCATAGAAACTCACCACTCGGTTTTAGGAGGGATTGTCCCAAATTTCAATGTTAACCATTCTATTTCATCAGAAACAATCTTAAAACAGGGCTTTAAGTATAAAATACCGAACTTGACCTTTAATTTGAGGTCATTCTGTAATCCTGATTAATGCTTCCTTTCACATGCTTTATCAGATTTATCATAAATATGAGTTTCCTAGTTAAAAATTGGACACGAACGTGATTCCAGTTATGTCCGACAACAGAACACTTGAATGCAACGAGCTTGTAATCACAACTTCAGTAGTAGTTACACACACACACACACACACACCCCACACAGGCAAAGTTCATATCCAAGGTATCTTAGACTATGACAGATATGGGTCAAACTATGCTCAAAGTATGAAAAGTTTAAATAAAAAAAAACAAAAAAAAAAACAGACATTTTCTCAGTTTCAGTGTTGGTGTAGTTATTGTGTTTTGCCTTTGCAGGACAGTTTTGCTATTTGCTATAACAACAGAAGAAGTTTATTTCATACATAAAAAAAGCAGAATCACTGAAGGAGAAAACCATAATTTTAAAACAAACCTAAAACAAACACTGATCACCATAATGGTGACTTCAATTTGTTTTTGTTTTTTTTTTACTCATTTTAAATGGTCAACATTTAAAGAATTGATTTGATTAATTCATACTCGATTCTAATTTGTTAAATTTTGTTAATAAAATTGCTAGTAATCTGTTGCCACAATTTTTTGATTAGATAAAGCATATTCATTTTTACAGTGTAGAATGTGTCATGGATAGGGAGTCCTACACTTTATTTAATTTACAGTATATATGAAATAAAGTTCTTCTGAATAATTTGGATGGTCCACTAAGTGCACACAACACTGGTTGCATTTGATTTGGAAGAACATTTCCCAACAATTTTTATGTGATACGTTTAAAGTAACTGCTGCTATAGTATTCTGTATAAGCTCTAGTAAACCGCACTGTAAATTTCAAAAAAACAATGCAGAAAGAAATTGAAGTTCAGACAGACATGTATATTGTAATCATACTTAAATTGAGCCCTCCTGGATTAGACAGGTACATCATGTGAAGGGCAATCAGAACGCTGTGACAGAACGCTCTTTAAAAGACTAATCCTTGTTCTGGAAAAGAGCCATATCGCTGAATTCCCTGCAAGACTGTTGAAACTACGGGGTGTGTTTGAACCCCCTGTCATTTCAAAGGAAATGGAAGAGCACCTTCTCCCAGGAGCCTCAAAGCTTCCTAGCTTGAAGCAAATCTCTAGGGGGGCATCAGGGTCACAACAACACAAGAGGATTTATATTCTATATTTGTGCATCCATACTTTCTTTAGGATATTTCGTTCCACATGACCCCAATGCCCTAAAAGTCACCTGAGATACTTGACAGAGTCACAACTTTTAACCAGACATTCTTTCATTGTAAGTTAAATGTCTTTTCCTCCAAATTAATACAATGTTGCTATATATAAATACAAATATTTGCACTCAGGTTCCTATAGATTTAGACATGGTAGGTGGTAGATAAACAGAAATTTGAACAAAACAGGAAAAAAAAGAATCAGTTTGGCACGGTTTAATCCAAAATTAGACTAAAGAAAACTATAACAAAAATAATCCCAAAACAGTTCACAATATAAGAAGTTAATTTATAACTTATATGTTGAGTCATAAGAGTCATTTGCGCGTAAAATGGCCTTGTGCAGTTTGTTTTTGATTCCCTAAAGAGAATCCGCTCATTTAAGTCATTTTTCTCGTAAATTTGATCACACTTTTGGCACCGCATTTGTTATTGTTTATTTTTGCGTGCAGCCAGCAAAAAACTCAATAGAAATGTTGTCTTAACATCATTTTGTTGTTTCGTATCCATCACATTCAGTATGACACTGTAGAATCAAGTGGCATAGGAATCACTGAGCAAGTAACAATGAGCATGCAAGAAGAAGACCATTACCCTTTTTCCTGACCCTGGTAGAGGAACAGCTACAGGACAAATGCACTGAAAAAAAATAAAAATAAAATTGTGTAGAAACAATTTTCAATCAGAAATTGCTAATAAATTCATAATTAATTTATCACCCAGACAGCGTTATTGAAAAAAGTTTTAAACAACAGAAAAAAATGTATTCTAGCTGAATGCATTTTTTACTTTATTTTTTAAACAACATCTGAATGTGGGTAAGTTTAAAAAAAAGTCCCATTTTGAGCAAAAAAAAAAAAAAAAAAAAAGAGAAAATCACATTTTTGTCAAAGACTATGACCAGATTCAGGATAATGATCAAAACATATGGAGATCGAGTCCATCCATGCTTCACAGTCCTATAGTTCATCCTGGGTCGACATTTCATTCTGTAACGTTAGGCAGTGTTGATTTTTATGTGTAATATAGACCATTTCACAAGACGTAAACAACACTGGTCCAGAAGCACTTCCTGTTTCAGTTTTTTAACACTACATAAAAGCTGGGATAAAATACAACCAACAGAACATTTAAAACTGAATCAAAAAGTTAAACAAACATCTTTAAGATGTTTTCTTTACATGTGAAATAAAGAAAACAGTTACAAACTGAAACAGGAAGTGCTTCTGGGCCAGTGTTGTTTACATCTTGTGAAATGGTCTATAATGTGATCATCAATATTAAACAGCATAAAAATCAACACTGCCTAACGTTACACAATGAAATGTCGACCCAGGATGAACTATAGGACTGTGAAGCATGGATGGACTCGATCTCCATATGTTTTGATCATTATCCAGAATCTGCATCTGCTTATATTTGCTATGGCTTGTTTCTGCTTCCTCTTTGCCTGTGTTTTGATCAGGAGATTATGTATGCATTATAATAGCATGGGAAGCTGGAAAATTCTGTGAATGGTGGGGAAAGAGTTAATTACAAATAAATTATTTGACAGTGTGCCAGTGTTTCCTCTAGGATTTTTCCAAGCTGTGGGGGCCCATTTCCCCGGTGGGGGGGCCTTGTCTCCCCAAAGTATTATAATCGATCATGCGCATCCCGTGTGCAGAATGATAAAATTAGAAGCAACACCAAGTCACAGCAAGCAATGCTTCACATTGAAAAGAACATAGCGAAGGGATTATATCTATAATATGCTTAGTAGGGCTGCACGATTTGGGGAAAATGTCATATTGCCATTGCAATTACTGAGGTCAATATTGCAATTGTGATATGCGATTCCGATATAATAAAATGGTTTCATGAGTCCAACTTGCTTGGTTCTAAAGTAAAATGCACACACAGATTAGTGATCATTCTGTGTATTAATGATTATTTCTCAACTCAAACTACAGACAACAACTAAATGATTGATAACACCTATATAATGATCAATAAACCATCAACCAAACCATCATTACAGTGAAAGCTATCAACTTTTTTATAAAAATTATTAGGCTAAAAATTTTTTTAACAACTTTTAAATTAAGTGAACTTCAAACAATCCCCACATAAACCCTTAATAAAAACCATATTTACCTGTGCCCTTCCTGTCTTGATACAGAAATTGAATAAAGTTATCAAACTTGAATGAAATTATAAATTATATATAGAATAATCCTTATTAAAGCTACAAAAGTTATTTAGTCAAGATCAGTGAGTAATTTTCTAATTTCCCTTTGTTCTTTTAACTTGACTGACAGAACGCTTTATTCGCTGCTGGCGCTTTAAGAGCACCCGTTGCCGAGACGCGGATCTCACATGCGCCTCATAGCACAACTCTTTTTGTCCATAAGACTTTTCTTACGTTATGAAGATACTCGACAAAACGACATTTTGGCATAATTGTGTGTGTTATTGTTCGTTCAAGCTCGAAAGAGAACTGTATTCTGGCACGCGTCAGTGCATCCGCATTATGGCGCGCGTCTTTCTGCGAGTCTCATTTAGGGCATTCACAGGCAGCTTTTCAGTTCTTGTCGTGCAAAATGCGAAAAGGCATTGCACGAATAAGAGCAGGATCGTGTAACACTAGTCAAAGGATGACAAAAAAGAAGAGATGCTGCGTTAATAGCCCTAATTTTGTTTATTTCGTATAAAATCGCGGCATTTTGCGTTATATAGCCTAATTGCATAGGTTTGAGATCGCTATTACGATTGCGATATGATTAATCGTGCAGCACTAATGCTTAGTGTATTCTATATGCAACAGTTTTTTGAGCCTTTTCTTTTAACAGTTTTAAATTTCAGTGCGCATGAAGAACAATAGCACTCTCTCGACTCCATGCTGTAATCTTACATAAAGGGAATGTGAAAGGTATGGGCAATAAACTCCACTCCAGCAAGATAAAGTCATTTTATGAAAACCATAGACCTTTATGCTTTATCTACAAATGAAGTATAATAATGGGAATATTGACCTTGAAGAGAGTGTCGTCGTGTCGCAAACGAACGCGACGCGCTGTGTAAATTCTGAATGGAGAATGACTGAGGCGAGATGACTTCCCGTTAACTTTAACTTAGCGACTAAAATTACACATGCAATGACTTTAGAAGTCTTGGAATATAGGGTGAAAACTTGATTGTGCTTTACAAAGTTTTTTATGCCTTTAGTGGGGCTTAACAAAATAACATAATACTATGCAGAATATCGGACGTCACTGAGAAGCTGCAGCCGTGGCGGGAGGATTTTAAGTGTGGCGGCCCGCCACGGGGGAATGAATGTAGAGGAAACACTGGTGTGCTGCTTAATTAGAAGAGTTTTTTAACTTAAATCTGCCTTATTTTGTGGTAAAAATAAGTATAAAATATGTATTCTACATTACATTATTTATTATTCAGTGAACGTACCCTTTTTTCAATTCCAAAGTGCCACTGTCAAGAATTTTCTTTTTCATTATTACACAGAAAGTAAGTTTCAGACTCCAGTGTTTTGGGCATCCACTTTACCCAAGATCATCTCTGCTTTGTGCATCTAAATGGCCTTGTTTCATGTCCAATAAAGCAGCAGGAACACAGCAGCAAGCTTACACAATGCAACATGGCCTTTTACTGCCCCCTCTGGGTATCCATTTAAGAGACTGCATGGGAGAATGTCTGATAAACTGTTGTATGAACCACCTTATCTCTTCCAGCCAAGACCACAGAGCAGATAATACTCCAACAGAGATGGTCCCTTCACCAAAAGCAGCCAAACACTAAAATACACACACACATACACATCACAAAACCTCACACTGAATGTGTTATTGGTCTCTCCAGAATGCCTCATTTACACACACTCAGTTCTGCATTGTTTTCCTCCACACCAATTTGACACATTGCATTTGGAGAGTTGGACGCGAGACAACAGGACGATTGTGTGAGCTTTGCCCCAGGGTGGGTTTTTGGACGGGGCTCTTGATGCTTTCTTACGTGCCAATCAATTGTGTTCATGCAGGTTTCAATGAAGCATAGGGATCTTTGATAGAGGCTACAGAGTATTTGTGTTTAAAAATGCAAGGAAGATGAGAAATAGAGCCAGAGAAAGAGAGAAATTGACATTTCTACCCCAAAGCTATGACTAATCTATGTGCAACAAAGAGTCTAAAAATAACCTGTAATCATATTCACATTAATGAACCCAACAGTGAGTCAAACAACCAAAGAGTTAACAATCATGCGGGCTATAATTGAGTTCACAATCAATTTATGATTAATTTATTTTTTCTATTTCCATTGTTCTTATATTTTTATCTGTGGTTCTCAACTTGTTCTGATAGGGTTAAAGAGAGCAGGGAAAGAAATGGCAAATAATTAAAAAGAGTAATAACCATGTATAGTAGCAGTACACGACAGGCTTATCATTAAGTATTAGATTTGAACTAGAAGTATTAGATTAGAGTCTTTGCAACTAATCAAACTATAATGTAACTCTAATGTAGCTCAAACATGAATTTGGGGCTCAGGTCAGGAACCAGACGGACTGGCTAAACCGACCCCCTGCTAGCTGTCTCACGTCACTGGGGTCAGATAAATCCCATCACATAGAGACTCTTTCAATTAGGAAACACAAAAAAAACTCCCAAACCCATTTAAGGGTAAACATGTAATTGATGTTCAACAAATAAAAACAGATATAATAGAAATGAACAAATATAAAGCTTGGGTCGCTGAATATTCGATCCCTTACTTCAAAAGCACTTATTGTGTTAAATATGATCACAGATTCTAACCTAGATGTGCTGTGTTTGACTAAAACCAGACAAGTACATTCATTTAAATGAGTAATGTAATGTAACACTATCTAGTAAATGAAAAATCACATTTGAAATGTGTGCTGGCTACTGTATACAGGCCACCGGGGCACCACACAGACTTTATCAAATCATTTACTAATTTTCTTTAAGAGACCTGGCTGCAGATAAAGTCCTAATTGTTGGTGATTTTAATGTCCATGTACATTTATATTAATATATATTTAATTTATATATATATATATATATATATATATATATATATATATATATATATATAATGCATTGGGATTGGCATTTAAAGATATGCTGAACTCTATTAGAGTTAGACACATTAGTGTAAGTTCACTTTGAAATTAATTTTTGATGTGTTTTAGCTTACCTCAAGGGCATCCAAGATGTAAATGTCTTTGCTTTGTTTCCACAGCATTTTCAATGTTGACATTTTTTGGTCAAACCGTTGTTTGTCTGTCAGTCATATAATGCAGGTCTATGGAGCCCACCTCAAAGAGAGCATCCACACAGAAGTCAAAATTAAATGTAGGCCTAAGTACACATTGACTAAGACACGAATCGAGCGGTTTGTGTGAAAAAACGAACAGTATTTATATAGTTTGTACCTCTTGTTAACAGCCGTCGAACTGATCTGAATCAGATGTCCAACTGAACAGTCTCCAACGTGACGCCGGAAGTGATCGCGTGCGTATGTACATCACGCATTGTTTACTCTGAGGTTTCCGAAGTTTCACCTTTCACTAAACATATTTAGATATACGGGAAATCGCAATGGAAGACGATTTCGATATATCTAAATATGTTTAGTGAAAGGTGAAACTTCCGAAATCTCCGTTGTTGAAATCTCACTAGATCTAATATTATCACATGGAATCAATGTTGATGCTGTTTTTCGTGCAGAGTGATGAAATTTCAGATCATTATATTTCTCGTGTATACTTTATTTAGCCAAGGCTTCAAAGCCGACTCCGTGTTAAAATATATTAGACCTATCACTTCTGCTACTAAAGATTGTTTTATTAATAACATTCCTGATCATTTTCTACTCCTCAGCATCCCAGATAGCTTCCCAGATAGAAGAACTCGATATTGCGACAAACTTTTGACTCTTTTCCAGTACTTTAGACACAGTCTCCTTTGCGCTTAAAGAAAATTAAAGAAAATAGTCCAACGTACGCCGTGATCTTTGCAACAGAAGCGAATCAATCAAAACTAACTTTAGCTGGACAGGAACTTTATTCTAGAGCTGCTGTAAAGGCAAAACAAGGCATTACTTTTTTATGTTCTATTATCACTGTAAAGCTGCTTTGAAACAATCAAGCACTAAATGAAGGTGACTTGACTTAATGGCTGGTAAATCACTCCTCTGATGCATTATGAATTTATTTGTATTTCAATCCATGCCATCTTTTAATCATTCTGCCAGTATGTTTTAATTTAAAACTTAGAAACAGCAAAATTTCAGGTCCAAAAGCCATTAAGTGATTACAACCAGTCTGTAGTAAAATAAATAAATAAATGGAAATAAGATAAATATATATATAAGATAAAATAAGATAAATCTCTCTCTCTCAAAAATAAATAAATAAATAAATAAAACCTGAAAAGGTACATTTATTTGATAAAAAGAACCCCGGATGTGTTATTCCCTGGTGAAGAATAGGTTATACAAACGCAAAAGTACTAAGGAATAAATAAACCAAAAACATGCACTACTGACTCATGAACAGCAGATGGCAGTATATGACAAGTTACAAGTCAATACCTTCAACATAAAACATGTTAGGGAGGGAAATACTACTACAAGAAGATGTATTAGAAAACTATATTTTCAAAAGCAGCACATTCTGGAATGTTTTATTCATGAAATACAGTAAATGTCAGAAAAGGGGCTCTTAGTCTTTTCCGAACAACTCCCTTCTGTTTTCTGTTCTTTTTTTTTCTTTTGTGTGTGTGTGTGTGTGTGTGTGTGTGTGTGTGTGTGTGTGTGTGTGTGTGTGTGTGTGTGTGTGTGACATAAGTGACATTTAGATTTGTGAGCATTTTGTCTTTATATGCATGTTTTAGTTTGACCTGTTAAAGCCCCATAAGTTCAGTAGGTACTACTCTAAGCTGTGCATTAATATATAATCCACAGCTTAGTCTTTTGCTAATATTAGTGTCAAATTTGTTGAAATCAAACCAAACGACTTGATCTTTGGGGAACCTTACCCTTTAAGAGATGTTCTAAGGGTGAAACGTTGATCGATATCACAGAAATGCCCCTGTTCCCCGAGTCATGTTCTCTAAAAATAAAAAATAAAATAAAATTGAATGCAAATTATGTTTAGAAAAGAACGGCTTGAGAAGTGAGGGATGAAATTTACAACACTACCCTCTTTGAACCCTTGATAAAATCATTTCCCATTGCAGTTAGTGTAGAAAGCAGCTCAGCAGTCTCTTCATGAAATTCCTGTCTTTGTGACTTAGTTCAGTGCATTAGACTGCTACTATGGTGCTTTCTTTAAAATGTAAAAATGTAAATGCAATTAAATAAATAATCAGAAATATACTCCAAGTATAGGCGTGTTATGTTGATTAAAGTGGTGCATTACAGGTTAGATTATATGATTTTTCAAGGGCTGTTAAAACCGCACTGTGCATTTAAATAATAAAATACCAAAAAAAAAAAAAATAAATAAATAAGAGGAAGAACAGCTAAACTAAAAGGAATTTCACTGGTAAGTGACTAAAAAGGCCAAAACTTATACTACTAACAGACACAGACTGAAAATACTGAGCTTAATAACACCTTCACACATAAACTAATAGTGCATATGACGTGCGATATACTGTAGGCCTGTTTTTTATCCTGGGCAGGAAAACAAGGAGCCACATAGACTAGCCTCTGTCAATACAGACAACACAAATCATATCCATAACCTGCACCTGAGTCTCCATGACAGAACCTGCTCTGAATTATTTATAACAAGCCCTTTCAAAAAGAGCACATATTATTGAGCTTTGCATTGATATATCGGTTGCCAAACAAATCCTGTCAGTCCAAATAAATGGGTCCTTTTTCCCGCCTCCATCTTGCTACCTGCAAATCCCGGTGCCACATCTCAAATGCAAGCATTCCATATCAAGTTGTATTGAAGGTATGACATGTTTCTCAAGTTCTCCCGTGGCCGAGTGTCATGTTTTACATTAAAGTGCCATGCATATTTAATGATAAACTCTGCACCGCAGCGGGGCCTTAATATTGACTCTGTGCTATTTTTAGCAGGCCTCTCAGACAGAGAATAATGTTGAGGGGACCTATATAACCTTAATATCAGCAAAGACAGTTTTTACATGGCCTACGGATGTTTGCGTTTGAAGCAGCAGTTCTCACAGGTCATAAGAAGGTGCCTGCGAAGATTCAGTCATGGCATTTTGCCAAATAAAAATAACCTTCATGACAAGCGTTTCTTTTGGTCAAAGGCAAGTTAAACAAATGGCACTTCTCATTAATTGGTTGCAAAATATAGGGCCTAAAAAGTGTATTATTATTATTATTATCAATACGCTCTTTACCATCAAACAGTTAAAGGTTCTATAAAAATTAATGGCTTTTGTATTGCCAATGTGTGAACAGCTTTCAAAAACATTTTTAAAACGAGATCTTCCCTGTCTTCTTAGGTTGTCTAATGCATATACAGACTGATTTTTTATGTTAAGGCCTCGGGACGTTTTTTTCCGGGAAAATCAAAAGGATGTGACTTCAACGGTTCATAAATCTTCTGACTCAAACTAGGACTCCAATTCTCTAAAATAGCAGTTTAGATGTTCTAAAGATGCAAACCTTGAGGGAAATTGAAACCTACATTGTCATGTGATAGGAATTTCCTGATGTCAGCCAGCTTTATACAGGTTGAACAAGAAGTTTTGGCTATAGGGTGGGTTTTAAGCCCAGTGGCCCAGAGAGAGAGAGAGAGAGATAGGTCTTTGTGGGCTGTTTTGAAATGAGCATTTTTAACCGTAACTTGTTGCCCACACTTTCTAAAACCTTTCAATGTGAAAATCTCCCTTTCAATGTGAAACCCCCAACCAATAAATCCAAGCAAGTTGGTCAGTCTGTGCAGAATATTGATTTTCCTCATGATTTGCAGCTAAAAACAGTTCAGTAATATGTGTGAAATAGAAAAGCCATGAGAAAAAGTTGATCAAATGGCCTGAAAATGAGAGCCGTGGATGCATTGGTCACACCATTTGAAAATAAACATCATCTCAGCATGTCTAAAGCTGATGACCTGCATGGCAAGTAACAAGGTTAGCAGGTTTTTATAAGTCCAGACACATTCCATTGGTTTCTTACTGTAGCTTTTACCAAGACCATCAACAATGCAATATTCATTGGATGTGGCATGGGTTAATTACAGTTTGAAGTACAATTTAATGACTAACAAACATAGAAATGCAGTATTAAATCTTTTTTTTTTTTTTTTTCCCACAACACCTGTGGAATGAAACCTTTAACAATGAAGGACACATTATATTATTCAAAAGTGACTGTAAAGACGTCTACGTTGTAAACGTATCATGGTTTCCACAAATGTATTAAGTAGCTCAACTGTTTCAACATTAATGATAATAATACATATCTCTCTTGAGCAGCAAATCAATGTAGCATATTAGATTGATTTCTGAAGGATCATGTGACACTGGAGACTGGAGTAACAATGCTGAAAACTTAGCTTTGCCATTACAGGAATACATTATTTCAAATAAAACGCTATGTTTTATTGTTATTTTACTGTTTTACTGTATTTTGATTCAATAAATGTAGCCTAGATAAACATTAAAATACTTCTTATCAGAAACATTTTAATGTGTTACTGCTAACTTTTAAACAGATAGAAGTGAGTATCAAATGAGAATCATGAGCAAGGAATTCATTTAAATAATATTTTCATTTCATATTTATCACTACAAGGAGAATTTGGGGGCAGAAGGCCAAATAAGTAAATCAGCCAGACATAATGCAAAAGTGGTTTATTGAAATTTTCTGAAGAGACTTCATTGCTTTAAATCATGAACAAATTTATTTTGGTCTACCAAACCTGCAAGAACAAACCTCATTGGTTCTCCCAGAAGATACACCAGATTCAGAATTAACCTTGTTGGTTCTCGCATGTCTTAGTGAAAAGCTTCTGTTTACCACAGCTGATGTGTGGATTGATGAAATACGTGAATCAAAGCCTAAATGAAATCGGTTTATAATAAAAAGCGATCGAGTCTCTTCATAAATTTTGGACTAAATTCACGATCCACTCAATTTATATGGATTAGTTTTACGATCACTTTATGAACTTTTTGTTGAGAAAAAGCGGTGCGTAGCTGTAAATACAGGGACAGAAATCACTCAGTTTTCATCAAAAATATACATCAATAACATTCGAGTTTCAAAGATGAACAAAAGTTACGGATTTGGGATGACATGAGGATAATTGGTGACAGAATTGTCATTTTTGGGTGAACTATCCCTTTAACCTGTGTACCGCCAGCATTAGTAGTTACCCCATTTGCAGAAACACCACTGATACACAACTGAGAAGTGAGTTTGATATGGATTCATTCATTACGCAACCTCAGTGTGTTATTGACACATGCTGTATTGGTTAGGGGATTGTCAGCTTCTCTGTCTATGCCACTGGGAGTTTCCATTTGAGCTTTTATGTAAAATAGCTGGAGGGTAATGGCCTCAAAATCTCTTCCCAAAACACACACAACAGCTGGTAACACTAAGTGCTCTGGTACAGTGTACATAACAAATCTTGTGTGTTCCAGGTAATGCTTAAGAGGAAATTGGAACCATTTGTTAGGTGTTTTACACACACCACTGGAAGGGCACACTGTGTTTACCCTCAAGACAGACGATGATGAATTCATTATTTGTTATATTGAATGGGATGTCTATAAAACCCTCAACGAAGCTCACAATAACTTTAAGACAGTAGTATATATAAATCTACATTATATACGAATGAACAGTTCACCCAAAAATGAACATCCTGTCTTTGTTTGCTCACCTTCGTGATGACTTTATTTAGACAATTCGATACTTTATGATGCTGTCATGTCCTTTTTGATGGTTAAAATATTGTCTTTTCTACATTCAAATTCAACAAAAGTAAGTCAAAAGACATTGAGAGAGGAAATTATGACAGAATCTTCAATATTGAGTGAACTGTCCCTTTAAAAAAATGTAATGTTGAGATGTTGAGAGTTTAAATCATCCCTGGGGTAATTTCCATCAACCAATAACTGTTAGTAACTGTCCAATACTCCCAAAGAGCTCTTAAATCTGTAATATGCAATGGCATGGTTGATTGGGTAGCTTATGTGTGTCCGCTTACTGTGTTTTCAGTATGATCTATATGTGAATGCCCTGGGGTACCTCTAAATGTGAGGGCAGCACAAGTTCAGTGAGCACATCTATTAGCAGTATGGTATATGTCCCTTCACTGATGCCAGTGACCCTTCATTCAACCTCTCCCTATAAACTCAACTGTGCTGGGCCCTTTCTCAACTGCCAAGTTTAACAATGGGGTGTGCAGTTGCTTAAAGATTTTTGCATTCAAATATCCCCAAATCACAAGGCCAGTGTTATATATTTAGTTAAGATGATAACTTACAATATTCCAAATGTTTCAAACAATGTTTAAATCGCGAGAAAATGTAGATTTTAACCAAGGAAACGGGGCGTGTGAGCAGCAGGGGTGAGCTGGAGTCGCCACAGTAAATCGCGTCATATCCGCGTTACCTCGCTCGGTTTCCACTCGTACTACGTGTAGTCCTGGACAAATGCAGAAGTTGTAGACGTTGTGCGTTAGCGTCTATCAAGCAACAAACGTCAGCTTGTTTCGCGCATTTGTTAGGGAATGGAGCACAATTATTCTTTTCAATTATTCTCGGAATGTGAATGTTCTCGCGCCACGTCTAGGACAACTCCAGGTATCGCACACCGGACGTGCACTTTCTCATCAGTGTATGGCCAGCAATATTATTATGTTTAATGACATGAAAGGAAGATAATGTTTGTTCTATGTTATTTTTACTGTACAATTAAATACAACCGTTGCTGAGTCTGAATTCTGAAAACTTTACCTCAGAGCATCCGTTAACTGAATGAATTGAGAATCTCACCTGAAAAATCTAATAACATCAGCTTTTGTATTCAAGCAGCTGATTTCTGTAAATGAATGCAAAGCTAAATGCATATTGCAGCATAGGGCGAAGTCAGGATCCATTAGCAACGATTTGAGACAAAAATAAGTCACTTCGTCCAGTGACTCGTACAGTAACATCTGTGATAACTAATTTACTTTTAAACCTGACTTTTCTTGCGGTTATTTCAGTTTAATGAAAAACAAGCCTGTCATTAAACGCAACATTTATAGAAATCGAACTTCACCTCATCCATGACAACTAATTTTCGATTCCCGTCTGACTGATTTATCCACGGTGGAGTTGAAAACAACAATTCCCATCATTACGCGTTCCTCCACGGCGTCATCAAGCAAAGCCGTTGTTGTTGTTTTGAATGTAGCGCCCTCTAGCGGCATAAAATCTTAGGTATTCCACCTTTAAGGTAATATCATATGGAATCTTTATAACATGTATAGATGAAGCACCTGACAGAACACTTCTATATAGAACTTTTGCTTTAGGGAATTCCAGGTCAGACACACGCAGAGTTTGTTCTTAAATACAAGTTTATGGGGGTTGGCATTCAGTATAATGATCACAAAAATAGAGATGAAAACAAAACAAAGAATGCTTGCGTTTTAACCATGCCATATTGAAGTTAAGTAATCAGGACTGCAGAGATGGCAGCTTCTTAATTACAGGCTGATTCATTAGTCAGTGTCATTCTGAGGGAAGAGGCTTTACCCACAATACCACATCCTCTCGTTAGCTTTGTTTGGTTTATTCTATGTTAATAAGATTTCTTAGGGTCTGTTTCATATTGCACTGCACACATGAGCAGTGCATCAATTACATCAGCCATACATTATAATGACTGGTCTTGTTAATCTACAAGAATGAATGTACTGGATACTGGATAATTTCAAACAGTAGTTTGTGCAAAAGATAAATAGATTTATCTCTACTTGCAAGTATGGCAGTGTGAATTCTCTAACCTGTTAAAATAAATATGGCATATAAAGCTGCGGTTTAAAGCTCAAGGTAAATGCTGCTATTCTGAGCAGAACTAAACAGTTTTTCCTGTTCACCTTCCGCAGGTGGAGGTCAAAATCAGCCATACCTTTAGAGTGAGATCATCTTCTATTTTATTTATTTCACTTTTATTGCTAAGTGCTCTTCACGTCAAGACCCAGATTTAACATTGGACATTAAGTGGCAACCCAAAACGTGCTAAAAATTTTAATAAGGGTAGGGTGGTGATGGCACAGTGGATGAGATACATGCCTTTGGTGTGAGAGAGTCGGGTTCGAATCCACTGTAAGACACCAATGTGTCCCTGAACAAGACACTTAACCCCTAGTTGCTCCAGAGGCGTGCGATTACTTATTATTTTGAGTTTCTGTCGGTTAAATTGATCTACTTCATTGTATTAACTCACTTTTTCCAGTTCAATCAACTTAAAATTTTAAGGCAACCCAGGTTACTTACTTTTTTAAGTTAAACCAACAATATTTTTTACAGTGTAGTAATCACAACATTTTTTTCTTTTGTCAAATCAACTTAAATAATTTATTTAGTTCATATAACATATAATTTTGAGTTTCTGCTGGTTAAATTAATCTCCTTCATTGTATTGACTCACTTTTTCCAGTTCAATGAACTTAAAATTTTAATGGAACCAGGTTACTTACTTTTTTTAAGTTAAACCATCAATATTTTTTTTTACAGTGTATGTGTACATTTTGAAAATGTTTTTCCTCCCTTCTCCTATTTTCGCCCCCACAATGTCCCTTTAGTGGCTCTGTAAAATGTATTTTACAGGTATTTGTATTTTTTTTCTAGTTACTCTCTTTTGAGCATTTTGTTGTATAAATGTAGTCCTTTACACAATATAAACTCCCTTTTTTCTCCTTAAGCACCAGCACCTTACACACTTTACAGGGTTAAATGATCCAGGAATTAACTAGATCATTTATGTTTAATTAAATAAATCTATTTTATGTTGTGTTCCCTCATACCCTTAGCCACTTTAGGGACGCAACAGAGGCATAGCCACTTTTTTTCATAACTTGGCATTTATGCGTCAAAACATTTGCATGTCAATGCGCATAACAGAGACATAAGATAGAGAGGGTCTTTGAAGCCATATTTTCCAGAAGTAATTAACAATTATAATAGATTGCATCAATACATATCTAGTCAGCTTCCACATGTGAGACTTAAACACACAAACAAAGACAGAGTTGATGCATCCCGCACCCGCTAACATTGTTATCTACATTCAAACAGGCCAAAGCTGATGGGAAACAAGTTTGTCCTCTTCTGTCCTTCAAAGCAACCCTAATAATACCATGCAATAAATTCACAACACATTCCCCACATCAAGGCTGGCATTATTCACACTTAAGATAATGTTTCTTTTTTTCTTCTTCTTTTTTTTTTTTCAGAAGGGGCAACACAATGATGGACAGACAAGGCAATTACGATAATGAAAGACTGTTTGGAGGAATCAGCAGAGGCATTAAAGTGGGTGCAAATCTGTGCCACAGTTCTTCTCAGGATGTGTATATGCTCTTTCAAATACAACATTTAGTTTAGTTTAGGCATTTAGTTATGTTTTAGCAGAGCTGTCATATTTAATCTGCAATATTTAAGGCCATGTGACAATGAAATTGACGATTAGGCTATGATGTCTGTATAATCAGTTCCCATCTACCTATTAAACATATTTAGCAAAGCGATCAAGTGCTTAAGCTTCACATACGGTTAGGCAAACAAGTGCTTCTTATTTAGATATAAATAAATACTAGCAATTTACATTTTAGTGACGTTGGCACTTTTACTACTTTGAATAAATATTAGGCTGTTAATTTCTACAATTATCACTTATAATCCAAAACATGCTACACTTCCAATGTGTTCTTATTCTAAATGAGATTTATTAAATGTTATATTAGACTGAATTTATACCTTTTAGTAATTACTGCTGAATGAGGTTACAGTCTGTTGTGCAATAGGCTATATAGTAAAAGCACTGTAGGTGTGAATAAATATAATTAGCAAAATTGTAAGGTGACATCAAATACCATGATATAATGACTGTTAAACTATTTTGGATGTCTTGCATGCATAAATAAATAAATAAATTTATTAAGAGTGCCAATTTTTTTTTTTTTTTTTTTTTTTTTTTTTTGACATGCCTGCTCTCGAAGCAATTTTGTCCACTCTGAACCCAACATCCAACCCCCCCACCCTCACCCAGCTTTCTAGAGGTTTCTATGGTAACTGTCATCACATTCCACACCTTTATAAGCACATGACATATCAGCTACGCCAAATGGCCTGGTGTGCTGGTATGGGGCATTCAATTATCCATATTCTCCAACTGTGTGAGCGACCAATACAGACACAGACAGAGAGAAGGGACAACTGTGACATCTTGCAGGTGCTCGATCGATACATTTCCATTCGGCATCTACTCACAACAGATCTACCCTTCCTCGAGCTACACGTGTACAGAAAACAATGTCTATTTAATATTTATCTAACGTATGATGTTTTATATTAATTTGATTTTTTAAACAATCATGTTGTAAAATTAAATGTTTCACACATGTAACATAACAGTGCTGTCAAACTGATTAATGGTGATTAATCACATCTAACATAAAATTTGAGTGTTATTTAATCACAATTAATTTGTTTAATAACATATACAGCACCACATATAATATAATATAAGCACAAGCCCGTATAACATTTCAGAGGGACTAAATAGTTGATCATTACATCAATTCTACACCAAGTGCGTGACTACTCAAGTCATTACCTGTATATCAGCTCCTTCTTAATCAGTTGAAGAATCTGTGTGCGTATTTGCCTGCGTTTCCCCTGCGGCTCCAGGAGCTGAAACACGTCAATAAGATTATCAGATAACATTCACTCCTGAGAGTCCTAATGTACTTGAGACCTATTCTCCTGGCAATAAAAAAAAAAAAAAAAACAACAATAATGACATATGTGTCAGTCATCGGTCATGTTTGCCCAGTGTGTATTGAGGTAAGACAAAGCAGTGTGGCTGAATAACATGCTGGCTTACCTCTTTGTATGCTGTATGTATTTCCGTGGACAATGTTGTGTTGTCATCCTGGTGAACTTAAAAAAAAAAAAAAGTGAGGCTGTTACTGTCTCAGGCGTTGAAGCACCCAATTATCAGATCCTCAGGAGTACAGCAAAATTCTACACTACCAGTCATCTATAGACCACGTTCACACAGCAGCAGAATATGGTAGTCAGACCTGTATTTGAGTCCATAATAATGCGGTTACGTTCACACACAGTTCAGTTATTTACAGGAGTGAAAACCTCATAGTAAAAACACACTGTGTGGACATAACTGGACAGGACTTTCACGTCATACACTGCTAGAGAGCTGCTCTACTCAGTGACGAAGATATGAGGGTTTTAGATCCAGTCAATGTTCACCACTGGTAACACAGTCTCATCCCAAAAAGTCATATAACTGACGTCTTGGGACGTCTTTTGACCATACGTCAAAATCCGCCTTTTTAGGGCCCCCTTAAACGTCGGTAGATGGCGATCCCGGGCCGTCATACAACTGACGCTTTACCTTTAACGTCAGTTAGGGGACGGGTTAGGTTTAGGGTTAGGTTTAGGTCTGGGGTAGAGTTAGGATCCCGTAACCTCATCTACCGACGTTTAAGGGGGCCCTAAAAAGGCGAATATTGACGTATGGTCAAAAGACGTCCCAAAACGTCAGTTATATGACGTCTTGGGATGAGACCGGGTTGCCACTGGAGCTACTCCCATCAGTGTTGTGTGTTACTTACAATTCAAATGATGGATAAATTCACTGCGTGTTTGGAATCTTGTCGTGTTAAAAGTGATAAGACTTTCTATGATTTTTGATATGTCACTGTCGCTATGGTTACTGGTATGCATGAAGAAAGGTCTTGACTCCCATTGCACGTTCATACCACAGCATTCGAAGACTCACATCTGTTAGTAAATGTGGTTGTCAATACCAAAAACTCACAGAGTGAATGAAGCTAACTGTGTTTCAGGGTGCAGCAGAGATCATCCAAACATACTGATATTCAAGAATTAGAGTGTCTGCTAACCCAAACCTACTTAATGTAATTTAATTGTCCCACACAGTCATGTTGGTTGTGACTTAGGATTTTAATATGGTGGCCAACATATAAGCAAAATAAAGCAGGGAGCCAAGCTGTAATTGGAGAGCAGAATAACATGGCTCTTTTGGCCAGTGAGAAACCACCCAGAACATTTGTTATATACTCAAGCAAATGATCTATTGTTTCACCAGGTGAAACTGAGCATCACACACACAATCTGTCTTCTCCACAGATGAACACAGGCTGTGAATTTGTGCTTACTAGAGTATGTGCAATAAGTCTGGGATGTTCCAAGCAAGCTTCAGAAGTTCAAAATATGAAGGTCAGAGAATCAATCCCATATCACCATGTGTTATATAAATAAAAGTAGTATCCTATCCTTGTGCAAGGTACCAGATTCAGGTGGAGGCATTGATTGAAAAGGCAGGGAAGGACATCTGTAATTGTGGAGAGAAACACAAACTCCCTTGGCACTGCAACTGGGATTGAAAGATTAATTAGCTCTGTCTGCAATGACCAGACTACACCAGGTTATCCGCTGGCTATCAATTACCCTGCAACGTAATAAAAAAATAAGGACTGATATACTGTAGTATGACATTGGGTGAGTTGAGCAAATTTCAAGATTATTTCAGAAAATATTATTTTTACAGAGATACAGCACATGTGTCCCAAAGCTCAAAAGTGACAGTAAATATATTCACATTCACATAAAAAAAAAAAAATCAGTTTGCCATCACAGAAATAAATTGCATTTAAAAATATTTTAAAATAGAAAAGAGTTATTTTAATTGCAATGATATTTCACAATATCACAGTTTTGACTGCATTTTAATATATATATATATATATATATATATATATATATATATATATATATATATATATATATATATATTATATTAGGCATTACAAAATCCTGCCATGTGCAATAGATTAATCAACCACTTTAATGTTTGCACACACAAAAAATACTGACCTCAGGTATGTATATAATTATAATACTGCTTCAAATTGAATTTTAAAGAAAAAATATTTTGAAAAATCCATTTTATGTTGTTTTTATCTCTATGTGGTCTTTTAATTATGTTTTAAGATAAACCATGTGCAAAATCATCAATCAATGCCATTGCTAGTATTTAACCTTAAAACTGTAGTGAACCAAAGACGGCCTGTTTCCTACCACCTAAAACATGCAACCAATCCCATCAACATGCGGTGGGGCTTTTCTCCACTCACTTTCTAGGATGTTTAAAGCATTTAAGGATGCTTCCTATGTCTGATACTGATTGGGAACATGGTTTGTATAAAACATTATTAGCTATTGTATAACATGTCAAGCCAAAGGCTCGTACACAATTGTGTCCGACGTTGTAAAGAACGATACATAAAACGCATTACCATTCTGATACATCGACTTGTAGAGGAGCTAGTATAATTTGCTCTTCCTCTTCTTCTGAATCAGTTTCTGGTTCAAACATATATGGTTGAAACTAGTATTCCACTTGCCAGGCCTTATAGTGTTTGTTACAGTTGATCGAATGAATCAGGTTGTCCAAGCTGGTGATTGAGTGGAGTCATTTGCATATTCATGAATCCACGTACTAAATGAAGTGAAGGTGTAGTTACATATAAGCTATTTAAAGGCATGATGAATTTATTTACACAGAAAAAACAAAACCATGATTTATCAAAGATGAGTTTTAAGGGATAGCCTACACTTTAAAGCTTTTAATGGACTTGTGGAGTAATGGACTAATTTTGCTAATGGCTTGCTTGTGTAACAAAATGGTGTGGCTTTACAACACGTATTCCACAGGAGACGTGAAGCAACAATCTTTAATTACTCATAATGTACAGGTGAATAAGGAGTTTGTTAACATGCACACCAGTATATAAATCTCAAAAATCACATCATTGAAATAACCTGCCGTCCGTGTTTACATTCAAACCAATAACAAGACTAAACGGCATTTACAAGACTTCATTAATAAATCCGATTATTTCCTATAGTGTCGTCAAAATGTAATAATTTGGGTGTGACTCAGACTATTTATTTTATGTTGGTTATGATGCTAATTAAAGGATTAAAAACCAAATACGAGTATTGCAGCAAACTTACATATATACAAATATTCCTCTCATGCAGTTATAGATATTTTGTTATATATATAAATATTACATTTATAGGTATTTTGACTGTACTTCTTCTGTGGCATGAGATTTCAAGAAAAGTGTCCGAGTTTATATTTCTTCCTCCCTTACTGATAAATGTTCGCTCTGTATGGATGCACATTAATGTATTAGAGAAAGAACTAGTTTCCATTTTTTTTTTTAGGTTGATAATGACCTTTTATTTATTCTCAGTTCATTTCAAATAGTCCTGCGGCACTGAAATTATTAATATTGTTTTTAAAGGACAAAATTCTAAGCTGTTTCTCATTTAATTTACATCTGTGCAAATTGTGTGAATTTGTCACATTACAAATAATATCAACTGTTATTTCAAACTATTTTCTCTATACAAATGAACTGACATATATACGGGGAGAGGCAGCGGAGGTCATTTTGCAGAGTAGACAGAGACATACTATATATGCAAAACAAATGCACCCCAGAATGTCTAACATCTGAATAATTCAAAGTTTGTCTTCTTAACTAGAACATGAATGAGCTACAACCATAAAAATCACCCTAAATTTTTACCCCGCAGGGAAACATTTTCCTGAAGAGGGATCTAACCTACTTTCCCACCAGTTGCGTATATTCATCTTCTCCCTTTTTGTGTGAGTGGATGAACGGCTGATTTTCTCTCTTTCAGGGTGTGCAGTTTGATCCTCACAGAGACTGTCTCAGCTGAAGTCACAGAGGGAGAGTGCATGCCGGAACAGATTGTTGAAGTTTCGCTCCCATCCTCTCATCTATCTCTGAAGCAGCTAACAAATCACTTAGTTCTTCAACAAGCTTTGGTCTCAGGGACAGCCTGTCGATCTGCATTTCCTACCTATCTCTTTATCTTACTCCCAGCCCAGCAGCGTTATAACTGCCCTCTTTCAAATATGTTCAAACGCGGAAGAGCAGATCCCAGTAGAACGCTGTTTCACAGTCATTCGTTGTAAGGAAGACCGGGGCTGTCAACAATGATAAAGAATGATTTTTTTTTGATAAGCCATGACCGTGAACCATGAACCCAACAGTTACATAAGATCGACCAAAACCACAACCATCCAACGATCCAATAAATTCCCATAGACATTTTATTTATTTTATTATAAATACAGTCTATTATGTAGTACATTTAAATTACTTTTCTTAAGTTTAAATTCTGACAAATTTCTTCAGTCTTTAGTAGAATATGACATTTTTAATGTCTATTATGCCAATGACTAATAAATATCAAGTTCAGTCCAACACTATCTCACGACCAATTCGTACGAATTCGACGCATGATTAAAAAGTGGCTAATTCGTACGACCTCACTCGTACTAATTCGTACGATTTGTCTAAACCCCACGTGATGGTTAAGTTTAGGGGCGGGGTAAGGGGTAGGTCATTCGTATGAATTCATACGAATTGGCCAATTCGTAAAATATGTACGATTTAGCAAAATCGTATTAATTCGTAGGAGTGAGGTCGTATGAATTGTTACGAATTAGCCACTTTTTAATCATTCGTCGAATTCGTACGACTTGGTCGTGAGATCGGGTTGGTTCAGTCATGAAATTCTAGAGGTCGCAGGCTTGGTCCTTTACAATGCATGGCACACGCTTATTGGTGTCTGTTGATCTTGCAGCCAATGAGAGGGTTTGCTCGACATTTAAACAGTCCGGTTCAGTGTTTGCTAAAAATTGGTCATTTAGTTGGCTATCAAGGTTCATTTGAAACCCTCCACCTCGCCACAGAAAGTGCTATACCTGCCTACATTCATATTTTTGCACCTTACATTATTGTAATTTTCTTCAGGGACACCATTCATATCCAGTTTATAAAGCCTTTGAGGTATAAAGGTATACAGTACATGACTGCTTCTTCTCTCTCAAATGATGTATGGAGGCCAAGCAAACTATAGACAACCTGTCCAATGGAATGGTGCTGGAGAAAGCACGCTGTGGGTTGTTTGACTTCAATTAAGAATGCATACAGTCCTGTTCATCCTTGAATCAAGGTGCCACATTCAGATCTCCTGTCCAATTCATACTGCATATTAAAGATCTATAATCCATTGCATGGCCAAATTGGCTTAAATGTGAGCCACCAGATTAAAAGCTGGCTTTAATTATATATTAAACCACAATAACATATTTAATTTGTTTATTCTCACAAGTAAGAGTCATTCATTCAGTATAGTGAATCATAGATGTGATTCACTATAAAGAACTGGCTCACAAAAATCATTCATTTGGCAGTTGGACTACACTGATGGCGATGCAGATTCAGTATAGCGGTGTTTCGGGCACGAAAAATGGCATGGAACAGTTGCAATAGTCTTTTTTTCCTTAGTCTTCAATGTGACTTTAGTAGTTCAGTGCACTTTGTTGGAGCATTTTAGTAAAATATTTCAACCAAGTAGAGAAAATAATGAATGAGAATGTGTTGTTACTGAACCTAACATCATTTGTGCATTGTTTAGAATGGAAGTTGGTCAGATCGAAACAAAAATACTATTTTAAATGTCATTGTTCCATGCATATGATGCATAGCCTTCTGCATATTAATATTTGATTAGTCTAATTCTAATATAACTAATCCTTTAGTTCAGATAAATGCTGAAAATGCTGAAAATCCCTCATGCAGTCCATTCAAACACATTAGCTACAACTCAATTTAAATGTCTGTGCTCAAATATTTAATTTGCTTGCCACTGCATGCCCTGGGTGGTTTTACACAAATTACAAACAATTACAATTTTGTCTGTGCAATGGACTATAAAAGAACTGAGATATTACTGTTTCTCCAACTGAATGACTATTGACTGCTGTGAATTGCTCTCCCTCACGAAACTATTCACAATTATCAATTCTGTGATTCTGTGTGAAAGGTCTTAATAAGAAATGGAAAGACAGGTGGATGATTCACAACACTATAGTAAATGTATATGAATGTATATCTTAGTTTTGCTTATCTTGGCGAACGCATACAAATCAGCAAGAAGTTTTAACATCTACTCTTATGTAAAGTAAATCATAGTAAATGTATAACTATAACAGTTTTCTTTTTGATTTCTCTGTTAAAAGGTTAGACTTTCAATCGAGGGATTGGAATCTCTCACATTTCATTCAAATAACTTCATTTGTATTTTACAGACGAATGAAGGTCTTGTGGGTTTGGAATGACATGAGGGTGAGTATCCATGACAGAATTTAAATTTTTTCGATGAACTACCCCTTTAAGATCATGAGATATCAGATGTTTAAATACACAAGGTTTAACATAATGTTTGAATACACTTTTACTAAGGACTCAAAAAAATACATATTGGCTGGCATAGCTGACTGAACACTAATATAATGCCTTAAAACCAAAACTACACTACTTTACATAAATGCGGATTAAGCTAATATTAAAGAACACAAAGTTTTAAAAGACTAAAAGATACCAGTTCATCATAATGTGCATATCAGGAGACATGCAGTCAAACGAGATGGAGTGGTGTGTGTGTGTGTGTGTGTGGGGGTGTGTGTGTGCATATGTGCATATTAGTTGGGCCACTTGAGGCTGTCGTATAAGAAGTAATTAGGAAACATGAATTTACCATCAGAGTTCTGTTGTGTGCTTGACCCTTTGCTCTTGATGAATGGTTCAAGTCTCCAACACGACACATGAGCAGAGGATCATCAGTGTTAGCTGCATTACATTCGGTGAGGTAATTAATCAAAACACATGGACCTAATCCTGTTTTAATTAGCAGTTCGGCCCAGCGTTGGTATTCATGAAAGGGCAGTGGAGGATTGAGATTACCCTATAGGGCAATAAAGAAGTTTGTTGATTTCAATCATTGTGTTTTCAACTATATCTATCAGACAGCATTGATTTGACTTATTCAGCAAGGATGC
Organism: Pimephales promelas; assembly: GCF_016745375.1. The sequence continues at coordinate 18,275,106 of NW_024121122.1, forward strand.
ATTAAATTGATCAATTGGGCGTAAAGACATTTAGAATCTTACAAAAGATTTCCATCTCAAATAAATTCTGTTCCTTTACATTTTCAATTGTAAGGATCACTCATCGGCCCAACGATGGAATCCAACAGCGAAGGCATATTCAAAGTCCCTTTAAGACAAGTAATTTCACTTGGCGGCCATCTCTGAAATCCCTCTCGGGCATGCAAGTGCAGCTCCTATCTCTTTGAATGGGGAAACATCAAATTCTCCAAAACTGTTCGCCAAGCTTACGAATAAATTACAATACGATAAATTCTCATAAATTTTGTTTCTAAATGCTCGAATCATGACACAGAATTGCATTTCTTAGGCCGTATCAAGAACAGTGGAAGTGCGCGTCTGAGTGTTTCTATAGAAACTGGAGGTTCATCAGCTGCAGTGATGCGATGACTTTACCAATCGGTGATTGGCTCTTATTTAGAAGGTGGGACTTATTCCGCCATATTGTGCGTTGCCCCATTCAAAACAATACACATCTTGTGTTATTCTATAAGCTTTGGTATTATGCATCTTGGTCTTTTATTTGCGTTTCTGTTTGCGTTTCAATTTGATTCTAACTCCTTGCTTAATCTGATTCCAATTTCAAATTACTTTGGCTGAGATTATAATACATTTTAGGGTGTGTTGGTTTCAATATGGTGTCTGTCTGGTCCAAGCTAGTAATTAGCTGGTTTACGTTGGACAGAAGCTGGCCTAAGTTGTTTTTTAGCTGGCCATTTAGCTGGTCTAAGCTGGTTTTTAGACAGTGTAAGCCGATAGACCATCTTGAACAAACAAAAAAAAAAAACAGTGACCATGGTCATACCATCTTAAGACAATCAAGCTGATTTTAGGAACATTGTCTTGGTCAACCAGCTTAAACTGGATTTTTAAAACAGGGAGGTTTCATACACTAAATATCATTTCATTAAGAATTGAGAGGAACATTTTTTGTTAAAGAAAACGCCATCCATGATACCAGAGCTAAAAGGCACATATGATCTCATTTATCCTCATATCATCTCTCCTCCTTAAATCACAAGAAAGCTTTAAAGCATTTCTGCGAAGACATTTGTACTCACAGATCACATTATATTACTGTAAAGTGTAATGTGAATGTTCCATTGTCTAAATGGACTGCACACATTGGGCTATTATATGTCCTTCATCTAATTATATTCCAATCAGCGTCAACAGGAGAGACTAAAGGACTTTAATTGTCCAGAATGCCATTTCAAGTCTGCGAGGAGCTAGACGAGAACATCCGTCACCAAATAAGCCCTAACACTGATCTCCATATTTGAATAACTACCTCTTGAATTTATCCAACTGATCCGTCTCACCATAGAGGGATGTGCTGCCTTTTAAACATATTGATTTGTGGCTATTACGCTCTTGCTACAGGCTCACTTTTCAGAGGGCAATCCATCTCTCAAGGTCAATTCTTCATGTCTGCATTATCACTCAAGTTTGCTTTATTCCGGTACCAAGTGGTGTATTCCTGGAAACTCTGGGAGACAGACAGCACATATTCGGGGAGCCAATGAGGTTGAAGCCCCTTAGAAGAAAAGGCCTTTTTCTTACAAAACACTAAAAAACAACAAAAACACGCATCCATCTACCATCTATCTATCCACTCCTTTTACTATCCATTGTTTTTTTGTTTGTTTGTTTGTTTTTTACATAAACTATTTTAACGCATTCTCCTCCCAAGGCGTCATATACCGTCGCTTTTGCCAATGCGTAGATATCCAAAGCACATGGCACCCTTTAGCGTCAATATAACATGCACAAAGTAAGGGGAGGTTTAGGTCTGGGGTAGGGGTAGGGTTAGACCACTAGGAGGCGCCTTCTGCCCATGGGTGCCATGTGTGTTGGATATCTACGCATTGGCAAAAGTGTCAGTATATGACGCCTTGGGATGAGAACGGGCTGACTATTTTGCACTAATGCCAAAAAACAAAACACCTTGTACCTTACTTTAGAGTAGTCATATTTTGTGCAAACTCTGCAGCACAATAGGGGGAATGTGTTTGAGAAGCACCATCTGTTCTTAATGTTTTTCTTTCTCTGTCCATCTAGCACTTTTGTTCTTACTCTGCCCTGGCATCTGGAAGGACAGAAGGACTCGATATGAAGAGGGAGCGGTTTTATTTCACACGACTGACCCAGGAAACTGCTGCCAAATTATTTACAATCAACGTCTGTTTAACATTCAGGAGTTGGAGTTATGGATCATCATGGATCTGAATGTCAATGTTCGAAAGATGGCAAAGCGAGGTGGGTATGAACAGAACATATTAATGTGTAATCTTTGAGAAAGGGTTGCAAACAGGACCGGCCTGAGGCATAAGCGAACTAAGCGGCTGCTTGGCGCCCCTTGGCCACCAGGGGTCACCCCAATCGAGTCGAAAAACTTAAATATATATATATTTTTTACATGAATTAAACAAGTTACATAAATGAATGAATTAATATGAATGAATAATTAAAGACAAGGAAATTCCAATATTTTATGATCAATATACCTCCCTACAAATGCTGTCATGGAAAAAGTCCTGCGCATAATCTAAACACCTCGCGCGTGCATACACAATTTGTGTTTACTTGGACTCGCAGTAAAGTCCACAAAAAGGACGTATCCCTCTGGTGCCGAAAATAGAACGAAGAAAATGACAGAAGCGGAGGGAAAAAAAGCAAGATAAAAGTATGTTTGCATGATTATTTACAGTATATGTTGTGCAGCAATTGAACCATTCCCATCTACGACAAGCCCAGAGGTGAAAAATACATTGCATACACACATACAACGTGCCAGTACATCATTACCGGTATTATAGTAACAGACTTTGTTGGATTGTACAATCTAACAAAGTCTCTTGCAATAATAATAAAGATTTTGTGGACAGTTACACTGTTGAGAAACAATAATAATTTTTAGTTTTCAACAATAATTGTCATTGTTGAACTCTTGCTCTTATTAGTTTTTTGATTTCTCAGTCGTTATTATTTTAGCAAATAATTTATTTGTATCAATAATCATCAAGCACAGGTGACTCAGGAGGAGACCCCAAATCAAATTTGGCTTAGGGGCCCCAAAAGCCTCGGGTCGGCTCTGGTTGCAAAAATCAAATGAAATCTTTTTTCATGTTGAAATGTCTACAAAAGGAGCAACACTGCACAAGATATTAAATATATTTTGTATTACAAATGTTTCTACCTTCCAATTCTACCAATTTTAAATTGAAATATTACTTATTACTACTGTATTTAATCAAACAAATGCAGCCTTCGTAAACATAAGAAACTTATTTCAAAAACATTTCCGGCACCAAACTTTTGAATAGTAACGTTTTTGAATAGTATAGTATAACTCAACGCAGGTGATAATGGGCTGTATAACTAGTAAACTTTTGAATAGTTTTGAAAATTGAATGGAAAATTACACAAAAAAAAATTATAATAATTTTTATATTAACAATACTGTCTGAGAGAACAACCTTTCAAAGTCTTGACACAAAAAATAATCATTGTTTGTTATTGAAAACTCAAATAGTGCACAAACATAAGAGAATAATTAATCACTGAAGGAAGTGGCAGACTCATGACAATGAATGCAAGGAAAGATGGAGCCATCTACATATTTCATATTTTAAAAAAATAGCGCATCTCACATTTTTCTCCTGCTCGACCGACAGCAACAGATATTGACGGATAGCGCCTGACAATGATGGAGATCTCATGAACATCAATTAATGGTCATATGATGAATAGCACCATGGTACTCGACATGAACACGATGGGTGGAGAATGATGCAAAGACTCTGTAACTTATGGGTGTGATAAATATGAACTGACATGCATGCCATAACTCCAGACTTGCTTCTGCAGACCTTTCCTATGGGGGAAAGTGGCGGTTTATTAATCACATGTGCCCTTCTCACGATGTGACATTAGACATGCAGATGGTTTAATATTGATTCGATAGGTGGAAAGTGATAGTTGATGCAGTAGATTAAAGAAAAGTAGAGCAGAAAAACGATTTGTGTCTGTCCGAGGAAAACACAACAAACTGCATAATCGAACACAGTCTCATCCCAAAAAGTCATATAACTGACGTCTTGGGACGTCTTTTGACCGTACGTCAATATCCGCCTTTTTAGGGCCCCCTTAAACGTCGGTAGATGGCGATCCCGGGCCGTCATACAACTGACGCTTTACCTTTAACGTCAGTTAGGTGACGGGTTAGGTGACGGGTTAGGTTTAGGTCTGGGGTAGAGTTAGGATCCCATAACCTCATCTACCGACGTTTAAGGGGGCCCTAAAAAGGCGAATATTGACGTATGGTCAAAAGACGTCCCAAAACGTCAGTTATATGACGTCTTGGGATGAGACCGGGTTGCATAATCAAACATTTTCAGAGCATACACACAACACGAAGGCCAATTGTAGTCTAATTATAGAGTGTTAGTCAAACTATAGTTTGAACTTGAAGAACATGAAATGTATTATGCTTAAAGATACAGTATATCCAATCGTTCAAAATGGACTGTAAAGCACTGTTCACCCACAAGAATTACAACAGCTCGTTACATCAAATTCATCCACCTAGAAAACTTTTCCCACTTTAATAATTCAAGTACTTTCATTTAAAGTATGCTTCACATTCTGCTTTTAAAGTTCTGGCATGCTAGCCTATTTTACCTTCATTGTAAGTGCATTAGTGTAAATGTGACTTTTGAAAAATTAAATATGACCAGTCAACATAGCTAAACTGGGACCGAACCCAAAAACACAAAATACCAACCCGATCTCACGACCAAGTCGTACAAATTCGACGAATGATTAAAAAGTGGCTAATTCGTAACAATTCATACGACCTCACTTGTACGAATTAATACGATTTTGCTAAATCGTACATATTTTACGAATTGGCCAATTCGTATGAATTCATACGAATGACCTACCCCTTACCCCGCCCCTAAACTTAACCATCACGTGGGGTTTAGACAAATCGTACGAATTAGTACGAGTGAGGTCGTACGAATTAGCCACTTTTTAATCATGCGTCGAATTCGTACGAATTGGTCGTGAGATAGTGTTGAAAATAGACATGTGTCAATTGACTTTGATAATACAGTATGTTGCCATTGTGCATGTTATCATGCCATCATCATTGATGGCTCTAACAGATAGAATGATAGATAGATGGATAGGTTTGTGCTGAATGTCTACTTCTGTACTACAAAAGCGTATTTAAAGTTCAATTATGTTCTAAACAGGTTTTTATTTTTTACAACCTAATATATTTGCACTGGCTTGTTTGATGTCTTTTACAATAAATCTGGAAAGAAGTTTCATCACTGAAGTCCTCCGTGAAATAGTCATCTGATCCTAAAGTTCATACCAGGGACAGGTATATTTTAGGTAGACAGCCTTCACACTCATCACAGGGATATCAAACACAGCTCACCTCTATAATCTCCTTTACCGGCTCTCACTGAGAATTTAAGCATTGTCTGAAGTTTCTTGTCATAACCCTCCCCTTCATCCACCTCAAGTGCTTCATTTGATGTTCATCTTTGAGTTTCTCGGTTTCTTTCACCGCCCCTGGATCCTGAAAACTTTCTCATCCCATCTTCCCTCATCATTCCCCCATCCCCCACCTCCCGTTTTGCGTAGAGACATCGAGCTACTCTCTGGCGGCAGTAAGCACAGGTTTGTCTTGATGTTCTGAAATGGAAAGGTAGGTCACAGATGAATAGTGCCTGCACTCGTTTCTGGGGCAAGCAACACCATCTATGGGAAGAAAAAAAAAAACCCAAACATTTCAGCACACTAGATATACAGAAGGGCTGGGGGTAATGCGTTAATCACATCAAGCTTCAGCATTTTCTGATAACATTCTGAGATATCACACGTAAAGAAAAAGACACACATCAATATCACAGTGCACCGCAATGATTTTTAATTTAATTTTTTTCTGATTTGAGTTCCACCCTTTAGGAAATGAAATGGCATGCTGAAATTAGTGTTAGTGATGTCCATCCATTAGACTTTTAAAACAATTAATATATATTATCATATCAAAAAAAAACTGAACACACCATCTTTATTTGGATTGAAAGGTGTCTATTGTTGCACATAAACAGCTCAAACCACATTTAGTAGAGAACACAATGGAATGAAAACACATACTTTAAAACACAGCTGTCTTCCCATCAAGCTGTAAGTGATTTCCATTATTCTCTGTTCTATGTTTGCTGCGTAGGCAACAAAACCTTTGATTATGTTCATTTCCTCACGCTCCCTTGGTTCCGCAAGAGGAGGAGGACAGTGTGATGATGAATGACACACCATTGAGAGTTTGACGCAACGTCTTATCTGTAGTCTGACACCTGATTGACTCTGAGGCTTTAGACTTTTATGTTCTGTGATGGCTATTTCGAATTCATTTTCTCCCAGTGGAGGAGAGTGCAGAAAACAAGGAAGGAAGTTCATTTGGCAAAGCGACAGAAAAATGATTCACCCAAGCCAACTCTGTTAGAGCAAAGAAAGGAAGATACTAAGAATAAAAATTGATTTTGATAATTAATTAACTTTCTGGCAGTGTTTCACACCCTCAAAATGCTTGTGTGGCAGGAGACAACAATATGAAGTGTGAAGCACCAACAAATAGTTCAATTGAATGGACTTTTCATTCCACATTTTCTCATTTCATTTGTAATTGCATATTATATAAAACAACAGTGCACTTTGTATCATATAGAACCATAATAAATCTAATAAAACCTCTTTTTTATTCATTTTATTTGAGAAACAGAACTATTTAGGAGTATTTGTGACACTACTAATAAAAAAAAACTATATTAATATTAAAAAAATAAATTAGTGATACTCTTAGTGTTAGTAAAAGTAGGTAGTCTTAATGATTTACTGCCTGCTGCACCTCAGGTTTGAAATCCATGGCTTTGGGATTTTTGAGAAGTGTCAAAGTTGCCAACAAGCACAACAGTCAGTTATAACAGCTGTCAATGTTTGTGTCATGTCAAAAAAATAATGAAATAAAACCTGCACGGTATGTAGTGCACTGCCTGCCTCCTCTTTTTTTTTTTTCAATTTCTACACTTTCACTCTATTCTGAGGTCTGTCACTCTATTCTGAGGGAGCTGTATTGCTATTTAGCAACAATTATATATTTTACATAAAATCAAATAAAATTTGCAAAATAACCACATTTCTTTCCAAGACTATATGGTGCTCATGGCAATTATATAATAATATAGTTCACTTCTGTTTAACTGCATAACTATTTAAAGGTCCCCTGACATGAAATTTCCACTTTTTGAGGTTTTTTAACATTAATATTAGTTCCCCTAGCCTGTATTTTCGATCTGTATTTTCGATCAGAATTTTCGATCTGTGTAAACCAAGTTTTGGCTATTTTTTATTTTATTTTTTTTATTTAACACAAAAGTGTTTTTTAGTTCCTTCATCCGAGCCTCTGAAGAAACATGGGTTAATTTTATTTTCTCTGGAAATGCGCCGACACAACCTCCCAAAGTTTTGTATGGTCCAAACATTTCACTGACGACTGTTTCCTCAACTCGATAAATGTCTGAAAATAAAACGATCGAGCCAAGCAACAATTTCTGATGTGTAGCCAAATTGTTCAAATTTCCGACAGGTAAGTTAATTTTCTCTCAAAATTGTTCAATACTGTTTATGCATTAGTAAGTCAAGCCAGCGACTAAAATATCAACTTCACATTATTTATTTTAGTAGGGTGAAAATAATCTTATTTAAATTCTGAACAAATTATACAGAAAGCGATCAATGAACAATCTTTCCACAGAGCGCGAGTTTATCTGGACAACTCATTATAAAATCAATGACGCACACTGCACAACGAAGTTCTTACTGTATGTACATTATCGTCTTTGCATTGGTGACAGCATTAGAGAGAGCAGAAACTGCGTTACAATGATAAGATCTTCATTCTCGCGATCAATACTGTCCTCTGCTTGCTCAATGCTCATCACAGCAACATTTTATGTGATGGGAATAGATCTAAATACTTTAAAAACTTCTCACGATTAGTTAATCTCGATAGCTGTAATAGTAAAAACCTATAATAGCGGTAGTAAAAGTATAATACAAAGCTATTTCATATGCAAGCATGTCAGCCAATCACAGCAGTGGGCGGTTACACTGAATCCCACAGCAGACACACCCCTTCAAACAGAGCATTCAAAGCAGAGGCTAAAATCAGGCTAAAAAAATTGCCTTTTATTTCTAAATAATGACTGTTTTGATCTAAAAAAAAACATACTAACATTATAAGGGAAACCCAGGAAACATTATAAAATAATAAAAATAACACCATGTCAGGGGAGCTTTAAAAAGAATTCTTTATATAGTAAATAGCCAGCTAGTATTCCATTCCGGTCAATATTTGTTTACTGTGCATATCTAAATAAACACTATCAACTTCAAACTGCAACCACAGATACTCATGGTCTATGCTCACAGTGAGACCCATCAACCAAAAACACGTCAAGCAAAATATCTAAAAATGTCCAGCAAGTAAAATATCTTGAAATCCAGAGCGAGACAATCTCCTGAGAGTAAAGACAGCAGTTGGTGGGGACGTGCATGGTTTATATCGGCAGCGGGGAGCAGCTGGCTTGGTCTCATTTAACGAGACTAGTGCCAAAAGTAATTAAACTTTGTCATAGATAAAATGGTTGCCTGCAACATATGTCCAGTATGCATCACCATCAAAGCCATTTTTACACACTGATCTCATAGCCGCTCAGCAGTCCCCAACCATTGGAAGGACATCACTCAAAGCCTAGAGTAAACTACTGCAGGTTTTACCAAACTGTAATGAACCTTAAAAGTGCAGTATTGGTACTTCTAATGCTTAAACCTTCATCACACAGCTCTGACTTCTATATTAATAGTACGATTCATACAGTAACTTTAAGAGCTTCCCATGTCTGTAATACAAGTAAACAAAATGATATTCAACAACTAAAATCAGAACTACTAGGGACTCTAAGAGATATTTGGCAGATATTGGTATTTATAAGATACAAACCAGTGTCTTCGCTGCTACTAAATGCAAAAACCTTTGTGTTTAGCTTTGAAGAGAGTTCCTGGAAAAACAAACAAACACTACATAACATGGTCTTTGATTGTCAACATATATAAGTCCCAATAATGACTTCAAAGCTGCATGTGAGCTTTAGGTCTCACCGCAGGACAAATGTGCCTTTGCTTTCATTTAAGTACAAAAAAACAACATCACAGCAGAATGAAAAGACATCAGGATAAATACAATTATTCTATGTCAAACAATGCCCAGTCATGTCTTGTAGGGAAAGTAAGTATTTATTTAACAAGGCCATATTATGCTCTGGATTTAGTTTGTGGGGTTTTCTAGAAATAAATTAAAATTACGCACAGTTACAAGTAACTAACCGTAAACCAAAACCTAACTCAAATAAAGTACATGTAGTTAATTAATAAATATTTTAGGAAGTGGAATATAATTGTGTCGGTTAATTTACTGTTATTCCTATGGTAAGTACCGATGGAACACTGTAAAATAAAGTGTTACCAATTTAACCTATATTTATTTTACAAATTAAAACATGACAAAATAACAAAATAATACTAATATTCAATGTGACTGCTGTAAATTAGAGTTGTTTATAGATTAATAATTGAATTACTTACATGAAATGCTGATTAATCAAACAAATTACTACCAATTCATATTAGCTGAGAAAAGCCCAAAATGAGACTAACTTAAGATAACTATAATATTGCGGCAGATGGTTTGGAAAAAAAAGTCAAAAAATGGCGCATTTTCATACTGATTATCATATAAGCTGTAATAAAAAAATATTGGCAGAGATTTGGCAGTAGTTTCCTAACTTCACTATGAAAATGTGCTTGCCGTCTACCAAAATATACACCCATGACTCATAGTCATTTCATTTCACATATATGCATGTCTGTATGTGTGTGTGTATATATATATATATATATATATATATATATATACACATCTTTTCAGATGCAAAAGCCTCTAAATGCCGTTTGAAATTTTCTTCTAAATGATAATTTTGATAAAATGATATATATATATATATATATATATATATATATATATTTGACTCTTTATTTAGAAGCCTGCTGTCAATGCCATTATTAATGCCTGCATTTCATATTACACCAGTAAAATGCGCCCTGTAATATCAATTCAAGTCAAATTATATCTGAGATCGTTATTACTACAAGGACATGAAGCATAAGAGATCAAGTGAAATTCAATAAAAAAATTATTTGCCTTCTGCTTCAGGGAGATCTAATTTCATGCTAAAATGCATGTGAAATAATGGTTAAACCTATTGAAATCTAGAGTTAATATTGTGTTCTCAATGCCAGGGTAGAATAAACACATTCTGAAACGGGAATTTAACATTGCACAACCTTTCTTACCCATTCTGACATTCAGTTTGGAGTTCAGGATATTGTCTTGACCAAGACCACACCCCTAAATGCATTGAAGCAACTGCCGTGTGATTGGTTGATTAGATAATAACATTAATGAGAATTTGAACAAGTAATCTTTTAGGCGAGTGTATATTCAACACATTCTCACCCCAAGGCGTCACCTTTGACCATGCTTCAATATTTGACGTTTTAGGCGCCCTTTAGCGTCACTTACATGACGCGATCCTACGGCGTCATCTAACTGACGCTAAAGGAAAGCGTCAGTTAGAGGACGCGGTTAGGTTTAGGTATGAGGTGGGGGTAGGGTAGGGTACACGCGATCCTAGGGCGTCATTTAGCTGACGCTAAAGGGCGCCTAAAGCGTCAGATATTGAAGCATGGTCAAATGCTTCCCAAGGCGTCAGTTAGGTGACGCCTTGGGAGTGAGAATGGGCTGGTATATTTGTCCTAAATTTACAAGTCTGAACAATCATTGATGTCAAATTAATTTCTAATAATACAATTTAAGGTAACACTTTATTTTACAGTGTCCTTGTTTCACACGTAGTTCCTGTAATAATACTAACCCTCAACCAAACTCTAACACTACAGTACGTACATGCAGTATTTCTCACTTGAATGTATAATTACACTGAAACAAGGCCGCCTTAAAATAAAGTGTAACCCAGTATATGTAATATATAAATTATGTTCATCTTTTTATTATGAATACAAATGATTTGTTATTTCTTAGTCAGAAATGCCCAACGCATTCTCATCCTTTAACGTCATATAGAGCGCTATATGACAAAACGGCGCTATACTACGCTAAAGGCACCCGTTATCGTTAATATAACACGTGCTGTGAGGGCTAAGTTTAGGTGTGGGGTAGGGTGTACGTGTCATATTCACGCTAAAGGATTTATAACGTCTTGGGTTCGCGTGTTATATTAACGATAACGGGTGCCATGTGCGTAGTATAGCGCCGTTTTGTCATATAGCGCTCTATATGACGTTAAAGGATGAGAACGGGCTGAAATGCCATATCTCAAAGCAACATATATCAGTGTTGACCTCCAAATGAACATATATATTAGCCCATAGAATAAATAATATGGAAATTCCCATGCATCATTAATGATTGCAATGGTTCAAAAAGTCTGCGAAACTAAATTTGGACTTGACATGAGCCACCAGTATGTGGACAAGCAGACCCTCGCCACACATCCAGCGCTGCTATTTACACCACAAGATAATTATCCAGATTGCTAATGCCCGATTTGGAGCCGACAGAGACGCCCATCCATTTAGTTAACTTTGCCAGTAGATCTTTCATGCAAAAATCTATTCCAATTTGTCTAGTTACACACACTTATTATTTTCATCAGACATCCTCTCACACAATCTTTGCCTTCAACCTTCCCTAGTCACATAACTTTATGTTGATTGTTTTCATTTCTGTAAACTATATTTGCACAAGTATAATGAGAAGGAAAATTCAGCGTACAGGGAAAAACAACACCGAACAACTAAACATTTTATGGATAATGAGACTCTTAATGAGAGGATGATGGTTTGCCCAAAATAGCACTTGATGGAATATTAAAATTGTAATATTTGGAGCTGTGAATGCTTCGTATACAGTTCAAATTAAGGGAACAGCTGAATGCTGATCATATTTCTGCAGAGAGAATCTGCACCATGTTTAAGAAGCACTTTTATCATTTACAAAAAGTTTTGGTGCTAAATAGGAAAAGGATCTCCCGCCTGCAGTCGATTTTGATATTCTTGGTATGTTTCAACTGGTCAGAAATCCGAGATCGCAATAGACGTGAAGGACTATAATGCGTTAACAGATCACTCAAGTACTGGGGAGCTAAACCATTTAGTGATTTGTAAGTAATCAGCAATATTTTAAAATGTATACAATGTTTATTAGGCAGCCATTGCAGGGTTGACAGAACCAGGCTAATATGGCCATATTTCATATTTCAAGTTTGTTTATTAAGCGAGCAGGGCAACCACCCATAAGAGAATTACAGAAATCTAGCCTTGATGCCATGAACGCATTCATTAATTGTTCCGCATTTGTCAATGAGAGCATATGGCGTAATTCAGATATATTTTTAAGATGGAAAAATGCAGTTTTAGGGCCGGTTCACATTTCGCGTCTTTTGCGCGCTCAAGTTTGTTATTTCAAATGTAGGCGCGCGGTATGCGCGCTCATAATGGAAGCGATGCGGTCGCGGTGCGACGCGCTCGTTTTCGCCGCATCGAGATAAAAACATCTAAACTTTTCAGAATACCGCAAGCACACCATACGCACACAATAGGTCATGTGACAAGAACCAACTGAAGCGCAACCGCCCTGGCGCTTTGGAAAATGGAGAATGCGGCGCGCCCAGCGTTTTCTACGCGTTTTTAGGCGCTATACGTGAATCCGGCCTTACAGATACTAGACACGTGACTTTCAAATGAAAGATTGGTATCAAAGAGCACACCCAGATTCCTAACCAACGATGAAGACTTAACAGAGCAGCCATCAAGTGTTAGACAGTACTCTAGGCTGTTACATGTGGAAGTTTTTTGTCCAATAATAAGAATCTCTGTTTTTTAGAATTTAGTAGGAAATTACTAGTCATCCATTTTTTTATATCAGCTACACTTTTATTACATTTTGTGAGTTGGTAAGTTTCATTAGGTTTTGAATAAATATACAGCTTAGTGTCATCAGCATAACAGTGAAAGCTAATTCCATGTTTCCTAATGATATCTCCTATGGGCAGCATGTACAGTGTGAATAGCAGCGGTCCAAGTACTGAGCCTTGTGGTACGCCATACTGAACTTGTGATCAATAAGACATCTCTTCATTTACTGCAACAAACTGCTTTGTTTAATGGTCAGATATTGTTTAAACCATTCTATACAATTCCACAAATGCCAACATAGTCTATTTAAAAGAATGTTGTGGTCAAATGTTTCAAATGCAGCACTACGATTAAGTAACACTAATAGAGAGATACAACCAGGATCAGATGATAAGAGCAAATCAATGTTAAGATGTTGCAATGTTTTTGAATAAAAGTTATTTGTGCTCACAAATGCTGAATTTATTTGATATATAAAAATATAGCTTTTAAACACTTTTCAAGTTTCTACATTATTCACATACTTGCCGAACTTTCTTTGCACCACTAAACAAACAAAGAGATCCAGAGGAGGAGGGAGGAAGAAAGAGAGCAGAAGAGAATTAAATGCTGCTTGAGTGATGGCAGATGACCAGAGGCAGAAATACACATCAGTTATTCACAGTCTCTAATGATCGCATGTCTCTGCCGAGGACATTTTCCGAGAAAAAGACACATTTAAACAAACCAAGGCGGTCTCATATGGGAAACTATGTTTTTTTTTCTTTATTTCTGTGTACCTCCAAAACATCACTCTGGTGACATTCAGTTAAAAGCCTTTGCAATCTTAGATATTATCCCATTTGACTGGCTCAAACATGTGGCTTCAACTGCAATATATTTTAATATAATCCCAACCACTACAGAGCGTGAAAAAAATAACAGGCTGACACATACAGTGATGATAATTTCAAAAAAATACTATCTAAGATTTCTAATATTTGAAATATCGAAGTATTCCAAGACTTCTATTACTATATGATACAGTAGCTTTGCATTATCAACCTTCATTGCCCTGCGACCCTTCGAGAAGGTAGAGAAAGTTCCAGACCTTCAGTTTTGTTTTCAGAAGTGGGTGTGTTCATTCTCAGCATGAACGATAACTTAATCAGTTCAAGTGAAGGATTCCCTTAAATAAAGTTTCTTGACACCTCAAAGCGAGTTCATAATCCACCTACGCTACTTTGTTTTGAAGCAAACCTGACAAAGAAACCCCATAATGAGATGATGTTATGCTGAAAAAAGCACAATTTTACTCAGACAGCAGACTATTTTGACATATTATGCGTGGATGAATTAATTCTCTCAACAGATTACAGGTCAGAAGTGCGGAGGGATGAAAAGACGAGCTTCAAGCTGTCTTATTGTTAAACATGCATATATTAAAATATCAAACGCATCTCTGCAATAACACCGTCAAAGTTGCAATTGGAAGGAACATGTTTTCTCATCATCCATTTAATGTATAACGTAACCGTGCACTCCGAATGCTGCTGCATTGTTTGCTCATTTCAAGCCAGATTGCAAACTTTAAAGAACAATCTAAACCACACAATGTATTGTCATCCTTCGTTACTCTCGAGTCAGAGAAATGAGTGGCCCACACGACATGGCACAATTTGGATTTCTAAAGAACATTTGTGACAGCAGATGCTTTACTCGATAATTGGATGTTTACGTGTCTGATTAAAAAAGCGAGATTGTTATTAGCAGACGTCTACAGGCTGTAAACTCTGTTATTTCACTGATCAGCCGAACAGCTTAATTTGATACCATGACACAAAGTTTCATTCATTTGTCCTAATTAGATCATTATTTATCATCTGCGTATTCAACCAAGAACCCTCCACTTCTGCTGTACACGTGAAAGACGACTTCTGCTGTGATTAGGGTGCCAAAATGAAGTCACCATTTGGGGCCAAATGGATGGTATTCAATCTAACCTGAGTGCAAGATTGAGAATATCCTCCTATGTTTCCAGTCACTAGCATTGTGCGTTCATTTGTTCATTCATTCACAAACGAAAAAAAAAAGAAAAGAAAAACTTGTTGTTGATGTATTTCTACAAACAGATATAAATCACTGAACACTGAAGTTGTCCACATGTTTTTGACTCTCTTTTAAGATTCATAAAAGGATTATGCTGATTTCTGTCATTTTAACAAAGAAGATGCAACATTTTAGAGAGAGACAAAAAAAAAAAAATGTATGTCACAAAACATCCCAGAATTAATCCAGTCCATTGCTACTTACGGTTGTTTGAGCTGTAGATTTCCCTCCAAATCAATGATGTCACTTCCTGGAGGATGATGTCATGTATAACTGCCTGTTGATACTTAAAGGAATATTACCCAAAAAGGCAATACAATAATTAACCCAAAAGAGAATAAAATAAAAAACTCTAAAATAAAATAAAATAATATACCCTAAAATAAAATAATTTAATATACCCCAAAATAAAATAAAATATTGGGAAGTATATCACAGGAAAAAAACTTTAGGCCTATATAAACTACTACATTATCATGAATATATCCCAAATATTAAGACATGCATGATAAAGATATAAAAAATGCTCAATTTTACATCATAGGATTTTGTTTTAACGTGCAATACATAATAATTCACGTCTTTGCCCTGTCTCTTCTGTCCGTTACAGCTCTCCGGGGACAGAAAATCATGAATTTCACTTTAAAACTGCATGATGAAATCCACATATAAGGACTTATTTCCGTGTAAGTGTTTTTTTGCTCATGCCAGCAAGATAAATACATCACACACTTTCCTGACCAGGTGGGGCATTCATTCCCTGAAGCTCTGCATGTGCTGTGACTTTCCAGAGATTAGCTCAGCGTCAGTGTGTGTGAAAGGACAGTGTGTGCTGGGTAAGAGGGGTAAACCCATGCTTAGAGGCCAAAACATTGTGGTCCTCAAGGGGTTGCTGGGATGGGCTGGATATATGTCCTATCAGCACTTTGCAAAACAGCAGATTACTCCAGTTCAGCGTGCATGTCACAGCAGGGAAATAAGAATAAGCTCTGAGGCAAAAAAGACAACAACAATCTATTTATAATAGAAAAAAATGAGACTGACTTTGATGCCATGGAGCAAACAGAAATTGATTGCAAGGGCTTTTTTTCTGTTTTCACGTTATACTGTATGGCACCTAAATATATATATATATATATATATATATATATATAAACTGAAGTACATTCAACAAGAATCTCACCAGCCATCTATCTGACTACGTAGTGTATTGAATTTTGCATCCAGTTTGGCTTGCAGACTCAAGTAATGAGAAGTTCACAAGATTTGTCATGAACTGGAATTGTAACAAGTACCCATATCTCAAATTTCTCTCTACATCATAAATTTTGATTGACATTTTTTTTATACAAATGGTGGAGGTCACAAAAACTTGCAGGGTTTTGTCTGTGGCCATCTAAAGTTTGGAAGAAACTGACTCTGGTTGCACAATTGTGATCCTTAAGAGTTTTTTAATATAAGGGGTTATGCTTAAAAATTGTGTGTGTGTGTGTGGGGACTAAATGCAAGGATAGCAATTCCAGAAATATTTGACCTTGTGGGGACCATTTTTGGTCCCCATGCAACCCAGTCTCATGCCAAGACGTCATATAACTGACGTTTTGGGACGTCTTTTGACCATACGTCAATATTCGCCTTTTTAGGGCCCCCTTAAACGTCGGTAGATGAGGTTATGGGATCCTAACTCTACCCCAGACCTAAACCTAACCCTAAACCTAACCCGTCACCTAACTGACGTTAAAGGTAAAGCGTCAGTTGTATGACGGCCCGGGATCGCCATCTACCGACGTTTAAGGGGGCCCTAAAAAGGCGGATATTGACGTACGGTCAAAAGACGTCCCAAGACGTCAGTTATATGACTTTTTGGGATGAGACTGTGTTACCCCATGAGGAAAACAGCTTCTAAATCATACTAAATGAACTCATTAAAAATGTAAAAATGTGGAAAGTTTTCTATGCTGAGTAGGTTTAGGGGTATAGGGGACACATAATATACAGTTTGTACAGTATAACAATTATTATGTCTATGGAAAGTCCCCATAAAATATGGAAACCCTATGTGTGAGTTAGGAAATTGTAAAATTATAGCATCAGACCCCCCAAAAAAGTTCTCCACCTTCAAAATTAAACATAAACCAGCAAATCTCCTCAGGCATTGAGTGCTAGCAGCAGACAAATACGCCAATAGTTAAGTACTGAAACTAAGTACTTGCCATGAAAATGGTGAAAAGGAGATTGCTGCAAGATCACAGAGGAGACGAGGATCCATTTAGATGCAAAAATTTCTTGGCAGTTTAGCAGTTTTTGTTGCCTCAATCTACTTTTGACACTCAGTGTCCTTCTGCCATTGCTGGCAGGCGGCCCAGGGACTGAACTGAGTCTTCTGTAATTAGTCAGAAGTGAGAAACCCAATTAGGATGGCAGGTAGCTGCTTCTTCTTATTAAGCCAACAGAAGAGAGATGCTATGTCATTTGCTCAAAGGATAAAGACTGCTACAGCTACCAAATCCAAAGAGAGAAATAGAGAAAGTGTGATTGCTTACATAATTTATAGCTTCTTTTTTTCTGGCCTTAGCTCAGTCAAATATCCCAAAACAAAGTACTCATCTCATAAAGAAGACTTTTTTTTTTTTTCCAGTGACACGTGGCATCACTTGCGGTCTTTATTAAATGCAGTATGAATAAATGAATAATACAATCTTAAAAGTCATATTCGACAGGAAAAATAGCCTCCAGTTCACCTCATCCAGAGGCTTTTACCAGTCATGCCAACTAAAAATCAATACCAGCAGTTTATTTTAAGACTCCAAGGGTTGAGGCCCTATTAGAGCAATTTTGACTGGCTAATAAGGACGGCTAATCTCATCAAACATCAAACTGTCATCGCGTTGAATGACAGGAGAGAGGAAAATACACGGCCCACCGAACCTGTCAAATCGTCATGTCTTCTCTGTTCAACTCATTACTACACATAGTGTAAACTCTCATATGGCAGGACAACACAATCACAATTTACGAGGTCAGATCTGACAGCCCTGTCTGCACAAGAGCCTCTGAACACAACATACAACCTTGTTCCATCATCTTCACCTGCTTTTGTTGACACTTCATTCCTCTCTTTTTTTAATGGACACTATTTTTAGATTTTTTCTTTGATTTTCTTTCCTTTTCTTTCAATTTTGAAGGGATAAAAAAGCTAAATCCAAAAAGCCATTTACTGTTGCTGAGAAGCTAATTTTACCTGCTGCTGTAATGCTTGCAGAAACAATGATTGATAAGAAAGCAGCTGATGCACTGAAAACGGTACCATTGTCCAATAAGACCGTTGGACAACATTCCTACCAGACTACAGGAAAATCTGCTGGATGTGTCCTCAGACCGTTGACTGAAGATGAGGTACTCAGAAACAAACCTGTCGCAGTTCTGGTGTGATGTGGAGAATATCCTGAGTTGGGGAAACATGCACCGAATGAACTCCTGTTATTTGGATCTACATATTTATGTGAAGTGACATTTTCAACCATGGCCGTAATCAAGACTCAAACTTGGAGAAAAACCTGTTGCCACACTGCCCCCAAGACTGACCAAGCTTATGAGTGAGAGACAGGGTCAAGTTTCTCATTGATTGGTGAGTCCTTTTGTGTCACACACACAGGTCTAAACATAGTTTATGAACAAGTTTTCTCCGTGTCGAAATCTGCGTTCCTCTCAGATTGGTCTCTTGGTTGTTCCCAAGACACGGCTTCGTTCTGTGATAGAGCGTTTTCTTCCTATGCTTTGGAATTGAAATAGTGACTTTTAAATCGTTTCTCAAAACATTTTATTTTAGGATATTATTATATAAAATGTGATCTTTGTTTTTGTATAATTGGTCTGGAGATGTGAAGATGTGAAAAATACAAATATTGAACAAAGACTAGTCTTATATTATAAGAGTTATTATAGAAAATAAAAATATAATTATTTACATGTATCAGGTATCGCATTACATTTTCACTAAATCAAAAAATCACACCGATCACAAGCACTTTTGGGGGTACAGTACCCTAAAAAGGTTGGGAACCACTGGGCTAGGTAAACTACTGTATAGCTTACAACTTAAAAGTGCCTAAAAAATTGCTAGTGTGACACTGGTCAGCTTGAGACCTGGTGATGCCATGGCACAAGTCACTTTAATAAAGCCACACATTGAGCTAATAGATGAGAGTACAATATCTCCAGTGACTCCAAAGAACAACATGAGTTCAAGACACCCATGGCTTAACAAGTAGCAGATCAAAATTTAATCTTGAAAAACAATTTTGAAATATCATATTAAATAAAATAAATTGGCACACCTTCAAGCATTGAAAAACTAAACGCAGCACGAGAGGTCTTTCATTTCACATTTATTTTTTGTTGCTTTCATTTCTTCTCGATTTTTTAGGACAAAATAAAAAGGAAATAGGACAAAATTGTAAAATGAAATGATGCAAAAATTACATCCAATCAATATAAAATTGGTTCAACAATGACAAAGTATTTCTGATTTACACCATGTACATTTTGCTCACACTGTATTTCTCTCTCATTGAGGTGTAAACTCTCATGTGTACTCCTTCAAATACCATGTGACCCATGGCAATTTAAATGCCAGTTGCTCATTAGCGTCTCAAACACATCTATTTCCCTCATGCCAACGCCTGACTTGTTAGCAACCTCAAAATATGAACTACGAAGTTTCTTCATTAGCAAAATTCGGTCTGCTTAATTTCTTCATATCATCTATCACACGTTTGTTTCTCTACCTGCTCAGTTACATTTATTCCTCTGTCACATTTTAATTCGATTGTCCCTTTTAGAGATTCTGCTGACTATACTCTCAGTATAGCATTAGTAGAGTATTAGTAAAGTATAAGTTGACTGTTAGGGTTGGTTGGTAGAATAAGGGATTGGGGTTAATAGAATGAGTTGACATGTACTTGCAAAGTTAAAGTCATAGAAAATCTGTTGGAGGAGCATCACAATGTTAGCATGATATTAAGCAAACAGCCTTCTAATGACTGTTAGTTTACATGTAGTTACAACATTACTGTCAACAGAATACCTAAAGGGGACCATCAAAATAGATTTCTCTAATGTTTCCCTTGAACCATTCCTGAAAGTGATTTTACATAGGTAGCCTACATCTGAAATAGCAAGCAAGCATTTGTTGATAAAAGCCTTGATGAAGTGTCACAGATAATCAGAATCAAGACTCAAATTGCTGGAAAAGGAGGAAAGGGTCAGTTGTAATGATGAAAAGGCAAAGTACAGCCTCGCTTGAATGAAAAGAGAAGCTTTTATCATAGCATTTTCAGTTCCAAGGCAATCATCTTTAGAAAACCCCTCGAGAGACCCCACGGCGAGCTCCTGTCAACTGAGTCAGCTGAGGGCGGCCATGACAGAAAGAGGGAGTTGAAGAGGACGGCTTTAAACAGCTGATGGGACAAAATGTTGCTTCAAATGTGAATCTCTTTTAAATAAAGACAGGTATGAATTTGATAGAATTTGAGGATACCAATCTTGAGCAAGTAAAAGGTTAATTGGTTAAAGAGGTCAAAGTCATCATGAAACACCACTAACAGCTCACAATTCCAAACACACACACACACACACACACACACACGCACACACACACACACACACATATATACACACATATAGTACCCCAAAAACATAAGACAAATAATATAGAATTTTAAAATTGTGAAATGGTCAGATTAGCTTGTTACAACCTAGGTGCGTTGACTCTACAAAAAAAAAAAAAAAAAAAAAAAAAAAAAAGACTTATTCAAACATTTTACTTCTGCCAATCACCTGTTGTCATTTGTTTAAGCCCATGCTATGCCTCTCAGATCCACAGCTGGAATTGCTTGAATAATCAAGAGGAAATAAAAGCAATAGTGTTTTTTTGAAAGACCTCTCAAATTTTCTTATGATTTTTGATGCCAATTAATTTTTTTTTTAAAGCCCCTGGTTGCAACCTAGACTCATTTGAGAAAAAATACATTAAAAAAAAGGTATTCTACATTTTTGAAAAACTCACTGCAACAAATCACTGCAGTTTCCAGTTTAAAAGACTATTACTGGTTGTAAAACCAACAACTTTTATTAATTTTCACGGACATAATGTTTACGGAGCATATTATTTATAAAGACTTATTTTTGTGTGGTTGCACAATACGTCATGACCTCAAAACACATTTACTATTTATATTAATACATTCTGATGTTTGCATCACAACCTGCTCCATTTGAATGGCTTTTCTTACACAGTGAACTTGCTCAGTAGCTCACCCATAATAGTATATATATATATATATATATATAGATATGTATATATACATATATATATATATATATATATATATATATATATATGTGTGTGTGTGTGTGTGTGTGTGTATAAAAAGTAGCTTAAAAGTTGCCATTATATTATATAAATGTCGAATAACAATCATACAGAGTGTGAATACTTTCAAGTTTTATTTGAATGTAAATTCCAATATAATAAAATTTATATTTCACGTTGACAACAATATTAGACCATATTATTCCATCAGTATGATAATGTAACAAAAAAACAAACAAAAAAAAAAAACACTCAAACAATTTAAACAACCACAAAATCACCAGGAGAATATCTCACTATGTTTAAGAGCATTTGAATGTGTGTTCTCGAGTCTGACCGTCTCAAGGACAAAGAGACAGTAAGAACATCTCTCTGCATATGGCATTTGAGTGCCGCTGAGGAGGTGTCTAACACACAACATGCCTGACTGCCCGACATTTACTATAGAGATGACAGACGACACCAGGGACTAGAGTCACCAAGAGTACACACATTAGGACAAAAGCCAGCCACTGCTGAATAAAACAGAGAAAACTGGTTACATTCATTTTTTTAATCAAGGTCAGAGTTTAGGCTTAAAACTTTTTTCCGTGGTTTCAAAGTGCCCTGTGAGAATATTTGACTTTGCATATGATTGGAACCATCCTTCCATACCAAAACGTATTATGCTAATATATTATTAATCTTCCAATGTAGTTTGTATATTCAGTGTAAATTATATAGCTGACAAAAAGTGCCTGAAAACAGCACAATAGTCTACTTACATTGGAAGAGACCTTTCATATCATACATTTATCAAAAGGATTATTAGGAACACCATAGTACTGTGTTTGACACCCTTTCGCCTTCAGAACTGCCTTAATTCTACATGGCATTGATTCAACAAAGTGCTGAAAGTATATTCTTTAGAAATTATAAAGCTGGAAGTAGCCATCAGAGGATGGGTACATGGTGGCCATAAAGGGATGGACATGGTCAGAAACAATGCTCAAGTAGGCCGTGGCATTTAAACAATGCCCAATCTGCACTAAGGGGCCTAAAGTGTGCCAATAAAACATCCCCCACACCATTACACCACCACCACCAGCCTGCACAGTGGTAACAAGGCATGATGGATCCATGTTCTCATTCTGTTTACGCCAAATTCTGACTCTACCATCTGAATGTCTCAACAGAAATCGAGACTCATCAGACCAGGCAACATTTTTCCAGTCTTCAACTGTCCAATTTTGGTGAACTTTTGCTAATTGTAGCTTCTTTTTCCTATTTGTAGTATCCAGTGGGGTCTTCTACTGTTGTGGCCCATCCACCTCAAGGTTGTGTGTGTTGTGGCTTCACAAATGCTTTGCTGAGCAGATTGTGAAATACTCAGATCGACCCATCTGGCATCAACAACCATGCCAAGCTCAAAATTGCTTAAATCCCCTTTCTTCTTGAATTCTGACATTCAGTTTGGAGTTCAGGAGATTGTCTTGACCAGGACCACACCCCTAAATGCATTGAAGCAACTGCCATGTGATTGGTTGATTAGATGATTGCATTAATGAGAAATTGAATATAACGTCATATATATGCCTCAAGATATATAGATCATATAGATCAAGAACTTTGAATAAATACTTTTAAGTTGCACTAGTCATAAAAACGTTATTTTGGAGAACTTGAAACACAAACTTTCCTGTACCTCTGGAGAGCACAACTTTTCCACTTAATATGGCAAAAAATGAGACACAATTATCAAAATGTGTGTAAAATCTTCCACTCTGGTCTGCCATGTTTTATGTCGCTCTCATCGGAATTAACATTTAGCCCTGCTAGGAGTTAAAGGCTTATGAAAGTAGAATACTGAAACTCCCAAAGTTGCTTATGTCGTCAGAAGTACGATGACACAAGCTCTCCTCTCATATCTTGTTTTTTTTTTCTTCTTCAGGAGCATCCCTGAACTCGGCCACTATTTAAGCTCATTACATGTCTGAGTCTGACAGAAATTTATTACCCCGAGAGTCCAATATTTCTAACCCGGAGATTTACAATTCACTTATCTCATTTTCTTCACTGGAGCTGGAACTTTTAGCTATTTTCAACAGAGCCCAGTGGAATTCAATAAAGTCTCCCTCACTTCCAAGAAGGACTGCCTATTGGACCTGCATAATGAACTATCGCTCTTAACCCAAAATGTCAGGCTGCTCGGTAAAGCAGAACTTAACAACATCATTTTAAAGGCTCTTTTAGAAAATAATTTAATATATGAAATGTTTGCATGTTGACTTGGATATTAGCAAGTTTTCAAAAGACTCTTAATCTTTCTCTCAGACCACATTTTATTCAGTCGTCAAATCCAAGAGCTGTCTGATCTACATTTTCTATTAAAAGGGATATAAACATTGTTTAAAATTCCAATGTGGGAAATATAAAACCTACATGTACCTCTACTGGCTGCCTACTGCATTTAACGGGATAGTGCACCGAGGAATTAAAATTATAGGATTAATCATAAGCCATGCTTCCAAGATTCTCCTTTTGAGTTTCACGAAATAAATAAAAGCATGCAGGTGGGGAACAACATAAGAACAAGTAATGATTTCAATTTTATCTTTGGTTGAACTGTTTCAATCATATGCAATACCACCATATTTGCAGGAAGTTTGCTTTATATAATTTATTTTCCATGAACAAAACCATTAAAGTTAAAGTGGATGGTTTGGGACAATCCTTTTCAAAATAGTATACAATAAAATGCCTTGAGGATATTTTGCATCCGTTCATCTTAACTCAATCCAAGGCTTCATCTGTGGTTTACAATCATTTAGCTTGTTAGAGATATGCTTTATGCACAAGATGTCGACCAAAGTCATGATGAATGACGCTATAATTCTGCATTATGTACTGTAGAAATGTCAAAACCCAAACAAACACCCTCCCTGCTGAGTGCGTGTTCAGAGAAGCACCATCAAATGAATGATATGTGTGTGCAAGAGACTAGGGGAGGCCTATGGTCGCGTGCGTATGACCGACTCAGCACTCCAGAGCTGGAGTGATGTTACTTAAGTGCGATTTAGACTGAACTGAGCATTCCCTGAAGGAGATACGTCAAAAGTTTCACTGTAATCATGTGTTTGACAGTGCACTCAGTCCATGACAAACACAGACAGTTCAGATGGGCTTTCGTAGAGTCTGGTGGCATCACAGGGTTGGTAATTTGAACAATACTGCTGTGTATTAGCAATCAGAACACAGTGAGACAAACCAGCTCAAAACTCCCACTGCTTAAAGCCGTCCTCATCTCGGGAACACCATGCGGTGCACTCATTATTTACTCTGACCATTTCTTTATTGAGGTTCCTCTCATAGGATGAACTCTGGAGAGACAACAAGAGAAGGACAGAGAAAACGTGAGACATATACATCTCTCTGCATTAGTCTAGTTAGATATTTAAGTGGTTGATTTGTTATTCTAACTCTGTTCAGTCAAATAAAGTATTTATGACATTTTGCCAGCTATATTTGGAAACATTTATTTGATGTGTTGATCTTCACTGTAGAGTACACCTTCTCCACAACTCCGTCAATTAGTAAGTTACTTCGAATAAAAGTAATTTTATCCATCTGCTTAATTAATGAAGGTCTATTTAAATATAGATAACTTTGATGCAACCAATTTTATTTTTCATTTAAAAACTTAATCAAAGTAATTTTAAACAAAATGTTCTCATGAATTTTAAATGTTGCCATTTGAAAAAGTGGCAAAGGTTTCATTCTTCCACTGTTTATTTTACTTTTTTAAATTTATTTTTAGACTTTTATGGAGAATGATAATTTAAGTTATTACCTGACATCCTTACTGTGTATATTTTCTACAGTATATTTTGTTAAATCAATTTTATACATATTACATAAATTGAATACAGCACACAAACAAGAGTCAACAAAAAAATAAATAAAATAAAATAAAATGAAAGATATGAACTTCACACAGTTAATAGTGACAGAAACTAGATATTAAAATACATATTTACCATTAAAAATTGTAATATTTTACAAGATCACATTTGTTAACATTAGTTAATGTATGAACTAACATCAATTAACAATTGTTAACATTAACGATAAAGGGTGCCATGTGCGTAGTATAGCGCCGTATTGTCATATAGCGTTCTATGTGACGCTAAAGGTTGAGAATGGGCTGGTATTCCTATCATTATGAGGACAATCCATATAGACATAATTATTTTTATACTGTAAAAAATATATATTATATATCCCTTTACCCCCTATACCTAAATCTAACAAACAAATCACAAAAAAAAAATAAAAATAAAAAAATTATACATTTTCTAAAAATATCCCTTTCCTCTTGGGGACCAAAGACCAAAAAAGTCCCCACAAGGTCATAAAGAGCCCGATCTCATGAAAGTTCGTATCTATAGCATGAATGTCATTTCTCGTGCCATTTATACCCCAAAAATAGTGTTTGCATGTAAATGGTACGCGTTTTTCGCGTGCATATGATACGCACTTTATGGTGTATAATAAGTACGAACTCCCCACCTTCACGCACTTTCATGAGACTGTGTTGTCAAAAATGTGAGGACATTTGGTCCTCACAACATACACGTGCACACAGAAACACACACTCAGCAGATCAAAGTCCACCCCCAACTGCACTCTCCCAAACCAACAAAATCAGGACTGATCGCCAACAGAAGACATGCAAATGACACACTTACAGATGCCTACTGCCTCTCAAGTACATCCCTCCAGAGATTCCCTGGAGAACTGAGCGCAACGAGGGAGTCCCTGCCCAGAAAACTGAATCCCGCTCCAGGATGTCTATTGGCTGACTGGCAAAGGTTTTCTATGTCACTTTGATGGAAGCCCCGTGGTGCATGGCATCAACTCACAGAATGCTGCAGAAACCCACAGCTTCTCATTATCCCAAACAGATTACAGCACAGTTCACCTCAGGTTCTGCCCAAAATCACACTAATTTGGGCTTGGTATCCGGTGCTACGACACAACTTTGAATCTGACGACCGTATGCTGATTTCCAATGCCTTCTTAAGCAACTGGAGAATCAGTGTATGCTTGTTAAGAGAATGAAGTTTACTCATTTAGCAGGAAGTCTCCTGAGGGCGAGATATGGAGAGGAGATGAAATTCCCCACGGACACATTCTGAGGATTTCGGAATTCAAAGATGTAAAAAGAAAGTAGTAGAAAGCAAATAAATGTAAACAGCCATCTGTCACTGCGGCTAAGCAATACAATATGCATAACATGCTCCACATATAAACAATCATTTTACATAAAGTTAACCCAGAAGGAAATAGAGCTATTTTAAATGCATCGAATATCTGTATCTTTCAGCCTTTCAACATTTTTTTAATTTTTCGTTTTTCAAATTTAAAATATAATAATTGCAACAAATAATTTATTTTTGTATTATTATTATATACATATTGTACTCCACCTAAATTTGCGTCTGTTTTATGCTTATTGTACAAACTAAGTCAAAATATATGGGCTATATTATTTTAGATTATATTAAGCTAAAATTTCATCTTAATTTAAAGCTTAATGTATTATTCAGTGTAGACATATTTTTAGATATTAAAGAGCACATTTTGGTACCAGGGTTCTT
Source organism: Pimephales promelas (assembly GCF_016745375.1). Next base: position 18,302,379 of record NW_024121122.1, read on the forward strand.
CAAACTGAAGACTTTGTATAACACAATAAAATGTCCCAATTTGTACACTATGGAAAGTGTTGTGTGATTTTACCATTAATCTTTGCAGGCTTCATTATTAGTGATTTGTTTATTAGTCAGCTGAAAGCTCATCCATATAGCTTGCATCTGCTAAAATGTGAAATATCGATCCTATTTTTGGTCTTGCATCATTCATCAGTAGAAGAGCTCAAGTGTGTCTCATTCTGCCTGAGGAATTGTTTGTATGTGTGCTTGATTTGTGTTGCTTACACCCTGCTCCCTGTTTATCTCTCCTCAGCACCGGACTGTCTTCTCACAGAATGAGGGAAAGTATCTAATTAGACATACAGAGATGTATAAATGCTCCCAGTGTGATGCCAGAATGCCGCTGATGGATTTGGGGCCAAATCTGGCTCTTATACAAGCCTTCATTAAAAAACAGCAGCATCGCCTTCAGTTTCTGACTCTTTTCCCATAACAACACAAGTTACCATGGAGATGAGGTTGAATGCACCCTGCTCATGTCAAGTTTGCAACTCTCCAAAACGTTGTGATTTTGGTGTATTTGGCACAGCAGTGGTTTGGGTGGCTCACCAATGTATTCGATTTCTCTATTCGATTCGATAAGTAAGCTTGACCAGATCTTGTGGGGAGAAGAATTTATTCAATTTCAGCCCATTCTCACCCCCAAGGCGTCACTTAACTGACGCCTTGGGAAGCATTTGGACATGCTTCAATATCTGACGCTTTAGGCGCCCTTTAGCGTCAGTTAGATGACGCCGTAGGATCGCGTCATGTAAGTGACGCTAAAGGGCGCCTAAAACGTCAAATATTGAAGCATGGTCAAAGGTGACGCCTTGGGGTGAGAATGCGTTGTCAATTTATTTGTAGTGTAGCAGTCCTTCAGCAGCGATGTAAGCATGTTGCCCTTCAACAATCTTTCTGTCTGTGAGACAGAACTTTATAGATGAAGCAGCGCAGTCTCACCCCAAAAAGTCATATAACTGACGTTTTGGGACGTCTTTTGACCATACGTCAATATTCGCCTTTTTAGGGCCCCCTTAAACGTCGGTAGATGAGGTTATGGGATCCTAACTCCACCCCAGACCTAAACCTATAACCCTAAACCTAACCCGTCACCTAATTGACGTTAAAGGTAAAGCGTCAGTTGTATGACGGCCCGGGATCGCCATCTACCGACGTTTAAGGGGGCCCTAAAAAGGCGGATATTGACGTATGGTCAAAACACGTCCCAAGACGTCAGTTATATGACTTTTTGGGATGAGAATGTGTTGCATGAAGACATAGCCTATGGGCTACAAACAATAGAAACCTATTAGGACCTCTCACAGGAGATCGATCTAACTAGCTAATCCACTCTGAGCAATGCTGATTCTTTGTCATTCACATCAATCAGTTTCTGTGGGCCACCCATCTGGATGGGCCATTTGGCACACACTTTTTCAATCAGGACGATATTCTCAGCCGAGATCCTAATACTCATTAGCATATTGCTAGCGATCAGCAGTCTGCCCGAACTATGCTTGAATTCCATACAATCACTCAAGCTCTATTTGGTAAAATGTCTAAAGTGGACCATCGGAATAAAGTGGAACCAAACACTGTAATAAAGTGACAGATCTCATTTCACTTCAAGAGCTATTGCTAGTTCTCTTCAGAACTCAGACTTTCACAAATGTAGTCATAAGTGTTCTTATTAAATGAGCAGCTATGGCTACAACTAGTTGAGAGCAGCATTTATAATATAACAGTCATTTGACATGCTTTAGATGAATGAGTCATCATATCAGTAAAGCATCTCTCCATTTTGAGTCACTTCACACATTATACTACTATAATACTCTACATTCTTATATTTTATGTCAGTTTATGAACTGAAGGCCATTTGATTTATCCACACTTTTGTAAGCAGCACACATCTTCAGACTATATATATATATATATATATATATATATATATATATATATATATACATATTTCACAGGGTCTTTTGATCTGAAAGTGTGCAAACAGCTCCAATATTTTGTGAACCACATCACATAGGCCCTTTAACCCCCTTTTTTTTGAAGTTAAGTAAGCTGATCACTTTTTACAGTATATCAGGACCACCCCTGGCAGATGTTAATACTAGATGTAAAGAGAGCCATAGACTAATTTAAGTGATTTGGGGTTTAAAAACACACAGCATTTCTGCAAAATCATACACTTACACATGAAGGCCATGCACATAAGCAATGCACTTTTGTGTTTGACTTTAAAATCTATTTAGACAGACAAATAATAATGCCTGAAGAGTATACTTGTTCACACTTCCCTGACTGGCAGTGTTTTTGAGAGAGACACATCTCACCCACTCAGAAAATTGAACACTTAAAGCTAACATTTTTATTGCTTTTCTGTTAGGTCAAGAATTATGTTTCATCCTCATTAGCTAAGAGGAAAAATCTCTCAGATGCAGTCGTGGTGTGATCACTTTAATAGTATTTGACCATGAAGAGTAAATTACTTTGTGGTTATGAAGAAGATGTGCTCAGTTAAAGCAATTTTGAAAGCATGTACATAACAAAAACAGCAATATACATCTCAACTTGTCAAAGATATCACAACAGAATTACAGACTTGGGTATTTTCATTGCGGTCCTTCATACAAATAGTGTCTGAAAAAGATATTATCTGGCCGAGATGAACAGATAAATTATGACTGCTCAATAATTCGGCTCTGCAGCTATGAAACCATATTAGATTTAATTGGGTTCACAAAGAGCACAAACCTACAGTAGGCCCATTCTTGATGGTCTAAGTGAAGATGACGGCAAGACAATTTAGGCCTAATTTAATTAAAATGCCCTTAAGTACCACCCGAACAGAGAAGAAATGTAGAAGTGAGTAATTTAGAAATATCACTTCAATCAGCAAAGGGAATTGATTCTGCAACAAAAGTCTTAGAAAACGCCCCTGGTCAAGTTAAATCAAATAGCATCAGTGTCATTCATCACATTGTGATAGTCTACAGTAAGACAAATGTGATATTAAGAGATACTGTACAGTGGAACACGGGGCTAGTTGTCACGGAGTCTCAGAAATATATACTTTTCTTTTGCAGTAATTCAAACAACAAGTACAAGTTATTACGCTTCACTCTTACAAAAGAAAGGTCCTTTATTGTAATCTGTGGTTCCATGAAGAAACTTTAACATGTGTGGAACCTTTGCAATGTAAAAAGAGTTAAAAAAAAACCTTTAGCTATTTTAAGAGTGTACCATTTATTTTTTTCTTCAGAAATATTTATTTTTATTCTGCAAGGATGCATTAAATTTATCAAAGTTGTCATTAAATACATTTATATTGTTACAAACAAATCCAAAATAAATGCTATTCTTTTAAACGTTCAGCATTGATATTAATAAGAAATGTCTCTTGAGTAAATCAGCACTTTAAAATGATTTCTGAAGGATCCTGTGACACTGAACATTGGAGAAATTATGCTGAAAATTCAGCTTTGCATCACTCAAATTAACTACATTATAAACATAAAAATGTAAATGCAACCTTATACGAGGTTAATTTCAAAAAATGCTTTATGTACACATAGTGTACATAATTTATTGGCAAAAACAATGGTTTGATATGTTCAGCAACCCTTCAACATTTCATTAAATTTAGCTAAAAAGCCTACATCAAATTGTGTGACACTAGTGGAGCACATTGCCACAAAAGGTCAATGTGTATTAAATTAACTTGTTCTTTTAACTTACAAGCACAGCTGCCATCTGGGAATGTTATCACAAAAGGTCAATGTGTCTTCAATGAACTTTGATCTATTTTTCTGAGCAGCAGCAATGGCAAGCTTAAGGTTTGTGCCTAGACATTTGACTGAGAGAGCACACGCTCACTTGTATTTTTTCTGGAACCACAATATGAACATGACACAAAAGCACTAAAATGTCCCAGTAAAAATAGATAAATAGGGCAAATTCAATTTTGCAATTGAGATGACTTGAAAAAAGTGACATGGATTCACCTTTATACAAGAAAGCAATGCAAATACAGTATTGGTAAAGAGTAACTTTGTCCCTGGCACAAAACTGAAAAGCGCAGTGAAGTGGCAGTGTATAAATAGAGTCACAGGCAGCGTGCATGCATGTGAGGGGGTTTTGCAGACTGATTAGCTCAGACAGCTTGAGTAGGAGTTGTTGAGTAGTGTGACAGCCTGCAGGAATAAAACTGTTACTTAGTCTGCTTGTGTTGGTCTGAAAGCCCCTTAACCTTTCTTTCCCAGGTTGTAATGGACAGATAATGTGGCAGGTAACAGGGATGCTGCAGGCCCTTCATACACACAAACAGTGCAGATGTCCTTGATATAGCGGGAAATCAGCCCCAATGAACAGAGTCATGTTCATCGCTCAGCTTTCCTGTTAAAGAGTAAATGCCAAAGAACTGAGAAAACAACAGGTTTATATATATATACATGTGTGTGTTCACAATGCAACATCTTAACAGATACAGTATTTTACCCACAAATGAATTATTAGTCATTATTTAGGCCTAATGTTATTATTAGAATTTTTTTTTGTCTTCTGGAAACAAAATATATATTTCAAAAAATATAAAATATATAAATATATCAGATTGATGGTTTTATTGTGCAGTTTGAATCGTTGATAATATTGGTTATGAACTATGACATGCCAATGGAATGGAGGTTTATAAAATAATGACTTCATATAATATATTTATTTAATATATTTAAGAAAACATCCTAAAAGCATCCTAAAAGCTATTGCGTCTTATGCCCTTATGACACTGTACAAGGATTTTGGACTAAACCAACATTTGTAAATGCATCTAGTTCAACTGGAAGCTAGAATAGATCTAATATATGAATGTCCTAGCAACAGTATACTTTTATAAGCACTGCACACTCATAAAAAAAAAAATGATTGGCAAATACGAGAGGCCTTAATTAGTGAGTTGCTATTTAAATGTTCTTTTCATAGCACCACGTCTAATTGAAAAAGTTTCTAATTCTAAGCAAGGAACAGTCAGTGTAGTCAGGGAACTTGTTGCTTGCCTTGCCTATAATAAAGACACACTTTTTTTTACAAGCTCACAACGGATGTGTCCCTTAATAATAGCGCTCTAATGATTCCACACACAAAGGGTGCCTAGAAACCCACATGTGTTTGCTCTGAATAAGCCATAAAAACATGATTGTGAGTGTATTGCTAATCTCAAACTTGTTTTCTAAAAGGGACAGTTCACCCAACGTTGCCATTTTTTACTCACCCTAATGTCATTCCAAACCTGTATCTTTAAATCTGAAAGTTCACTGTATATAAAATTATTGTCTTTCAAAAGTAATAGTTGACTCAGAGTTTTTTTTTACATGGATGGGAATTGTTGACTGTTTTTGTTTACATGGGAACAACATGAGTGAGACATTATTTTAATTAGATGCTATTAATGACAAACTATTATTTTAATGACATGGGAATATTTTAGAACTTCAATAGAAACTATGAGATGAAATGTCCGGTGGAGGGGAGGTGGGATGTCATGACCTTCATTCTGTTTCATGCAACTGGCACCCCAATCTGCTCGTTCACGTTGCTACGGAGACGCGGATAAGGTATTTTGACAAGGTCACACTCACGGTCCCATCCATTCATCATCATAAACTCCCAATATAAATAATTCATGATTTTTGCTCTTGAGGAAATCTGTTCCTCCACAAGGTGCAATTAAAACCATAATCCCAGAGTTCCTCTGGGGCATATCAAGGCACAAGTGTATCTCCTCGTGTCTGCTGAAAAACCACCATATTTTAAACTGATGTCATTAAATAACCTTGCAGCTATATTTGAGTCAGTGGGCTTATTCACTTAGAAATCATGAAGATGCAAAAGTGTTCAAATCAATCATTCATTCATACACATTCACAAAACCTCATGGAGAGATCCCTCCAACAAGTCAAAATGTACCCACCCTCAAGGATGAATATGAAAAAGAGCTGTGTATTAATATTACCTTTACATTTATTCATTTATTTAGCAGATGCTTATATCCAAAGCAATTTACAAATTAGAACAATGGTTGTCAAACTAACAATATGACAACACTACGCACGTGCTATGCCGAAAAATATGCATCTTCAGCCGTTTCTTGAAAATGCCCATGGACTCACCAGCTCTAGATGAGTTTGTCAGAACAGACCAAAAAAAGAGAAAGAGATTTTGTGCCCCTTTGAGATGGCACCACAAGATGGCGTTCCCTTGCAGAGTGCAAGTTTCTTGATGGTACCCAAGTCTGAAGTAATGAGTTTAGCTAGGTGGGAGCAGTGGTTGTTCTGTAAGCAAAAGTCAGTGATTTGAATTTGATGCGAATGGCAGTTGACAACCACTGCAATTTTATGAGTGACATGTGCTCTCTTCGGCTCGTTAAAGACCACTCTAGCTGCAGCATTTTGAATCAGTAGCAGAGGTTTGATAGTGCAAGCTTGAAGACCTGCTAGGAGAGCATTACAATAGTCCAGTCTGGGTAACAAGTGCTTGGACAAGGAGTTGTGTAGCATGCTCTGAAAGGAAAGGCCTGATATGATGTATACGGCAAATCAGCAGGACAGGGCAGTTCTAGCAATATGGTCTGAAAAGTTCAATTGATCATCAATCACAACCCCAAGGTTCCTTGATTGATTGAGTAATGGATGATGAACCTTGCTGAATGGAGAAGACCGGTGTGTTGGCCAGGACCACAAGAAACTCTGTCTTCGCAAGGTTTGGTTGCAGGTGTTGGTCATTCATCCAGCCAGAATTGTCTGTCAGGCAGGCTGAGAGGTGAGTATCAAACGCCAGATCATCAGGCTGGAATGAGAGGTAGATTTGTGTGTCATAAGCATAGCATTGATAAGGAAAGCCATGTTTCTGAATCACAGATCCTAGTAATGTCATGTAGATGGAGAAGAAAAGTGGTCCAAGCACTGAGCCCTGAGGCACCCAGTAGCTAGATGTTGGGTCTTGGACACCTCACCCCTCCACTACATCCTAAAAGACCTACCTGAGAGGTAAGACATTAACCATTGTAGTGCGGTTCCCGAGATGGCCTTCGTCTTTAAAATTGACAGGAGGATCTGGTGGTTAACTGCGTTAAAGGCAGCAGACAGATCCAGCAGGATGAGAACTGAAGTTTTTGAGCTTCAATTACAGAGAACAGGGCAGTCTCAGTTGAGTGTCCGCTTTAAAAACTAGACTGGTTGTTGTCCAGGAGGTTGTTCGGTGTACGAAAAGAAGAGATCTGGTTGAAAACAACTAGTTATGAGGATTTTGAGTGGATTTAGAGTGGGTTTCGTAAGCGTTGTGGTTACCCGAGTCTGCTTAAATGCTGTGGGAAAAGTGCCAGTGTGAAGAGAGGTGTTCATGATGTGCGTGAGTTTGGGTACAACTGAGAAAGAAATGGCTTAAAGTAGATTAGTGGGAATAGGATCACGCGGACAGGTAGTAGGGTGATTGGAAAGGAGGAGTTTGAAGACTCTATCTCTAGAGATGCTGTAGAGATCATTGTTTCATTGTGATTCATGACTCCACACACAACTTCCCATTCTGCCAAAAACTTAAATCTGTCTGATGGGTTTCTGAGACAGCAATGGCCTAGCGCATTTGTTTAAATGTTGCTAATTTCCTGAACAATAATTTGGGGTTAGTACAATTAAAAGCTTAGTGTTTAGCCATTTTGATCTTGGCCCATTTTTTTGCCCATGGGAATACAGTATATGCTTTGTTAAGATTCTTCAGTGTCCTTTCGTGCGCTGTGGAAAAATGAACAAAATCACACTGGTTTAAAACAACATGTAAATTAAACAATTTTCATTTTCACCAAACTATTTCTTTAATATCTTTCTGATATGACTTCAATACTAGGAACTAGGGCTGGGTATTGAGACAAATTTCACAATTCGATTCGATTTCGATTCACAAGCTTGCAATTCGATTCGATTTCGATTGCGATTCGATTCGATTCAATATCGATTATTTTGGATATCAGTTACAATGAATGGCATTTTTTCTCAAGGGAATCAAATCTCTTAACTAATGCTGTAAACTATGGGAGTCTAGTTGTAGCCTATTAGGCTTCATTAGCCTAATATGAAGGTAATAATGAATGAATCACTTAAATTACACTTTTATTTATTTTTATAATAAGAAGATTATATGAAATATAAACATTTAAATGGTGGCTGTCATAAAAAAAACTTGCCAGATTTATTCAAATATGAAGGTAATAATGAATGAATCACTTAATACACTTTTATAATAAGAAGATTATATGAAATATAAACATTTAAATGGTGGCTATATATTTAGCAAAACGCTCCTCTCTGTAGTTATTTTTTCCTAGCTGACTAACGAGTTGATGTGGGTTTTCTGAGGTAAATATGACGATACATTGATTACAAGCTGTTTAACTGACGCCTTTCCACGGTTGAAACGCTGATTGAGCGAATCAATGTGACATGATACGAATTTCGATAAGTTATACTCTATCTTTTAACACACTTTTCAGACGCTCATTCATGTTTATTTCGCGCTGTAACTGGTATTATTAACCCGGAAGAGAGATCAGCGCTGCTGCTTCTCATCAGCTGCGCCAGAGCGATCTCACGCCACAGCGCCAAAACTCTATTTATGTTTTTGAATTTCTAAAGAAAATGGACGTAATTTGAAAATTGAGACTTTGCTTCATATCAATAGTAACAAAGGACAAAGATTATTGCGATTTTTTTTTGATGCGCGCAGTCGCGATACAATATCCCATTCTTTCAAATGAAACAGGATGAATAATCGATTCTTGAGACTTAAGAATCGATATCGGTTCGTAAAAATGAGAATCGATTAATATCGAGAAATCGATATTTATTACCCAGCCCTACTAGGAACATCTTGAATTCTGTAATGGCAATGCTTTGATGTGAGTGACATGACTCGTGACAGACGGTCCCACAAAAGGATCAACACAATAATGTCACTGAACTACATAAAAGTCACCTTTCATGTTTCTTGTCATAACGCTGGGGTTTTTCGTCAAGCATTGACAATGAAATGGCAGCATTCTAAAATAGACACACTACAACAAATTGCACAGTTCGAGATAAGGCAACAACTTTCTACTAACTCTTGGTATGGCGAAGTTTCAAAACATCCTGGTTTCTTAATAGAGCAAAACTCAGAGCTACTCAGACTATAGAGCTATTGAGCTCAATGGTACCATTTCATCCGGTAGAAGTGGAAAATGACACCCACCTCTCAAATTGATAAGCATGTTAGGGACAGGACTCGCCTTCCCCTTCAGATACTGCAGGCATTTTAGCGTTTTGGAAAAACGGGACCCCTTTTAAGCCATCACTCAAGACAGATTTAGGGACTTACAGCAGGTGTTGTTTGCTTGTTCTTTCACCCTGTCCTTTCTACTTATTGTCTCTCTTTCCCCTCCAAGAGCTACAGAAAAAAAAAGGCTTTTAGATTGCCGATGAAAATGTTTCTTTTGAGACTCATCCCCTACTGTTTTGTCTGTGAGCCATTGTGTTGTAATTATAGCACTGCCACTGATATCTCCCTGAAAGACCAAAAGTGCTGCTCTTGCATCCCTTTAACATTAAATCCATTAGATTTCAGCTCCTGTGAAACATGACAAATGTGGTAGGAGAATGGTTCTCTCACGAGAGGTTCTCTTGTATTCTGTAAGTTAGCTTACGCTATGGGTAAAGTCATCTTTTCTCGAGATATTGAAGCCAAAAATTATCCTTAATTTGTCAAATATTGTCAACACAGTGCTGCAGTCAGCAGACCCAGAACAGGCTATCTCACGTGCTCATTGGCTGCCCTGTGGCAACTGCTGTAGCCCACCGCTGAGCCTTGCGCGTGACATCAGAAGGGGTACAACACAATCCCCCCAGTGGATTTTGGAGTTGGTCGCAGCGCACCTTTGCCCACTCTACGCGAGATGAAGCAAAAAGTCTGCCCTCCCATCCAAAGCCTGCAGGACCACCTCAGCCTTTGTCGGCTGTGCTTTCTCTCTCAAGGCATGGCCTCATTTGTGAGAGGCACTTGTGGTTGACGTTTGCTGACATGAGGGACTCTGAGCGCTCTGTTTCTCAACGCACGATTTCCCCTACTGGTTTCTTCAGCCCAGCAGAGAACAGGATTGTCGACCACTTCTCCAAAGTGCAGAAGACCTCGCAGGCCATGAACCTTTTTCTGCCTCGACGCTCGAGCTCCACTGTAAGCTTCCCACGTGAGCCGCCTGCATGGAATGCTAGCCAGCGCCCAGCCTTCGCAGCGACGACAAGGCGCCCTAGTCCAGCACCCCCAGGCCACCTCCCCCGAGGACCCCTACCCAGGATTGCGCTGAAGCCCAAGCAGGCAAAGCCCTCCAGGTAACAGCAGAGAGGAAAAGACGGCTGGGTCTTGCTTCGGCCGGACCACCGTCAACATATTTCGTCCTGTCAGTCCCCACAGAGAGGGCTACTGTGGACGCTCATTTAGCAGCCAATGAGTCGGCAACACAGCCCACTCGCCTGCACACAACTGCCGTTTTTACGGCGACCCAGAGAAATCTCAAAGAGAGTGTAATTTCTGGCGAAACGACTTATGCCGATGGTGTTTTGAGCGTAGAAAAAGTGCCTACAAAGCAGTTCTCACCCCTACGCATAAACATGATGCCCCACGTGTCTCACACAGAGCCTACTCTCAAAAAGCTGGCAAAAGCCGCTCGAGTGATAGATGTAGAGATTGTGCCCGCAGACTTGTGCTCACACCTACTCAATTCCTGCTCTGTTGCACGGCAACAGCCTCACAGCAAACGAGTTATGGGGCGGCAGTGGCTCAGTGGTTCATGTAGGTTGTCTACGAACCGAAAGTTTGGTGGTTCAATCCCCGGTTCTACCTGACCAAGTGTTGAGGTGTCCATGAGAAAGACACCTATGTTATACCTAATTACCTAATGTTATATTACGCTGCATGTTGTCTATTTGCAAAAGCTAAAATAAGAATAATGTCTACTTAATGTCACTAAAAGCAAGTATTATAAGGTTTTGCATTGGAAGATTTTGCTACACTTTTGAATTAATGCATTTACTCGACTAAAAGTGCAGTAAAACAGTACTATTGTGAAATAGTAAATAATAATAATAATTAAAAAAATGTAATTTGTTCAAGTGATGCAAAGCTGAATTTCCAGCAACCATTCCTCCAGTCGTCGGTGTCACATGATCCTTCAGAAAACAATAGGCTTTGGTGCAAGAAACATTTCTTATTATCATCTGTTTTGAAAACAGTTGTGCTGCCTTATACCATGTGTGGTACCAAATGTGGCACTAAACCATGATTAATTTTTCCCCCAGGATTTTTTTTTTATGTAACTTGATGTCATGCCCAAAACATCAATTAAATTCAGCCTAAGAGCCTAAGACATTTTCTAAAGCATTTAAACAGTGCAAAATGAACACCATATTTGCATTCAGATATGCTGACATTAAAGATCTATAATTATCTTCTCACCCTAAGGCTGCTCTTATCCGAACAAATTGTACACTATATTCCAGGTATTCTGTATAGCTATTAGTTTGGGTGAGGAACAGGTCGGAAATTTAGGAGTTGTAGCACTTTAAGTGTCACTCTGAACACCCTTCACCAGGAAACTGCAGGGATTTGCAAAATTGTATGCATATCCAATTTAAAATGATTCAATGACACAGGAATGTATATTGTTCTGATCTTTGATGGAAAGGGAAACATACAACATAGCAGTGGCGGCTGCTGGTCTTTCAAAGAGGGGAAGCTCTTTTTTCTTCTTTTTTTTAAACTCGACTGTCAGGGGTGGGGATGGTGAAAAGAGCAAGGACTCGATGCAGAGTTGATGGCCTTTATTTTATTGATAAAAATTGAAAACACTATGAATAAATTGAATAAATTGGGAGCAAAAAAGGCAGGTAACGAGGGGGGACAGGTGGGGCAAAATAACTAATAATCAGGAAACGAGATGGAAGTCGACACAATGACAGGAAGGCACATATGGCACAACAAACACATGACAAGCACAAGCCATGTGCTCATACCAAACATGACAAAAACACATGACCAATAAAACAAATTAAAAAGCAATTGTGCTCACAAAAAATGAGACCTGAAGAACGATGAAAACACTCATAAGACACGTGTTCACACAGAACATGACAACATGAAAGCACAAGACAAAACATGACTTGAAAGCACGTGGCCGATGTAAACACAAGCCATGTGCCACACAATACACAACACACTGAACAGAGCGAACACGACAAGACAGAGCGCTAACGTTACGCATGAGTACGACCATAAGGTCATCCTGTGCACTCGCAACCGAAAACAAACACGCGGAGAATGCATGTCCGAATCCCAACACAAAAGTGAAACCAAACTAGACAGATGTGCCGTGATTCAAACATCACGCCCGCACATGTAACAACAAGACACCTGACATCGACGGAAGAAATGTGGGAATTAGGTTGAACTGTGAAATATCTGATGAAAATTGCAAATACTAAAAAAATGTGACAGCAGTTCGTCTTTCGAGTAAAATACAAACAAAATTCGCGACGAGACTGAGCTCGAAGTCTTTAAACTAGCGTCCGCGTCAGCGATTTTTTTATTGGGTGAAATCGCTGTCAATCAAAAGGAGATGCAATCCTCCAATCATCACGCGGACGCCCGGACGCCAGGCCAGCCCACTTCCCTATTAACCCCAGAGACGCCCGGCGTCCGTGGGCGGGACATAATCGCAGCATTTATCCAATGACCGTCTAGTTTAACAGCACTGAAAAAAACTGTTCAAAGCAGCCCCATTGAAGTCAATGGACGCCGAGCTTCAACGGGGAAATGCCATAGGAAAATGCATGCACTGTGACGCGCTACAGGTATGCATGAGAAGGAGATCAAGTCAGCCGACCTGCTATTTTGTAGCTTATTCTGAACGAACTCGTCTTCGAGATTACCGTGTTCTAACGCATTTTTACGCAATAAATTGTTAACACTAGTACACATTTGACCATTAATTTTTTGACATTATAGGGGTAGCTGAGCTTCCCTTGCAGTCTTAAAGAAATCTCCACTGCAACATAGGATACTTCTCTGATTGATGTCTGCAGATACATTTGAAAATGTCATTAAGTATCTCTCTTCTGCACAGTATGAATTAATTAAAACTTTCAAGTACATTATCCAGGTTGGTGGCCAATTCAGCACAAAGATTTGATGGAGAATGTGATATCCTCTCTCTCTCTCACTGTCAACAGAGTCACATATGTAGGCAGTTAATAACCTTTAATATTTTCCTTCTTGTCATTTTTGGACCACATGCCAACACAACATTATGAAACACATTCGCTGACAGCAAGACTGTGCTGCTTCATTCACAACGGTCCCATTACACGACGTGCACATGAGTTCTGCACCTGCACTCACACGCTTCCAAAACCACAATATGACAGCCACATCAACAATGCACTTTCCCATTCTCAATTCAATCGTTTAAGAAATAATGGCCATTTCGTCATCATTTACTCGGGCCCTAACTTCATATCATTTTTCTTTCTTCTGTGAAACACACAAAATAGATTTTAGACTGAATAAACAAGTTTCAGTTTTGAAACAAAAAAAATGATGATTAATACATGATATATCTTCAAGGAGAAAAAAAACTGCATCAAATTTAAAATGATTAATAACATATGGTTTGATAAGTAAAATTTACAAATACAACTAACTGAAAATGAGATCAAAGAAGGGTATTGTCAGGTGTGTAGTGTGGGTTGAAGGAAAAGTCAAAGGCAGAAAGCTCCAATTCAAACTGAAAGAAACTGGCACAGGCAGGTAGATAGGTAGGAGATCCACAAAACACATCAAAACTTTAACATTAACAAAGACCGACAAGGACAGGCTGAACAGAAAGAGACTAACCCTGCGTCCCAATTCGCATACTATCCGTCCTAAATAGTATTCGAAAATAGAATTAGTACGTCCCAAATCGTAGTATGTTGAAATGAGTGTTTCAAAGATACCCGGATGGTCTACTTTTTCCGGTCAGAATCCGAAGTGTAGATCGATGCACACTCTAACGGCTGATATTGCCCACAAACCATTGCGCGTTGGACGAGGATTCGGTTAGAACTACAAACACGAGTAAAAAGTGTTAAAAAAAACTATAGACACGTAGTCGATACGAGGACGTGCGAGTCCCCGCGGTTGTGTAGAGAGGTTTAGATAAAGAGCTTTGAGTGATTAATTATCAGTATCTAACCCTATGTAACCTAACGAAAATGAATTTATTCAATGTTGTCCACATTATATTGCATTTGCAGCAGCATTGTGAACTTTTGTAAAGACACGTTTGGCCATTACGTTTTAAATGCATCATTATATTCAAATTGCAAACACATGAGGAGAGCATGAAAGACCCACAACTGGCAGATGAACGTGCTCTCCGAAACGGTAGGAAATAAAATTAGATAGAATGGAGGATTTGAACTGTGACAAGATGATTGACAGGGCAGTTTACGATGACAAGATGCACGCAGCACGACAGAGCTGTCCGTTAAAGATGACGTGATAGTATGTCCCAAAGCTTGCCTACTCTTTTGCTACATACTCAAAAGTATGTACTTTTTCCTCACAAAAAGAGTACATACTTTTAGGGCGTAGTATAAGTAAGCGAATTGGGACGCAGCATAAGATACAAATGAACCATGATGATGAGAGGACAAGTGAGACAGATGATGATAACGAAGAACAGGCTGGTAAGTGATGGAGTGAGTTCAGGTGTGGAGACGAGGAGGATTCTGGGTAGTGTAGTGAAGAGACAAAGACAGAATGGTGCAGACGAGGACTGTGACAGGTATTATACGGCTTTAGAAGACTTGGCGTGCATTTAACTGAGTATTTCACAATCTGCTCAGTTACTGGGATTTTCACGCACAACCATTGCTAGGGTTTACAAAGAATGGTGTGAAAAGGGAAAAACATCCAGTATGTTGCAGTCCTGTGGGCGAAAATAGCTTGTTGATGCTAGAGGTCAGAGGAGAATGGGCCGACTGATTCAAGCTGATAGAAGAGCAACTTTGACTGAAATAACCACTCGTTACAACCGAGGTATGCAGCAAAGCATTTGTGAAGCCACAACATGCACAACATTGAGACGGATAGACTAAAACAGTAGAAGATCCCACCGGGTACCACTTATCTCCACTACAAATATGAAAAAGAGGCTACAATTTGCAAGAGCTCACCAAAATTGGACAGTTGAAGACTGGAAAAATGTTGCCTGGTCTGATGAGTCTTGATTTCTGTTGAGATATTCAGATGGTAGAGTCAGAATTTGGCGTAAACAGAATGAGAATATGGATCCATCATGCCTTGTTACCACTGTGCAGGCTGGTGGTGGTGGTGTAATGGTGTGGGGGATGTTTTCTTGGCACACTTTAGGCCCCTTAGTGCCAATTGGGCATCGTTTAAATGCCACGGCCTACCTGAGCATTGTTTCTGACCGTGTCCATCCCTTTATGGCCACCATGTACCCATCCTCTGATGGCTACTTCCAGCAGGATAATGCACCATGTCACAAAGCTCACAAAGTCACCAGATCTCAACCAATAGAGCATCTTTGGGATGTGGTGGAACGGGAGCTTTGTGCCCTGGATATGCATCCCACAAATCTCCATCAACTGCAAGATGCTATCCTATCAATATGGGCCAACATTTCTAAAGAATGCTTTCAGCAGCTTGTTGAATCAATGCCACGTAGAATTAAGGCAGTTCTGAGGGCGAAAGGGGGTCAAACACAGTATTAGTATGGTGTTCCTAATAATCCTTTAGGTGAGTGCACAGTGCATGTTCACTGTGCATTAACTAATATCAGCAGATTCCATAGAAGTATATTGTATGTATTGTTCATTGTTATTTTACTAATCTATTTATCTAACGTTAAGAAAGAAAAAAAAAAAAACTTATTGTAAGGTGTTACTAACTTTTCCTGAAATCTGTTACAAAAATTACCAACCGGTATCTGTTACCCAAAACATCTCATATGAATTCCATTGTGAAAAAAAGAAAAGAAAGAAAGGGCTTTATCCATCAATGAATGAGATTTCTCACTCTCTCTTAGTTATCTGCACCTCCATATGGGCATTGTTTGCCGCTGGGCTCTAGTAATCTCTACATCTGAATATCCCTCGACTTCCCTCCACAGCTGTCTAAGATGCGCTTGAGTGTTGTTTTGAGCTATTAACCAATCTGGGTGTCTCTAACACATATGGATTAAAAGATAATTCATATAAACTATACAACACTTTTAAATAAAGACTGTGCTTGATTAAGCACCTGTTCGGAAACTTTTCCAGGGCCACGTTGCATATTTTCTGTTCCAAAACACACGGTGGTTAGGATGAGAGAAAAAGACAAGCTTGTCAGTTTGAATCGTATTTTTGGATCAGGTGTTTTAGATGCTGTCACTTTGTCTGTGTCATTGTGTCATAGTATTTCTCTCTCCCCGAAGCCAACTGAAAACATTTCGTTCCCCTGATTTGCAATAAAAATGCTGTTTTCACATCAACAATGTAAACCAAAGATGCATCTCTATTAAATATTTCAATTTTTTTTTTTTCTAAGAAACATATAATTTTATTAAGCAAGCAGGAAGCATAAAATACTTCTTTCAAAAACATTTAAGGTAAAGTGTGCACTAACGACACACAATAAAGACATATTCCCAAACAACCTAGCAAATGCCTCTTCCGCACTTTGCGGCTCCCCCAAGTTAAACGTGACAAACACAACTCTAAAAACTGCTCGTGAAGGAATGTCTCAAGCAGGCTACTTCAATAAAAAGGTTACAAATATTAGGAATACTTCTAGCTGTGTTGCTAGGTGTCTTGAGTAAGCAAATGAGTAGCTAGCACTGTCTAGAGAGAAGGCAAGTGCCTCGCTGAAAATAATCCAAGGGTGTCCAATCCTGCTCCCAGAGGGCCACTGTCCTGCAGAGTTTAGCTCACAACTGTTGGAGGAGATCTGCACTGGAACAATAAGTACCTTGGGGCATTACCAAAAAAACTTTGAGAATCACTGCTGTATGGCATTGAAGCATCCATTGTAGCACGCATCGCAATGCCCAGATCGCTTTGATGTTGTCATGACCTGTTTAATCTTTGAAGGTCTAAATGCATTAAATTCGGCTTGCACTTCTGTAACCAAATGTTACACACCCCAAACTCTTGCTATTGGTTGAGCTAAAAAGAGATTGACAGGTCTGAGCAGATAGCTCTCAATATTTTGATGGTGCCAGGGGGCTCAGTGTTTAACCTATGAGATAAACCTATGAATTATAGTCAATGGGTTTTCAGATGCGGCCAGGGACTATTTGAAGCATTGGAAATATAAGTAGTTTCAAATGTGATTTTATATTTACTCCACGCATTCCAAGAGCTGGAAACAAAAACTTTTCCCATTCAAACTGTTTGGGGTAGGTCCTTTTGCAAAGTTTTGCTATACTTATTTTGTTCTCTCAGCAGTTCATCTAAATAAAAGTGAGTATCTCGAGATCTCCGACAGTCAGCAAGTCCAAAAGTCACTCACAAATCCGCTGTTGGTCCGGAGGTGGAAAACACCAGAGAGATGTGCAAGATTATGGCAGTGAGAGGTCATTATTTGGTCACTTTGATTCAGACAGGATGTTGACCCCAGAGAAATGCTTCACAGTTATGTTTGGAGCGACTAGCAGGTGTTTACCTTCCTGCAGCCTGTCGTCATGGACGATCCATCCATGCTGTGTATTTGATGATGTGCAGTGGCAGTTCCCACGACAACAACAGCAACTGTCACTATTACTGTGAGAGGGGCAAATGGAAGAGACAATGAAAACAGAAGGAGAGAAAAACAACCTAAATATCAGTCTGGTCTTCATGTGAATCTATTGAACTGCTTCTATTGAATAGGCTGTGGTTTTATTGTGTTTATTAATGTAGCAGATGCTTTTATCCAAAGTGACTTACAATTGCTATATATGTCAGAGGTCGCAAGCTTCTGGAGCAACTAGGGGTTAAGTGTCTTGCTCAGGGACACATCGGTGTCTCACAGTGGATTCGAACCCGGGTCTCTCACACCAAAGGCATGTGTCTTATCCACTGCGCCATCACCACCCCATGTTAAAGAAACTTGTCAGTCATGGCCGCTATGAACTGCATTTGTAGAAAGACAATTTCTTCTTCTTCTTGATAGAAATATGGCAGGCCAGACCAGACTAAACCTGTTAAGAAGTTTCAGATCTTGCTTTTTCTCCAACATCTATAGATATTCAATATTAAAAGGGTTGGTAACACTTTACAATACGTGTGCACTAATAAGCATTAATTCATGCTTAACTAATGCACAGATAATACTGAATTAATGTGTAAGTAATGATTATCTAAGCTATTCGTTAATGATTACCACATTAGGAACTAATTAAGAGTCTGTAAGGTTAATGTATTAGTTCATACATGAATTGTTTTTAATTAAATATGTATTTGTGGATTAATTCCATAATAACTCATTTTTTAACTAATTGTGTTAATTAATATGTTAATTACCAGAATTAGCCAAAGCCTTGTATTTCAACTTCCAGATAATATGACAGGTACACTAATATGCATTAATAAATCATTAATTACTTCATTTTTAGTGCAAATTCATGTGCAAATTACTACAATTACTAAATGACTAGTTAATAATGATGTGCCCCAACAAGTAAAGTCATAACATAATGATACCTTTGCAAATCATTAGCTAATGATTAATTAAAGCAGACAACTGGAAGTTGAAGTGCATAGCTTTGACTAATTGTGGTAATTAACACATTAATTTACACTATTAGTTAAGTTATTAAGGAATTAATACACAATGACACATTGAATTAATAGCAATTCATGTATTACTTAATCTATTAATCATATTGACTCTTTATTAGTTGCTGATGCAGTAATCATTAATTAATGGTTTAGTTCGTCATTAGTTATACATTAACTCATGATTGTCTGTTTATTAGTTAAGCATGAATTAATGCATATTAGTGCACCCGTATTGTAAAGTGTTACCAAAGGGTTATATCAATAATCAACATTTGTTTTGAATGCGATATTGCTCTGTTGTGTTTTTTCCTTTTTAGATTTCTAAGGTCAAGGCTCAAAAAAAATAAGCACACTTGTACAGCAAATTACATTACATCTAGTGAATAACAGCAGATGCATCAAAACCTTCTGACATTGCTGTACGAGCGCATTTTTAACAACAGAAAAAGGAAACACTAATGGGTTGACAGCTTTCAGGACACCCCACCATCAAAGATGATGATGAAGTAACAATTAGCCCCGATACTAGCCGCCAGCTCCGTTTGAACCTTTGGGTGAAGATAAAAAGGCTTGAAAAAGCAGCAGCAAAGGTAAACAAAGGAGAAATTACACAGGAGCAGAGCTTCTAATGGAGAGAGATTTCCTTTTGATGTAACTCCAGAGATCTGAGAGACACTGCTTGTGTACTAATTACAGAGCCATGGCAGCAAGCTAATTAGCGCCATGCTAATGATCCTTGTTTACGACTATCTGATGTCAAAATGCCATGGATGAAAACCTAACAGAAAAGCTCGGGTGCGAAGACTTGCCAAATGTGATAAAGACCTCCGAGACTGAGATCAAGTGTATTTTTATCTACATTGTCAGATGCATAAACAATAATACATATGCATGTATTCCTTCAAGTATTCCCAGTGTACAGGAAGCCTTTGCAGTAATGAATGATACTTATTAAAAATGACGTTTTTATATAAAAATACAGGCATACATTTTTAGCCATTTAACTGAATATTTACTTATAAACATGTAAATGTCTTAGCATTAAACATAATACGAATCATGACGAATTTCATTTTTAAATACTTTTTAAGCAAAACGCTTTAAGAATTGAAATGTGTTTTGTTGGTATTGTATCACTTTTTGTCTTATTTCCTCTTTCCTCTCGATATTTGTTTTAACATCAGTGGACATGAACTTAGAACATGAATATATTAAACATCAAGGGCACATGCTGCAGAGCTATATCATTATTCAAATGAATGACAGAAAAATGAAAATATTAGGATGTGCTTTGCTCCTGTCAATGCAATATTGAGAGGAAGAACAGAGAGAGCGGGAAGAAACAATGAGGAAATGAAGTCGATTTGGCTACAATACAATAGAGATGCCCTACGGAGCTTCTCAGAGCCAAATTGCATTCCTGACACTTTCTTTTATATTAGATTATCAGCCATTTAAACTGCATGTCTGCGGTCTCAAAAGAATTCAGTCTCTCCAGGGTATGAGCCTCCACTCAAAACCCATCAGAATGTGGAGCAGTGCCTCCTTTGGGGGAATTTTTTTGACATGAAAATAGCTTCGAGGTCTTTCAGAATTTCTCAAAAACCACAACCTGAAGTGTTAGCTTGTTGTTTTAAAATCAGCTCTCAAACATTTACTTTCTTCTGTAGTCTCATCCACTGTCATTCATTTTAAGAGACCAGATACCCACACAGTTTACCACCTTGTAATTCCACAGTAATCCCTCTTTTTAACGACTCCATTGAACAATGGGATGGATTTAGGTCTAAATGCACAGGAGATTGAGTAGAGCATGAAAAGGAGGAGTGAGTTGAGAACCACAAAACACATGGAGAAAAAAATCCTTCTTTCCCCAAGAGGGATGAACTGAGCCGGACATCAATAACAATTGCAGAAACCATCCCACGCATTTCATCGAGATGTTTCTCTGTGTTTCCCTCCGTCTTTGTCTGTTGTACACCTACAGACTTGACATTATCACATAAGTGAACTGGGTTGAAGTGAGGGTCAAAATGTAAAGTAAAGAACTACTGTGTGAAACTAAAGCTTCAGTGGGACCACATTTGCATCCATCCATGTCTTTACATGACCGTGCCAGGTCATGTAAACCAGAATTTTCATCAGACTTTTTTTATTATTATTATATATATATTTTTTTTTCAAAATGGACATTTCCAAACATTCATTTTGCCATTAATTGTAATAATCAGGGTTGGGTATCGAGAATCGAGTATCAATTGGAACCGGGACTAACTTTTCATTTTTCCCGGCATCGTTCAAAAGTTAAAATTTCGATTCCTAGTTTCGATATTCACAGTCCGCCGACCGGAATAAGAAACCGCTGAACAACACCAACGAAGAAGCGTCTACCGGAAGTGTTGGCATAACCCGAGTCGAACACGAGTAGCTTATGTCGGCGGTCCAAAGTGTAGCTTCACTTTTCTAAAAATAACGAAATCTCGGTAAAATGCAAAATTTGTGACAAAAGGAGTATTTGTGACAGAAGGAGTATTTCCTTCAGAAAGACCGTTGGTTAGCAAGGTTAGCTAAACTTTTTTGACCCTGCCTCTTAAAAGAATCGGAACCAAGAATCGATGGGAACTGGAATCGAAACAAGGAATCGGAATCGGAATCAGAATCGTTCAAATTCAAACGATACCCAACCCTAGTAATAATCCAGTGAGAGGATTCTGACAACAGCCGGTATGATCCACACGGAGATTTGATCTCACCATCATCGAGTCCGTAAAGTGCTGCACACACACACACACACACACACACACATATATATATATATATATATATATATATATATATAGGGCTGTGCAAAGATTAATCGTGATTAATCGCATCCAAAATAAATGTTTGTTTACATAATATATGTGTGTGTAGTGTGTATAATTATTTTGTAAATAGAAATATACACATACAGTACATGCATATATATTTAAGAAATATTTGCATGTATATACTTTATATATAATTAATATTATATATTAATCGCGATTAATCTTTGACAGCCCTTATACCTGTTGTAGTATCCTTAACAAATCACATTCTCTTTGTAAGGAACGATAGTTAATAATCTCGGATGCATCAGTGAAATGATTTGACTTCTCTGAGCTAAAAATACATGGGTTATGGTACAAGATTTTGCACTGTTAACCATGACACCTTGTAATAATTTGGTGCTTCCTAAGAACATAAGCATTTATGCTAGTTAAAAAAAAAAGAATGCAATAATATTTCTTTAAGGCTGACAGAAATGACAGATGATGGTGGTAAAAATAAGAACGAGGAGGAAAAATGCAGGCTCCCATTGGGCGAGGGATCACATTATAAAATAATCGAATGATTATGGTGAATAATGACGAAGCTGATGGGACAATATGAAAACCATTTTTGGGGGCTATATTTGGATCAGAAAAATTCTGAAATCTCATGGAGACATTTAAGCAATGTTATAAAGATAAACAGTGCTTGAATCATTTTGTGATCAAACTTTCTTTACATCTTGTGCTCTAAAATTCTAAAGACTGTTGGTGGTTCATTGGCCAAGAATCAATACAAATTGTAAAACACCTTGCTTAAAGTGCTGTCTATAACTGCTGTAAGTGCTTATTAGTTCTGCAGCAATTAGCAAGTAAGTTCAAGTAATTACAACAGATGTCTCCATGGTTACTGTTTGACATTTATCAACACAAATCTGATTCTATAATGTAATTTATACTGTTATAGTATGCAACGTCTAAGACTTTCACCATATCAACTAAGGAATGTTTGTCTTGAATGAATGTGTCAATTTGTAACCCTGTTGCTTCTGACTATATCTTAGGTACCCACTGTGCAAAAATATGCGTTTACATGATAGGAAGCTGCATTGTGTAGGCATAATTTACTGTATATAAGAAACATATCTGGCATTAATCAATACGATCTGTTCTTAAGTTGTAGATACTCGTGCCTCATATATCAGGCTTTCTCAAACAATTTTGAATCAATGACCCCTTTTATGACTTTAAACCTGTGCAGCACACACACCAATTTCTACTTAAATGTTTGTAGTTGTTTTTTAAGTTCCAGATATTTTTGTAATATGGTGATTTAACATTCAATATTTAGCTCCATGGGAGATATAATATAACATAATAACAAGACAGGTGAAACAGATGAAGATAAACAAGACACAGATGACAACGATGATGGCGGGCAGGTGTGTAAACATGAGGGATGCTGGGAAGTGTAGTGCAGAGACAAAGACAGACTGGTGCAGACGATGACTGTGACAGTAGGCTATTATATTATATTATATTATATGTTCTAATGTTGTGATTCATCAGAGCTATTTTGGCTAATGTGGTCTTTACAGAATAATTTGTTGAAATACTTATGGAGAGTAAATGAACATGAAATGTATAGAGTATTTCCAGAAAATAGTGCTTTTTCCCCTTCAACATTAAAGGAATATGTCACACAAAAATAAAAATCCTGTCACAGTGTTCTCACCATCATACTGAAGCGGATTAGGGCCAAGCAATAATAGAAAAATAAAACCATCTCAAGATTAGAGTCATTATAATGCGAGATTAAACTAGTTAAATTCCGAGAAAAAATGTTGAAATACAATCTTGAGAATAAACTCATTAAATATCGAGAATAAGCTTGTTGTGTTTCGAGAAAAAAAGCTTGTTAAATTTCGAAAAAAAGTCGAAATACAATCTTGAGAATAAACCCACTAAATATTGAGAATAAGTTGTTGTTTTTCAAGAAAAAAATTGTTAAATTTCGATAATAAAGTCGTGTTTCGAGAAACTGTCTCCATGGTTGCTTTGTAAAAACCTTTGTATTGATGCCACACTACCATTTTCGGTCCTCATGTCCGCAGGGAGCTTCTCGGGACACCCTCCTATGCCAGTAGGCTAACTGTTTTTATGAAGTAGCTAACTCTAACTGGCTATTACTTTAGGGTCGTTATTGGTTGTGTATGCCTTCATCCACAGAATGTAACGACTGCAACCATCTATACAGCCTTGGCAATGCAGTACATATTAAAGTCCATTTTCCAGAGTGTATTTGGGCCAGCGCTGTTCGTTGTGACGGCTCAAACGTCTTTTATCAGTAAATCTGCACAAGCAAATTCAGTGACACTTTTAATGCAATTCATTACTGATAAAGTTGATAGTATTTCTTTGTTACTGAAATAAAGTCTAAAATATAGCTTGTCCTCTATCAGTAGGCCGCAATGAACACTGATCGAATGCATTATTCTCTACATGTCATTTAGACTTTTTTTCTCGAAACACAATGACTTTATTTTCGAAATTGAATGAGTTTATTCTCAAGATTGTATTTCGACTTTTTTCTCGAAATTTAACGGGTTTTTTCTCGAAACACAATGACTTTATTCTCGATAATTGGTGGGTTTATTGTCTAGATTGTATTATGACTTTTTTTCTTGAAATTTTACGAGTTTAATCTTGAAACACAATGACTTTATTTTCGATATTTAATGAGCTTATTCTCAAGATTGTATTTCGACTTTTTCTCGAAATTTAACAGGTTTTTTCTCGAAATACACCGACTTTATTCTCGATATTTAATTAGCTTATTCTCAAGATTGTATTTAGAATTTTTTCTCGAAATTTAACAGGTTTTTTCTCAAAACACACCGACTTTATTCTCGATATTTAATGAGTTTATTCTCAAGATTGTATTACGACCTTTTTTCTCGAAATTTAACGATTTTTTTCTAAACACAACGACTTTATTCTCAATATTTAATGAGCTTATTCTCAAGATTGTATTTCAAATTTTTCTCAAAATTTAACCGTTTTTTTCTTGAAACACACCAACTTTATTCTCGAAATTTAATGAGCTTATTCTCAAGATTGTATTTCGACTTTTTTCTCGAAATTTAACAGGTTTTTTCTCGAAACACACCGACTTCATTCTCGATATTTAATGAGTTCATTCTCAAAATTTTATTACGACTTTTTTTCTCTCGAAATGTAACGAGTTTAATCTCGAAACCCAATGACTTTATTCTTAATATTTAAGGAGTTTATTCTCAAGGTTGTATTTGTATTTCGACTTTTTTCTTGAAATTTAACAGGTTTTTTCTCGAAACACAACAACTTTATTTTCTATATAGTGGCTTTATTCTCAAGATTTTATTACAACTTTTTTTCTCGAAATTTTACGAGTTTATTCTTGAAACATACGACTTTATTCTCGATATTTAATGAGCTTATTCTCAAGATTGTATTTCGACTTTTTTCTCTAAATTTAACAGTTTTTATCTCGAAACACACCGACTTTATTCTCGATATTTAATGAGTTTATTCTCAAGATTGTATTACGATTTTTTTTCTCGAAATTTAACAAGTTTAATCTCGAAACACAACAACTTTATTCTCGATATTTAAGGAGTTTATTCTTAAGATTGTATTTCGACTTTTTTCTCGAAACACAAAGACTTTATTCTCATCATTTAATGAGTTTATTCTCAAGATTGTAAATTACGACTTTTTTTCTCGAAATTTAAAAAAAAAATTCTCGAAACACAACGTCTTTATTTTCGATATTTAGTGGGTTTATTCTAAAACTTGTATTACGACTTTTTTTTCTCGAAGTTTTACAAGTTTAATCTCGAAACACAATGACTTTATTCTCAATTTTTAATGAGTTTATTCTCAAGATTTTATTTCGCCTTTTTTCTCGAAATTTAAAGAGATTAATCTCACATTATAATGACTTCAATCTCGAGATGGTTTTATTAATTTCATTAATGCTTAGCCCTAATCCTCTTCCGTACCATCATGCTGTTTCAAAATATGCCTTTTTTTCTTTTCTTTTTTTCCATCAAATTTTGAAGAACACTGGGGTTCAAAAAATTTTTTTTTTTTTTCAAGTGACATGTTACACAAAAGAAGTCATGCAAGTAGGGATAGATTTTGCGCAAGGTTTGACATTTTTCAGTTTTAGGTCAACTGTTCCTTTAAGCTTTGTTCTAACAATCTGAGATCAAACATTTGATTAGATCTACCTCAGACCTTTGTGTGAGGTTATTAGTTATCAGACTGCATGAGACGCCATCAGGCTCTGTTGTTCCGAACAGTCGAACGTGAATTATATTTGTCAGATCCCAAGTGCCTGACTACAAGCTGACATACAATTGTACCTCATCACCACACCCTAAAACACAGCAATACTCAATAGATAGATGATCAATGAGTGGACCTGGAATGAGAGATAAGGCCGTCTGACAAATCTCTCACAGTCTGCATGTATTGAGGCACGCTTCCACCCATCCTTGTGATTTTGACCTTGAAAGTTTTCTGGCATCTAAAACCAAATGTCAAGGGAAAAAAAGGCCTGCCAAGATATGAATTAATACATTTTGAACAACAAATCCATCGTTCAGAAAAGACCACGCTCCCTCGATACACTCAATTCAATTATGAGAGGACAGAACACATTAATAAGATCCAAGGATCGTTGAGGAAGAGGGTGAAAAATGGAAAGGCAAATCATGCCATCACATCTGCCAGCTTGAATCTTTCTCTGTGGCCTTCTCACATAGCCTGTTAAATTTTATGGACGTTGTTTCATGGTCGTTGGCCACCCAAAATGACTATATGCTATAACAATGCCAAATAGGCAACGGCTCACATAATTCATTTTAGTTTAATACAGCAACCCGAATCGAGGGCCAAAACACTTACGCGGGCAAAACGTCAACATGCTAATCGTCATAAAACCTGAAGTTGTCTGAAGAGAAGACTTCAAAAGTCCTCAAAGTCTTTGGGGACATTGAACAGCGCGCCTCATTCAGGTATTACGGCCAAGATAGATAAAAAGCTTTTGAGGATTAGGTGGTCTAATTTGGTATTGTCCTTGTAGTTAGTCCAAAAGCCAATAATATGTCAGCACTCCGGTGTGAGCTGGAAGTCTAATGGGAAGGAGGACGAAGCGCTTTTCAGTTTTCTCAGCCAGCGTACAGACATATGTGGGACATGGCAAACATCACACTGTGACACAGGACAGTCATCCCTGTCCTAGGGACAAACACAGCTTCATTTATCATCCGCACCCAGCATAGTGGCAGACGGCCCTTAAGGAACTCAAAAAAATGAAATACTGGTGATCCACGTTGCATGCATGTGTGTGTGTGTGTTTTAGGAGCGGGAACAAGGGAGCTGGGAGATTTTCTACAACCTTGACATCCTCAAGATCAGATTTTTATTTTTTAAGACATGAGAGGGAGAAACAACAACTAAAATAAGCATGAAAAATTAATCTGCTGAGAACTTGAACAACTTATTTGGTGGCCCCAATGGCGAGAACACTGCCAAACTAAAGGTGTTCTTCCTTACACCGTTTCAAACCCGTTCCTTGTTTTCTGTCGTGTTGCATAGACTGTAAACTGCAAGATCATCTTTTCCCCCAACTGTTACGATCCTGAAGATCCCGAGAGCCCTGAAACGTTAACAAACAATATGGAGGAAGGGCCTGTGGTCAGACAAAAGGTGAAAAACATACAGAAGATACGACCCACTGTTCTGACGCTGTTGAATAAGAACTGAACTGAGCTGGACAATGACAGATTTTTGAAAAACCGCTTTATCAATTTAATTAACCAAAAATATTGATGGTTTAACTTAAAAAAAAAAAAAAAAAGTAACCTGGTTGCCTTAAAATTTTAAGTTCATTGCAGTGGAAAAAGTGAGTTAATACAATGAAGGAGATTAATTTAACCATCAGAAATTCAAAATTATATGTTATCTGAACTAAATAAATTATTTAAGTTGTTTTGACAAAAGAAAAAAAATTGTGATTACTACACTGTAAAAAAAAATATTGTTGGTTTAACTTAAAAATGTAAGTAACCAGGGTTGCCTTAAAATTTAAAAGTTGATTAAACTGGAAAAAGTGAGTTAATACAATGAAGTAGATTAATTTAACCATCAGAAACTCAAAATAATAAGTTATCTCAACTAAATAAATTATTATAAAGTTGATTTGACAAAAGAAAATATGTTGCGATAACAAATCTTGAAAATATTTTACAGTGAATATAATAATTGATATAGATAATTAATATGAGATGAGAGTTAGTTGACATATTGCATATAGATGTTCAAAAGGGACCATCAAAATAAAGTGTTACCGTATAAAGTGCTATTTAAATATCAAAAAGGTTACTTGACTTGCCGTATAAAGACAGTCAATTTTGTGTTCCTGGATGTTTCAGTGTTTTTGAGCAAATCGGTTGGCTAAATGATTCAATCACAATGAATACTCATGTATTGGTGTAAGAAAGAATCACTAAAAACATGTCTAATGTCATAATATTAAGGATCTTAAAACGTAACAGTCATAATAAGTATATTAGCATCAAACACATCATTTCTTCAAGTACACACATGGTTGAATGACAATAACATTTCTTAAGCCTTCTACATGCCAGGGGTTGGAATGCAACTTATTTTCAATAATGAATCACCTGGTTTGTGGCTGTAATCTGACTTTGACCAAGGACCAGGACAAAGCTCTCAAGGCTCCTTATGGGTCTTGATATATATATATATATATATATATATATATATATATATATATATATATATATATATAATGACACTGCAGTACCATCTATCACAGCCTCATACTAACTAGATCCCTTAAGCAGTGTTTTCTAGAGAGCGCCATGTCATGAAATGAATTACGCCATAACCCATACATGATCTACTAAATCATTCCACTATCCATGACCGGTAAGAAAACCACATTGTGTGAACCATTTCCTGCATCCAGGGCATGCTCAATGGCCGCCCATCCCATAGTCCAATTAGAGCTATGTTCAGCCCACATGGATTACCACTTTTACCCGGGCTTATCCTTGATGTCTTCCCGCTAAAAGACGTGTCAAGTAGAACATAAAGGAGACGTGATTTGGTATGTGGCCATTGACACAAGGTTCCATCCCATAATTCACCAGCAGATTGATGCATGCACGATTGCATGTGTGACCCAGGCCCATTGTGCGTTTAGGGACGCGGGGACAGAACATGGCAGTCTTCATTCATCAGGACATCCCTGCAGATTAACAGCAAAAGGCATCCATCTTCTTAACCTCTTAAAGCAATATTGCAAAAGCTCCGGGATTACAAAACCGTATGCGTGTAATTATTGTTCTGAGATAAACGGAGCTGTGCCTTCAAAAGCCCCCCAATTAGAGCAGATATACTGCCTGTCAGACATCCGTTTATGTTTATCATAGTCATTATGTGGGATTGTGAGGTGAAAGGAATTCCAGAAAAAAAAAATCAAGTTAAAAGGAGGATTATTTGAATGAATTAGGCTGTAAATTAATGACGCTTCAAATCATTTGTTCAAGGTAATCACAATGAAGGTCTTTGATGCTTTTTCATTAATTGCAAACCTCAGTTTAATTCGACATGCAATTTAAATGCTTCATAAATGTTTGTTTTAATCTTAAAATGCTCATTGCTGAAACAAAATAAGTTCATTGAAAACATTTAATGAGGTGACACAAATGCTAAGAATAGCTATAAATATCACACTTTTTGGGGTTGTGTATTGATGGTGGTCTGAAAATGTATGGGGTATGTGGCAATAGTCCAACAGATTCTGATTCTAAGGCAGTTTTCAAAGTTTGATTCTAAAACATTAAAAATGTGTTCAGCACTAAAAGCACAACATTCTTTGGAACATAATTTGCATATTGGGCCACTAATGATGATCACAGTCCAAATATCACTTTGCAAACATGAATTCTCAAATTCCCTTTCCACACAGACTTTTAACATATCTTCTTAAAAGCCCAATTACAATCTTTAAGATGAAATATGTTTGTTAAGATTGGAATAAAAACATTTTATGAAACATAAACTGCCAATAGTGAGATTTCAGTCATTGTTTACTCACTTACACTGATGCAATTCAAAATCTGTATGGTCACTTGACCTGTCCTTCAATGTAAAATGATGGATTTTTAATGGATTCTTTTTTTCTCTTTGTGTTCTGTGAAAAAAAGAAAAAAAATATACTCGTTACGAGTGACAGCGGGGTGAATAAATAATGACAATGAAATTAATTTTGGGTGAATCATTCCAGTAAAAGCATTCATAAGAATTATGACAGCGGCAATGCCCTTCTTTGCTGCATATTTGATTCACATTCATGTTTGAAGAAAATGGCTTATCTTGGCGGGGCGTGAGTTGGGAAAGAGAGAGAAAAAAGGCTAAACTCAATAGTTTATTTTGAGAATTAAATCAACACACTGTGCCAGTGCTCACTAGTCCGACAAGACGTGGATGTGTGGGATCTCAGCAAGTGATTCCTACTTATGTCAGAAAAACAACAAGCAAATAAATACATCATTAAAAAAATCCATCATTCACTCCCCCACAGAGCAGATCCAGAAGGATAGCCTTCTTTTCATTATAATATAATCTGCAAACAAACTTTAAATCATAAAGTCCAACCAAACTGTACAAGAGGTGTATGATTAAAGATGGGTCAGTTTGACATTTTAGGTTAGAGGTCTGAAAAAGAAAACAATGGAATTCATGCGGATATTTCCATCGCATTCTCTTCCCATGGCATCATATACGACAATTTTGCAAAAGCGCAAACATGGCACATGGTATTCGGTTATGGTCTGGGGTATGGTTAGGGTTAGACCACTAGGAGGTGCCTTCTGTCCCATATATATATATATATATATATATATATATATATATATATATATACTTGTATATATATATATATATATGCATCTCATTTGATGCTAAAGGGTGCCATGTGCATTGGATGTCTACGCTTTGGCAAAAGCATCGTATATGACGCCTTGGGATGAGAACGGGCTAATATGTCATAATCAAAAACTGGAGCTCTAGAGAGAGAGTCGTGAAGGAAATGTGTATCCCCAAACACCAAAATTTCAGAGTTTTTTTTTTTTTTTAACAGTGCCTTTGTCATTATTTTTTAATCTGTAGCTTGGACATAGAGGGGAAAAAGATAAAAAAAAAAAAAAAAAGATATTCCCTCAAGTTTTGAACAACATGCAGTGGTGGAATGTAACGAAGTACAAATACTTCGTTACTTTACTTAAGTACATTTTTCACGTATCTTTACTTTACTTAAGTAGAATAAATAGTGCATACTTTTTACTTTTACTTCGTTACATTTTGCAGCAATTATTATACTTTCTACTCCACTACATTTCTACAACTTCTGTTACATTTTCGTTACATTTTCTGATCAGTTTTTCCCCTGCTAAAACGTAATCTGGCCGTCCGTTCGTTGCACGTTTGTCTCGTCAGTGACGTTTGGTTGCCATAGATACAGTATATCAACCCGTTACACTAAATGCGTCTCGCACGCAGTGTGTTTATCGTACAACTAATACGCAAAAATTTGTTTTTACGTGCATAGGAAACGCACCGTGTGTAATATATGTTTGGTTAGGATTATGGCAAGCCAAGAGGTTCAGAATTACACCATAAATTAATCGAGTTTACTGCCACACAGAGTTATTAACATATAGTAAGAATAAGCATGATGTGTATATTGCCTAATTGCAAGCTTGTTTCAGAAATGGTGGCAACATTTTTTTTCCATGATTATTGAACATCATTATAGGAGTATTAAGTTGAATGAGTTAGAATTAAATGTTTTATTAATCATTAGAAAATAGTCATTAAGAGAATAAATTGTTATGCAAGTACTTTTACTTTTAATACTTAAAGTACATTTAAAATAAGGTACTTTTTACTTAAGTATGGTTGTCATTGTGTTACTTCTACTTTTACTAAAGTAAATATTTATCTGGTTATTTGTACTTTCACTTAAGTACTGAGATTCAGTACTTCCTCCACCACTGACAACATGCAATGATGACATCATTTGTTTATTAACACTAAAAGCTTAGACTTGGATAAAGAGCTGAATATAGCACAAAAGTTGGTGCTACACAATAAAATATGCTTGACTTACTGAGTGTGTTGCTAAATGTCGAACATGGACCAAGTATTGGCTGACTGCAAAGTTCACGGCCTTCCTTTGCGTGTGACTTGTGTTCTCTAAAGCCACCACTGTAGAAATGCAAAGCATATGCATATGCATGTAATTAAATCAAAAACATAGCTCTCTAAGGAATGTACCTCTATAGAGCTTTTCACTCTGGAAATAGTTAACCCTGGGTCATTCTAAACTGTGGGTTATCTTGCTTCACATTTCACATTGCATATAATGGCACCGCAAAAGCATCGTGCAGTGCTAAACCCCCATATAAATTACAAGTGTAAAACATTCCTTTATCCATGAGTTTAGAATGAGGTTATTGCTGTCGGTTAAGCACAGTGCCCTTCTGAGGTTTGACTTGTTCATTTATATTTTCATCTGAGGTACTGGTTCATATCTGTGTGAATCTTACAATATAATATGGTAAACCAAGTTAGTCAGAGGGAGTTCACCTACTGTGTCTTGCAGTATGTCTGACAGATGGTCCACAGGATCTCCTCATTTACATATCACACATAATATTTAGAAAACTGAGCCAAAAAGATGAAATCTGGGTGTAATTAACTTCATTTGATTCGTTGATGTTGACTAACATCACAACATGCTCAAATCAACCACAAATCATTCTGAAAAAGCAGGATTCGTTTTCCTCCTTGAGGTTTAGTGTTTTTACGTATTACACAATTGCTTATGTTTTCCCTAGTCTCGTTCTGACTCATCCAAAAGACAGATTGTAAAAGCCCAGAATTTGCTTGTTTTGCACAGTCATGCCTGTAAGCATTTGCATTCCATTAACCTTATTACCCAAAAATCCCTCTGCGCATGACATTTCATTTCAGCTGACTGAAATTGCATTCTAAATGATGCCTGGCACTAAAGTTTTCACCCGTTTCTTGTTGACAGGTTTCCAGGGCATTCTCTATCAATGACATGTGTTCTATCCTCCCTGCTTTTGCATTTGACACCTACATTTATTCAAGACCAATTAGTTGTGTGTGTTTACTTGTTGAGTGCAGTGAAAGATAATATGCTCCATGCCTTGAACGTAATTAAATGGCTCAACCAATTCAGCAGAATAAATTGCATTTAACAGCACAAGGTGTTTACAGAAACAGTCTCTTCATAAATTCCCCATTTGTTTTCAACCTCACCAGAAAATGTATTATTACAGTGCCCCATAAAGACGGTGATAATGGCCGACTATGAAGGTTCGATTTCATGCTAACTATAATGAAGAGGTGAATTGACAATTGGATGGGAGTATAGCAGATTTAATGCCTGTGGGTAATCATAGCCCGACACAATAAAACAATTTGAGGACAAATAGACAATAATTTAGAAATGAAAGCACTCAGTTTATGACCGCAATCCATGATGACCGTAGCAATGCATTAAAAAAAGCTTTTACATATGGTTTGGCACGTTTAACTACAGACCAACACTGAAACAAATATCCTAATACACCTTAATGTAAGTTATTGAGTTTGACTTTTATTTTGTTTTATTCGTCTTAACAGTACATGACAACAAATCTAAATGCCTCAAGGTTAAAATATCCTTCTGATTTTTTAACACCAACATTCAATCAATCAATCAATCAATCAATCAATCAAACAACCAATCAATTTTCTTAAAAAAACAAATAAAACCATGAAGTCGTCACATGCAAAGACAAATGGTTGATTTTGAGAGACCCCAACCTTTTGCATGGCTATACAACAATAAACTACACTGATACATAGTTTATTATATTCTATTTTGTGAGTAAAAAAAAAAGAATGCAGAATAATACAAGAAACATGAAATATGACCAGAGTAGAAAAATATGTTGCTTAATTGTACAGCTTATTGTCCTTATACAAAAATATTTGGCACAATTAACCAAAATCAAGTATCTCAGAGAGTCTAATGAGCTTTGAGGACCAAATTCTTAATGTTTCAATAACCATCAAATAAGGGAAAAGACACATTTTGGGTAAAGCCCCCTTTGATGTTGGGACTAAAGGCCCTTGTTGAGAATGTGGCATTCAAACAAAAAAAAAAAAAACAAAAAAAAAAAAACAAAAAAAACACACAAAAAAAAAACCTAATTGTTTTCCATGACAAACACTGTAGCTCTAAGTAAAGTCTAACAAGAGTTCATATTATATAGCCTGTTCAAGAGGTTCTGAAATGCCTCAAGTGATTAAACAAATGGCTAACTGGCTCAACATTTTCTAAAATGATCGTTTTGAATAAGTGTGTACTTATCTTGCTATATCAGAAATATTTGCATATGGTGATAAATTGTGTCACTACTGCTCCTATGACTTTTTAAATATTTGAAGAGTTTGGTTCCAAAACGCTATAAATCCATTTTGATGAATTTGAGTAAAACTGTGTTTTCTTTAGCAAGAAAATGGGAAGATGAAAACCACTATTTTCGGTTTCAAATTTTCACATAGCATTTGTAGGTTATAATAACAATAAAAAATGAAATCCAGGTTTTGATTTCCAAAGATTTATTATAAAAACAGATCGTTTTTTCCCCCAAAATGCAATAAATCCAATAATTTATTTTTTTTCAAAATGCAATTAATCAAAATAAAATTGTATACACATTGAATTTGTGCATTCTATAAATCCATTGCTTTAATATAACAATATTCGGTAACACTTTAAGGGTTCATGTCATGAATTATCATGAATTCATGGATAAATGAATTATGCATTAATTCATATTAATATCATCAGGAACTAACAACGTTTTTTTTAACAGTTCAACGTTTTTCATTCATGAATTCATGGATGAACAAAACCTTAATTAAAACATTAACTAACACGAGCACATCATCATGAATTATGATTTATTAAGCATGATCTAACGTTATGCATATCGCTGTTGTCAACCTTGGGACGTCGCCGCTGAACTTTTTTGACGGCGATCAGCTGTAAACTGGCTTGGTCCTGCTCGGTTTTCGTTGACTTTGAATAAAACAACTGAAAGTTTTCCAAAAGATCCTCTGGGGTCAGTGTGTCAGCGTGACAGAAGTTTGATGCTGTCGTGTGAGAACAAGCAACAGCCGGCATTTCCTTCTCCCGAGTCCATCTTCTTCCTCACGTAAATGATTCGATTTCGATGT
Organism: Pimephales promelas; assembly: GCF_016745375.1. The sequence continues at coordinate 18,337,492 of NW_024121122.1, forward strand.
CACGTTTACCCATGCAGGATGCCTTACCCTCCGCAGGTTCACCAATGCTGTCAAAATTAATATTTTTTTTTGTTTGTTTGTTGATCGAAAGGACAAAATAGAGAAAAAGGAAGCCGGGTTAGTTAAAGCGCTGCCGTTACTGTTTACATTGCGTGGAATGGTGCGTTGTGATTGGTTTAGCGGATATGTGGCATTTTGCAGAAAAGGGAGACTGGCGTTTGTCGCGGTTTGGAAAGAAAGGGAGAAAACATTACATAATAACACGGCGGATATCCCATTTTACGTAAAATTAAACATTGTTTTGTATCTGGTCGGTATTGAAAAGTCAGATTTTTGCAGTAACTCATTTTTTTTTTAAATGGCGTTTATCGCGTTTTGGAACCAAACTCTTCATTTGCATGACCAAAAACAGACATTTTACATTTCACAAATTTCTCCTACAATAAATTGCAATTGCTTTTTCTTTTTTATTGCAATTTCAGACCAGAAAAAAAAAAAAAAAAAATATATATATATATATATATATATATATATATATTCTAAAGGCGATCTTTAGCCTTGTTGTATCCAACACATTTTAGAGATTATTTTACTACCGCTGTTGTTATCAATGGAAAACGTCTACCATCAGTAAATGATCTATCACCCTGTTCAAAGATAAAAGAACAAAAATAAACAGAAAAAAAAAAAAAACACTGACCACCAAAAATAAAAAAACGTGAGGGGAGTGAGAGTCAGCCAGGGTTGATGAATTCCTGCTCTCTGTTGACATTGTGTTAGAGAGACGTCTTCCAATCTGCAACATAGTTTATGGACATAATGGTATTTCTTAGCCTTCGCCCTCTGGTCAGTGAACAAAGTTTTCAGTCTCAACCTCCTTTTTCTTAGCTTAGTTACACACAGTCATCTGCAGAGGCTGATATTTGTCTTCCTCTAATCTTGTTCCAGACCAGCATACTGAATCATAGCTGATGCAATGTCCCTTCTTATAATAGTGAACAATTTTCTCCAGGTGTGAAAATGTAAGAAGAATTCAGATGTGATTTGTATTTTTTACAGTATAGAGCAATACATATCCTATTTAGGTAACACTTTACTTGAAGACTGATGTGACACGTTCATAATCATGACATGACACATGAATATGCATGTTTATGTGTCAATCGCTCAATTATGACATTTTTTATGAAAATATGACATTGTTTGAGATGTCTTTGTTATGGCAACTTTAGATAAACCAATACATCATAACCTGTCAGTGTCTTGGTAATGACAACTTGGCATTACTAAGACCACACAACCTGTCATAACCATGACATATAGCAGATTAATTATCAAACTTAAGAAAACACTTAGCTTTTTGGGTTAACATTACTTAAACTGTCATATGGTCGGTTTTGACATTGGCTGTCATGAGCAATGTTACACATGTGTGTAGGCTACATTGAAGATTTTGCATTCAGCATTCGTCTGGCGGCCCTATCAGCCCATCTTTGTGTTAGTTGTTGACATTTCATTTTGTCAAACTGTTTCATCAGAATTTTACATTTTTATTTTATTTGATTAACTACAAGGATTGGACACATTTTTCACTGAGCTGACAGAATGACAGCTGATGCTGGATACCCGAGAAAGTGAAAAAGAAAGACAAATTTTGAGAGGATATGAGAGCTGACAGTAGATATGCAGTTTTCTCCCCAACTCAAGCCTGAGGGAAGGTGGTCAAACTATAGGCAAGGCACATCTTATTCTTAAATATGATGTGATTTTTTTAAAGTGTCATAATTTGCATCATATATTGGTGAAGCATCAGTTTAGCCAGGCTTTGCTCTATTTACTCACAACTCAGTGAGAATACAACAGTGTCCACAAAAGCTTTCAAACTGAGTTCAAACTGAGTGTGTTCAAAGACTTTCAAAAAAAAATATATATATATATATTTATTGGACTCATATACGGTCAATACAATGCATTGGTTTAGCACGATTAGAGGAACAATATGAATAATTACAGAAAATTAAGCTTTTTAACGGATAATGATTTTAAACATGGCTATACTAAAATAACATTTCTGTAATAATTTAACTGATCACAAAATTAAATAAAATTTTCATCCTTATGATCGCGTTGAGGAACTATTTTTCAAATTTGTATTCAGCGATATTGATATGGCCAATTAATTATTTTCAATATATATATATATATATATATATATATATATATATATACAGTAATTGTATATCATTGAAAATAAGTAGGAATACATACACCAGCACGAGCAAACTTCTCTGGAAAGATGGTTTGTCAAACTTTTCCGAAACAAACTCCAAACAAACTTAGTTTTGGCCTAATTTCACATCAGTTACATTTTTGCTTGTAGTATGTCGTCACTGTTTATTGCCAAAATTTTGACCATGCTTCAATATCTGATGATTTAGGCGCCCTTTAGCGTCAGTTAGATGACGCCCTAGGATCGTGTGTAACCCTACCCCAGACCTAAACCTAACCGCGTCATCTAACTGACGCTTTCCTTTAGCGTCAGTTAGATGACGCCGTAGGATCGCGTCATGTAAGTGATGCTAAAGGGCGCCTAAAACGTCAAATATTGAAGCATGGTCAAAGGTGACGCCTTGGGGTGAGAATGCGTTGCATTGAACTGAAGTGGAACTCAGGTCTATATCAGCCTTGACAAAAAGAGAAAAGCTGAAATGATAAAGTCATTCATTTTTAATGGCATACTAACTTAATGGACAATCCACAGGCCAAATGGGCACTGTCTGCCTTGAATGGAGACACATCTTAAATAGTGCTTTACTGATATAAGAACACATCAGAAATTGATGCATTCATTTTTAATGGGCTACTCTGTCTCTCTCCCTCATTTTCTCTTGATCTCCCTCACTTTTACACCATCTTTGAATATGTAAGCATCTTTCATCGTCATTATGCTCCTGCTCTACTGTTGGTCGGTCAGACAGGGCCGGAGGGGTCATGGGCAGAAGCAGCGAGGGGTCTGTAGGGTGAACCAGCTGCCTGTATGCCACCTCTGCTCCCAGAAGAAATGCCGTCCCCAACACAAACCCGGTCCCCGTCCTCGGGTTTCTCCACAGCAGGTGCCCAGAGTGTTGCAAGATAATTGAGGTAACCCTGCAAGGCTAATGGAAGCAAACTAATGTTCTCCCTGTAAGCTTACATTAACATCATCATCATCATCATCATCATCATCATCATCGGGATAAAGCATGTTGGTGCTCTGTTTGTTGTCAAGAGTAAAATCTTGTGGATTTGACAAATATTAAATTTGAGATGCCGTGAATCCAGTGTTGTTTTAGTAACATTGGGATGATATTATAGATTTGATTAATATTTTGAATCAGTTACTTTCATATTTTCTGTTTTCACTTTAGTTTTAGATAACATTTTTGTATCTTTAGTCATTTAGTTGTCTTTGTCATTTTTAATGTATATATGAAGAGTTCAGATGCAAAAGCCTCTAAGTGCCATTTGAAATTTTCTTCTAAAATGATCATTTTTATCAAGCTTGTATATTTAAGTTCAGTAATTTCACTTAAATGGCAATGAAGATTACATATTAATTGCCATTTAAGTGAAATTACTGAACTTAAATATACAAGCTTGATAAAAATGACCATTCTAGAAGAAAATTTCAAATGGCATTTAGAGGCTTTTGCATCTGAACTCTTCATATATATATATATATATATATATATATATATATTAAACAAATGTCTGTATGGTTTTTATACATTTTTTTATTTTATTTTTAGTTATTTTAGATTAAAATTCTCAGAAATTAATATTTTATTATTAAACTTAATGAAAATGAGAAATGTTTGTAACTGCTGAAATAAAATTTAAAATCTTGTTTAGGTGAAAAAAAAAGTTTTATTAGGGTTTTTAAAGTTTTAAAAGTTTAAAAAAAATTATTATTAGGAACACCTGTTCTATTTCTCATTAATATATTTATCTAATCAACCAATCACATGGCAGTTGAATCAATGCATTTAGGGGTGTGGTCCTGGTCAAGACAATCTCCTGAACTCCAAACTGAATGTCAGAATGGGAAAGAAAGGTGATTTAAGCAGTTTTGAGAGTGGCATTGTTGGTGCACAGACGGGCCGGTCTGAGTATTTCACAATCTGCTCAGTTACTGGGATTTTCACACACAACCATTTCTAGGGTTTACAAAGAATGGTGTGAAAAGGGAAAAACATCTAGTATGCGGCAGTCCTGTGGGCTGGCAAAAATGCCAAAAATGCCTTGTTGATGCTAGAGGTCAGAGGAGAATGGGCCGACTGATTCAAGCTGATAGAAGAGCAACTTTGACTGCAATAACCACTCGTTACAACCGAGGTATGTACATAAATCAATCCAACATAAATCCTGTTATGGTTTACTTTATGTTGTCATTGTGTTACACACAAAATTAAGATATATTTGCAGTAATAAACTCTTGGGGCAAATTAATTTACTGAGAACAACCACTGTATCATAACAGCCCGTTGAATCAAAAAATAAAACCTTTTAAAACATCTTTTATTTATATCTGCAATATCTAAATGGATCATCTATGACTCTGGACCCCAACCAGAACCAACCCAATATGTCCTGGATTTATGGGACTGTATCTATGCATGTGTGTTTGAGAGAGTTTATGTGTGTTTCTTGAGGGTCTGGGGTACGACCAGACTCTCAGAGGAGCCATTTAGATATTGTAGATATAAATAAAATATGTTTTAAAAGGGGCAGATGTCTAAATAACCTTATAAAGGGTGATGGAAATTAAATGCACACATCTAATACACTTAGCAAATTGCATTATATTGACTGTCAGGGCAGTAAAATCCCAAGAGACACAGAAAAGGCGGAATGGTACCCTTTTACTCCGGAGAAAGGAAACCATCTCATTAGACAATCATTGAATCGAAAGAAGCCCCCCAGACAACAGAGTGCTCTAACACAACACCCGAACACACTCGCCTATACATGAGCACATCAAACACACACACACACACACACACAAGTTAGTCCAAAAACTGTTCTAGTAATGTTTCCTCACCAGCATCCTTAAAGCCATTAACCGCTTATTTCCATACGTCTCGTCTCTCTCCCCAGACGCACGCCCACAACCCAGAGTAAATGCAGTCGCTTTCTCTAAAAGCCCACGTGTCCTTGATGGAAATCAAATCAACAGAGTGTGTCAGCCTATGTGTTATGGCTCTTGTCGGTATACTAATGAGTGGCCTGGGACTTTTCCATACACGTATGGCGAAGCTTATTAAAAGGAGAGCCTATATGCATTCTGCATGTATATTTGACTTTGATCTGACAGGATAACATACGGTAGTACGGTCGAAATGTAATGATGCCAACCTTCAATTCATTTTAGAAACACTTTCTCTTTCTGTGACATCGTGGATGAAACAACAACACAAAGCATGACACTGATTATCTTAAGTAATGATTTAAAATGATTTAAAGGAGATTTTGAAAATGATTTTGCATAGCCATAATGAAAGCGACAATGGATAATTCAACTCGTCTCTTGAAAATACATTTAAGAAGTTATACTGTGAACTCAAGCAAGTGCATTCTAACAAAGATTGTTTCAATCACTAAGAATGATCAAATTGTGTAAAATGTATGAGTTTCATCCTGTACTTATTAGTTCATACTTATCTATGTTTGTTTTAATTATTATCAATGTTGAAAACATTGCTCCTAATTTTGGTGGAAACCCTGATATGTATATTTCTAACACAGTCTCATCCCAAAAAGTCATATAACTGACGTCTTGGGACGTTTTTCGACCGTACGTTAATATCCGCCTTTTTAGGGCCCCCTTAAACGTCGGTAGATGGCGATCCCGGGCCGTCATACAACTGACGTCAGTTAGGTGACGGGTTAGGTTTAGGGTTAGGTTTAGTTATGGGGTAGAGTTAGGATCCCATAACCTCATCTACCGACGTTTAAGGGGGCCCTAAAAAGGCGAATATTGACGTATGGTCAAAAGACGTCCCAAAACGTCAGTTATATGACGTCTTGGGATGAGACCGGGTTGATATTTCTAATAATATAATAATTAAATAATTTCTAACAATACTTGTAATTTACCAATTACCTAAGTTTAACATATTCTTGCTGATTAAAAAATAAATAAATAAAAAATCCCCAAACTTTGAAACAGTACTGTATATTTTATCATTTATATACTGTGTGGTCCAGATAGGCAGAGTTTTTTGTGCTCTTGAAAAAGTTAAAGACATTTCAGTATCTTTGCAACTAAAATCTTGTAATGGTGAACTTAAGTTCTACTTAATAATAAGTAGTCTACATGCTGGTTTGGGAAAAGATGTTACTCTATCATAAAATACTTCATGCTGTTTTTTTTTAAGATGATCTTAATAGCGTGATTTGCACCATTACTAGGAAACCCAGACCTCGTTACTCTCTTTTCCAAAACCTCTCTCTCTCGCTCTCTCTCTCTCTGTAATTTCTACACTTTCTGCAAACCTTCACAACTTCTTCTCTCCATAACAAGGTCATTTGGGAGACAATTTTGCAACTTCCTCTTCAAACAGCATGTGAGGAGCAGAAAATTTGGGATTCATGTAAATGAACGGTATAGGAAAACTCTCAAGAGCACCCGTTATCTCCCGCACTGAGAAACAAAGATACGTCATTTCTCTGCACACAATCCAGAGACCAATAACAGAGAAAGCGAACGGCACAAACAGATTTTCAAGAGCAAAAGACGTTTTTTGTTTTTTTTTTTACATAAAAATATAAAATATATATAAAATATATCGATATATAAAATATCCACTGGCCCAGTGATGTGGATTCTTTAGCTTTGGGGGTTTAATTAGGAGCTCTGAATCTTTTTGATTAAATAACTAAAAGTTATAATCTTCACAAAACCTTAAGATAGAGAGAAAAATGTAAAATATGATCAATTTCATCACTTCTTTCCCCCCACTGCATCAATCAGTCATTTTTCTTCCAATGGAGCTGCATTATTCATTTATAAGTCACATGAATAATTAATGGCATTCTTGTATTGTGTTTCCAGTGCTGTTTAAGGTTAAAAATAAAAGTGTGCAGACTGCATATTTACAGGTGTACGAGGCATTGGCCACATACAGCGGAACATCCATAATGGTATAGAAGTGTTAACCTTGGCTTCACACTACAAGGAGAGAGTTTTGTGATAGGAATACCAAACAAGCAAGACAACTTCAACACAGCGGGACAGCAACACACCCCATAGCCTCCCACTAGTCACTGTTTTTCTTTAAAAAAAATGAAAAGAGAAAAGAAAGAATAAATAAAGAAGGGAAAAAATCGTTAGAGCAAAGAAGTGTGCATTTTTCTTCATTGATGTTATCTTACTGGCCCATTCTTAAACAATCTGGTCCAATCTCTTACAGTAAATTATTGATGTAACTGTGGCCAAAAGCTATGACCAAGTTAGGTTTCACATCATGTTGCAGAGAACTGGGGTCCAATCTTACACCGGCACAATGCAGTGTTTTTTACTAGTTTCAGCCCGACTCAGTCATAATTTTCAAGTCCTGCGCCACATTGTTTAAATAGCAAATGCATTTGCGCCCATTTGTTCGCCCATTGGTGTGCTGGTCTGAAAACAAGGTGTGTTCAGGTGCATTGTTGGCGTGTTGCTATTTTGAGGCAAATTACTGTAAATAACATGCTCTTTAAATAACAATAAAATATTATTATGTCAAATATAGTGTCAGTTGATTTTATTATGTTTTATTATTAATGTGTTTATTATTATTATTTTTATTTATTTTTTTTATTATTGTTGCAGGATTTTAAATTTACAGCTTTTGGGAAATATATTTTGAATGCTTTTAGTTTCATTTTTGTTAAATTACATGGCATTACATGAACAATTCAAAACAATGAATAAAATGAAAATAATAATCTTAATTTGTGAGGATTATGCTAAATAATAATAATAATAGTGCATGGTATAGATAGATAGATAGATAGAGAGATAGATAGATAGATAGATAGATAGATAGATAGATAGATAGATAGATAGATAGATAGATAGATAGATAGATAGATAGATAGATAGATAGATAGATAGATAGATAGATAGATAGATAGATAGATAGATAGATAGATAGATAGATAGATATACGGACAGAGACAGACAGACAGACCGACAGAATGACTGATAGAGCAAACGATAGAATGGAAAAAAATGAACAATAGAATGCTAGATAAACAATAAAACAATTGATAGAAGGAATGATAGAATGATAGATAGAATGAATGACTCTGGACATGATTTAAATGTATGTTCTACTGTGCCATTCCATAAGCTTTACATTTTAAAACAGAATCTCCTTGTATGTGGCACATTTAGAGCCTCAAAGAAAAGGCGCCCCTCAAATATAATGATTTAAAAAGGCATAATATCCTTTTGACAATATGTGATTGCACTGTTTTTGATTAACTAGAAGCGTCTGGCTCAAATAAAAAAAAAAAAACAAACACTCTTAATTAGAAATTTAAATTAAATTAAATTAAACTAAAACTGAAGAGACAGCAGTGATTCATTATTTTGCTCTGAATACATTTCTAATCCCAGGGAGGAGTTGGAAAAAGGCGTGTTTTTATTTTTTTATACCAAGAAAGTGAATCATTGTGATTTGTTTGATTGTGAAGTTGTTTTTATCATTAAATGCACCAAATAAATGGAGGAAACCAATGGCCGTCTTTGTTTGTAAAACAAATTATCATGCAGTGAATGGCATCTGCTGTTCAAAATAGGGTCTTTGCCTCTATCTAGTCAACCGTGGCGTCTTTTGGAACCCAAATGGCCACCAAGCTGTCTGTCAGTAGCAGGTCCCTAAAGTAACGTGCTGAAGTACTTAACCTCTCTGTGGGGGGGTGGGGCACTGGGCTGCACCTGAACACCAAATCTGTCACGCACATGGGCCCCCATCAGGGACCGAACACAAAGGGCACACGGCACGCAAGGGTGAACGCAATCAGAGCAGCACAGCATTTCCTCAGACGTGTTAGACACACATAGATGGATTCACAGGCTGACACATGCATCGTGTTGGTTTGCTAAGACAGACATGCATAGGATCCTATGATTTCAATGATAAGGGAAAATGCAAATATCATGGAATCTAGTCATAAAAAATGGAATTTATAGTATAAAACAGAATGTCATGGAATTTGGCAAATTTTAGATGAATAAATTAACATGTGATTTCAATAATCTCAATTTTTAACCCGCTTTGTATTGTTACAGTGTTAGTACAGTATGTGTAAGTGAACAATGTTTACTCATTCTCCATGTCACTTAGTCCAAGGGATTCACTTTTATTTGTCAGCGAAAGTCTTTCAGGCCTTACGTGAAAACTACAAATTCTACTTCCGTATTTTTGCGTCCCCGTCCACAGACAGACGGATCAACCAATGCTATTTCACGACCAATTCGTACGAGTGAGTAAAAGGTGGCTAATACGATTTGTCTAAACCCCAGTGATGGGTAGGTTTAGGGGTCGGGTCAGGGGTGGGTCATTCGTATGAAATCAAATGAATTGGGCAACTCATAAAACATGATTCGTAGGATTGAGGTCATATGAATTTGTACGAATTAGCCACATCGTAAAATTCGTACGAATTGCCACGATATCGGATTGGTCCAACATAAGGAAAAAATAGCATAAAACAGAGTTTTGGTAACAAATAAAACCGATTTCATAGGGCCCTACATGCACACAGCAACATCTCCACGACATTCTTTTGCTGACATGGTGAACTCTCTTTTGCACACACACTAGGCCTGTCAAGTCCATATCCAGGCTGAGTGACAAGCCTGGCTGCTTGACTCATACACACCAACCAACCCACATAAACATGTCAACAGCCATTCAAAATGAGCCAAAGCGTAAAACACACACATTTCTCACCCAAGACGCACAAACATAACGTGCACACCAAGTTGAGAGAACTAAGTCAACATCACCTCAAGTTAGGCAGACACACATGGACACAAGTTTCGGGACACACGCCCAAAATCATGTTCGAGTTCACTCAAGCAAACCATCTGAGAGAGCAACACCACATGGTGCCCACAACACAGCACTTAACAGGCTCTCACTCCTTTCATCACATTTACCAATCTTCTTACATTCAACCACACTTTGAGCGATAGGCGATGTTACACAAGGACTCACCACTGTCTTTCTTCAATTGTGGGCTTCTGTAGATCTATAGTTCTGTCATTGAAACTGAAACTCTATAGAATAGATGATATGCTAACACAGACTCAAACGAAAAAGAATAGAGAGAAAATGTGATTGAGGGATAAATCTCTGGGTGTGAAGAATTACATTATTTATCCTTATATTGACCAAAGAAAGGAATGATGAGCAAGAAACTGGACATGTTTTATTGCTAATACAGTATATTGCCTGTTTCAATAGCATTCATATTGTTTAATGGCCTGTAAATACACTACCTGTTTGTCTACATTTATTGTTTTATAGTCAAATTTGTAATATAGGTTTTTAAAGAATATGCAGTAGGCCTACCAGTCAACAATTTGAATATACCTCATCTAATTATTTTGTGATGGACATTATAACACAGAATAATATATTTCATGAATGTGTGTGTGTGACCATTGATTTCCATTGTTTGGAAAAAAAAAAAATACTATGGAAGTCAATGGACACTGTTTGGTTACACGCATTCTATTTACAGTCATAAATAGACTGAAAAAAAGAATCCATATGAAAGATAGACTGATTTAATTGAGGCTTTTATTCACATATAAACATTGATCAGAGAAAATAAACAGAGCCTTAACCAAAATCCCTGATGCGTGAGAACAAACCTCTTGCTGAAGATCAAATGTGATGCGTAACACAAAAATAAACCTCATTGGTTCTTGGCGGAAGCTCAGACGTGATGCGTAACATGAGAATATATCTCATTGGTTCTTGCTGAAGATCAAATGTGACGCGTAACACAAGAATGAACCTCATTGGTTCTAGCTGAAGATCAAATGTGCTGCATAACACAAGAATAAATCTCATTGGTTCTTGGTGGAAGCTCAAACGTGATGCTTAACATGAGAATATATCTCTTTGGTTCTTGCAGAAGCTCAAACGTGATGTGTAACATAAGAATAAATCCCATTGGTTCTAGCTGAAGATCAAATGTGCTGCATAACACAAGAATAAATCTCATTGGTTCTTGGTGGAAGCTCAAACGTGATGCGTAACATGAGAATATATCTAATTGGTTCTTGCTGAAGATCAAATGTGACGCGTAACACAAGAATGAACCTCATTGGTTCTTGGCGGAAGCTCAGACGTGATGCGTAACATGAGAATATATCTCTTTGGTTCTTGAAGAAGCTCAAACGTGATGTGTAACATACGAATAAATCTCATTGGTTCTAGCTGAAGATCAAATGTGCTGCATAACACAAGAATAAATCTCATTGGTTCTTGGTGAAAGCTCAAACGTGATGCGTAACATGAGAATATTTCGCATTGGTTCTTGCTGAAGATCAAATGTGATGCGTAACACAAGAATGAACCTCATTGGTTATTGGCGAAAGCTCAAACGTGATGCGTAACATGAGAATAAATCTCATTGGTTCTTGTTGAAGCTCAAATGTGCTGCGTAACACAAGAATGAACCTCATTGGTTCTTAGCGAAAGCTCACACGTGATGCGTAACATGAGAATGAATCTCACTGGTTCTCGTACGTCAATCAAGCATGAGCTTCCTTTACCACAACTGATGTGTGATGAATGTCTCCATATGAATAAAAGCCTAAATTCAGTCTGTTCATCATATAAATTAATAGTGTCTCTTCTAAAAATGTTGGACTAAGTCACTCAATTTATATGGATTCGTTTGACGATCTCTTAATTAACTTTTTGAAGCGTCAAAGGGTAAGTTGCGTTGTAACTGAGGAATAGAAATTCCTCAAAAAAAATGTATGAATGTAAGTCTGAGGGTGAGTAATTAATTACAGAATTTCCATTTTTGGAAAAAAACTATCCCTTTAAGAAGTCAATGTATAAATACATATACAAAAAAAGCTCCTTTATATATACATCTTAAACCAATTGAATTTCTACTCGCCTTAATTGCAGTCCTCCATGTGATAATTACCCAGGAATGAAACAGGACCCAATTCAGACTATCAGAGAACAATCAGGTGGTGCTTGGTTCCACCTACACTGAGTGACCAAACACCCTGATTACAGGTTGTCTGTGCCACCCACCGGTCCATTCAGATGGCCCTTTCAATAAACCACGTCAACCAAAGAGACTTGAAAAGAACAGCAGGCTGCCACAAGCTGTCCAGGCATTCTGTACCCCGGGTTACAATAATAATTGATTCATTTACCTTACCTTTTAGCTCTTTAGTTCAAAATACCAATTTCAAAGATTTTCCCAGAAATCTTGAAATAAATCATTTTTACTCTGCTCTGACATACGGCAGAGTGGTACTTTAGGATATGGCTGTAAAATGTTTGTGTGTTTCCTCCTAAATATATGCATGTATGTAAATGTATGTACAATATGTAAGCATGCGTATATAAATGTCTGTATGCATGATTCAGAAATATTCTTAGCCACTTAAAGAAAACATCACCTCGTGCACAACATCTGTTTGCTCTACGTGCTTGCTTACAAATTACATCAGCAGAGGAAGTGGTGAAAGACTTTAGGGAGAATGTGAAATGTTCAATCTCACAAAGGGAATGATGGTGGTAGTCGTGTCCATAGGAAATAGGATGGTAAGTTATTAACTCGAGCTTCTGCTGGCTTAAACCTGTTCATATGTTTTGATACATGGGGGGATTTACACAGGAGATCTGGAACCTCAAACAAATATTGCTGTACATGATGGTCACATTATTATATCTCTGCTGTCAGGACAGTCTCATAAATGATATATGAGTTGTTTAGTCTACAAAACTCAAAAAATCATTTTGGAGGATTGAATCAATCCTTGGCTTGATATTATTGCACTGCGTTTAAATAATGTAGGGAATATTATTAAGAATGATACACAAAATTGTATTAAAATGAATAATGCATACGTTTTTTTAGGGAAAATTGTCTGGAAGAAAAAACAAAAATACAGAAAGTCGTTCGTCTGCAGCAATCAGATTTCGATATAATTGTTCATAACAATATGTCACATGACACATAAGAGCCAATGAAAAGAAAGCCGTCCACTGCATGGAAAAGAGCAGGGATGCGTTTCCCGAAAGCAACTATGGTTGCAAGTTCAGTCGTTATCAGCATAGTTCAACGAGTCTGTGTTTCCCGAAACAATCATTCCAACGAACATTCGCAAACAGCATCGCAAAGTTGTGTGGTTTTTAACGACAGCTCTCGACCTGTGGTTAGTGGCATAGTTTCTATATCGCATCACATTTGGATGTAATAAATCCTTATCTTGAGCAAAATAAGCAAGCTGACATTCAGTGCAACCGGTGCATTTTATTTAGAATACATACAAATGTAATTTACGTCTTTTAGTTTGTCAAAAGATTAAAAGTAACGATTTTGAAGAGTGCACACGTGCGAACGTGCTCTACTATGTAAGAACGAGTCAAATATTGAGTCTGGTAATAAAGAAAAACAACTGAGAACAATTAGAAATAGGCCTCAGATGACATTCAATTTATATTAAAAAATCTAGCGTTAATTGGATCTTAAACAGTTTCATTAAAAGTAGATATTACTCCACCACGTGCGAAAACAGCGTGGTTGATTGATACTTTGCGATAATGGGTTTCGGGAAACAGTCGTGACTAGATTTCTCCAACGAAGCATCGTACTATGGTAGTGAAGCAGTGAACTACATTGTATGGGAAACGCACCCCAGGTTGGATATATTCTACAAACAAACTTACAAACTGGAAAATTTGTACATTTGTGCACCACACTTGGACCAAACACTGCAAGTTCTGCTTTTTTTCTGCTTTTGATGTATTTGGACCTTTGAAGGTCATCCAGTTTTGTTGAACTAGCTGTTTTCAACCCTCCAAAAGTGCAAAATTTTAAATATCAGGGAGATATTTGATAACCTCTCTCACTGTATGAACCAGTAAGCACTGTTTTCACTACATGCTGTTTAGATTACATAAAGGGCAAGATGGCCTCTGTGATTTCAGCAAAAGTCAATTGACCTAACTCGTGAATCCACTGGCGTCTTTGCAGATGTCAAGCAGAGGCAGCACCAGCAATCTAAATGATATGTTTGTGTATAATTTATGTTGTGAAAAATGAATGCAGAAATATTTTTATACGTTAAAGCAGTCTCCATTATATGCCTATTAAATGTTGATCTGTGATCACGTTTTACTGGATATAAAGCGGCTGGCTTAACCTCAGTCCACTAAAAGCAATCAAGAACAACTCAAGCACAACTTTCACACTATGAATTTAATATCTTTTATTTTAGTTTACTGACATTAAGGTTAGGATTTGGTTTGGTTTAGAATTACATGCTTGTAATTACATATAATTTACTGTTATTACTAGTAAGTGCTATGTACCTTCTGTATTTGACCTTCAAATAAAGTGTTACCAAGTTACACAGCCAGGTAAAACATGGTTTTGTCTTAAAATGTCAGCGTCCCTGAGCAGCTTGGGTTTCGAGCCCCCCCTGTTGTGGTGTGCGGTCGCCACCGCAGCGCTTCCTAAAACGGATTTCCTGAACTGGAAAACTTCCGTCCAGATTCTCTGCTCATTAAACAGATCAGTGAGTGAAACCAGACCAATGTTGCCACAGCACCCTTTCTAAAGAAGTAATGTTAGAAGGTTTCTCCTCAAATTAGTGCCATATTTATGTTTGCAGGATTGATTACAGAATTCCAAAACCATTCAAAAGTCGAGAATAAATTCAAAATCTAAATTGTCTTAATTAAAGGAATATTTCACCCAAAATTTACAGTTCAGTCTAAGAACAATACTCATCTAATTCCTGGTTCAGATTCCATGATTTTAGCCCGATTTTTTCATGATCCATTTGACGTAGGGTGTCGTGGGGATTTGTAAACGACAACGGGCGTCGGGGTGCAAGATTCGATCGCATCATCTCGTATAGTGTGTCATAGTGGGCGACAACCAACGTCGCGTCTGCGATGCTTCAAGACATCACGACAAAAAGACTAGCATGTTTAATTTTTTTAATGGCCGTCCACGACGGTTTCGTCACATGGTTGACCAATAGGAGCACAGAAGCTTTTCCGTACACAACTTTCAAAAATGCCAAAACGAAAGAGAGATGATTGTGCTAACGTTAAAACTAAAAAGTAAAAATATATAAGAAAACAATATTTTACCTCAAGTTCTCTTTGGAGGATTGACAGCCCACGCTGTCCGTTTCGAGCAATTCAGGAACGTGTCAATTGTCAGGTTTTCTTTCTTTTCTTACTTTTTTTCTTAATACAGGGCAGCCAATACAACACTCACCACTTCATCCATTGTTTGTTTACGTTCGTTTCCGGAAGTCACTCGCTACTAGTTTCGCCTTCTCGATGACATCACGCGCGCCGTTAAAGACGACATGCGATGACTGGTCAGGAAGCAACGTGTAGTCTGACATGTGTTTTGTCCACGACAAGATTTTAGGAGTCAAAATCGCGTAATCTGACACAGTGACTAGCGTAACAGATAAAAAAAAAAAAAAAAAATCTGATAATCTTGTAATCTGAACCAGGCATAAGTATTCAACTAGTTGAATAGTTGAATAGAAATGAAGCATTGTGAAACTTGCGAACAGTATTATCAGCCCATTCTCATCCCAAGGCGTCATATACTGACGCTTTTGACATTTTGTATACATAATGCACATGGCACCCTTTAGCGTCAATATGAGACACAGATATATATGGGCCAGAAGGCGCCTCCTAGTGGTCTAACCCTAAACCTACCCCAGAACTAAACCTACCAGAACTGAACAAAGCTCACGCTAAAGGGTGCCATGTGCGTTGGATTTAGATGGAATTTCAAAAGTGTCACTATATGATGCCCAAGGATGAGAATGCATTGGTATTATACCTTAAAGCCATTAGATGTGTGTCAAGTAAATCTGTGGAGATGAGGACAGCCATCATTATCCATTTTAAACTGTACGCCATAGGATACATTACATACACTTCACGGGCTTAATCCTTTGAGACAATTTGAGCAATTTCCAGGCAGTAACAGCAGAACCGATTTGAGTCAGAGCCCTTTTCTCTCAGTAATTTGTATATGTCAGGTATGATCATTGGAAAAGCGAATCCAATTAGTCTGCAAATTGAACTCTGACAGAGAAACCAACTCTGGGTTGCCCTGCCACCTCCACAGGATGTAAGTGTTCGTAGATAGAGACACTTCCTTCAGTTGCTACCGATTCATTTTACACACAGGACTTCCAGGAGAGAGAAATAGAGTTTGTGATTCAACACAAACCTGACCAGAATTGACAAAAATCTACTGAGTAACACCATGTGTCCACCTAAGCATTTTATCCTGAGGCTAGCATATTTTTTCCAATTGTTTTCAATTGGAGCGCTGCATTTCTTTTAAAACACCAACAGTGTGACGAGGTGCTGAGCATCTATTCACACTGAGTGCTTGGCGTTTTTTTTACCAGATGCTGAGTTGAATAATGTTCAACCGAGCTTTGTAAAACACAGCGCTCATCACTGTCACTTTTTACTCAGCCGTCCAATCACAGTGGAGGAGGGGCGGGACAAATACCACAGCGACTAAATGTCACTTCCTGCTTGTACAATGGCAACAGATGACAACACCAATCATGTCTCTTCATTGAAAACTAGAGCCAGAGCAAGTACATTATATTGTCTATCATGTTTATTTTCAGGAACAAACTATTTTCTGAAATCAGGTACTATAAACAGCTGTAAAATAGCATAAAGTGACTCAACTGAAAAAAAAAAAAAAAAAAAAAAAAAAAAAAACCCTGCTGTGCTGTTAGTTCCAAAGCGCTCTCAAGTGCCTGCAGTGTAAGGTGTTTTCAGAAGAACACTCGTGTTTTCAGCTGGCTAAAAACATTTTTGTGGACACACGGTCTAAAGCTCAAAAACCACACAAAAGCAGTCCGGAAAGTCAACAAAAATTGAAACCTTGAAACCTCTTAACATGAGAGGTCCGAGCCCGTTCTCATCCCAAGGCGTCATATAATGATGTTTTTGCCAAAGCGTAGACATCCAACGCACATGGCAGCCTTTAGCGTAAAATGAGACGCAGATATATATGGGGCAGAAGGCGCCTCCTAGTGGTCTAACCCTAACCATACCCTAACCTAAAGGGTGCCGTGTGCGTTGGATGTCTACGCTTTGGCAAAAGTGTCGTATATGACGCATTGGGATGAGGATGCGCTGGAGGTCCTTAACGTTTATACATGCACTGGAATCGTGATTGGCTTAGGGCTGTGCATATTTAATGAATTTAATATATTATTGGATTGGGGAGGGTACGTTTGTAATTTTTTTTTTCTTTAATTTTTATGAAAGAAGTCTTATTAGTAACATTTAATTGATCATTCATCCTCATTTGCTATTGTTGGGCACATAAAAGAGAATGTACGATTTGGTTTGTTGTACAGTGGAGTAAGTGCCTAGAGTGGGTAGAAGAAAATAACAGGGAGATAATGTCCGAATATCCATGTCTTAGTTTGAAAATGTTTTATTATATGATTGTAAAATAAAAAAAAAAAAAATAAAAAAAAAAAAATTGAAAAGCCTAAGGACCTGTAATTTGCAAATAAATAATAATAAAATAAATAAATTAAAATAAAAATAAAATATGATATATATATATATATATATATTATATATATATATATATATATATATATATATACATTTTTTAAAGTAAAAAAAAATACTATTATAATAAAATAAAATAAAATGGATAAAATACATGTTTCCTCCTACTAACAAAATGCCTTCTAGGGACTGTGTTTTTGTGTGTGAAAATACTTGAGCCGTAATTAATGCCCACATACCGAAGACATTCTTCTCTGCGGGATTCACAGCTGCAGAAGTGCAGGTTCCCTTTCAGCAAGGAAGATTGAATTTAGCCCACATCTCTGCATGAGAGCACATTGATTTATCAGCAACAGCACAATACATATGTACAAAAGGTTATAAAGACATTCACTTCATTTACTCATGCAATGGCTCTGTAGAAAAAGAAAAGAAAATGAAACTAAGGTAATTGTTTCCTGAACCAATTAGGCAGAAAAATGTCAATAGTTTTTTAGTGCTTGTTAATGAGAAGGTGGAACAGAGTCGTGCAATGGGTATGTTTACCTTGCACAAAGTCCCTTGGTATTCATTAGAGGTCACAGAAATATTAGGCTGTTGTTGCTTAGTGATACAGAAACACAATGGCTTTTTCACTCTTCTATTGAGTTCTGCTGATGTGATGCCAAAGCTAACAACACCCACGTCTCGTTTTTTTTTCTGTACCCACCTTCCCTGTTCCCATTCATTACGAGTTTGAGAAGTCTCACACCCACATCTGAAATCATTACAAATGAGAAATCCATGTCTGTACTATAATCCTTACTTTAAAAATTAAGCATTAGTTCAGAGAGCAACATGAGCTAACGTCAACATAATTCCCCCTGACACGCGATTCTGCCTCTGGTGTGAACATTTATGGAAAAACACAAATGTGCTCATATGAGCATGTGATCTGCACCCTGAGCACCTGAATAATGGGTAGTCGGGCCGTGAGGGTGTCATAACCGCGACGAGCCCTCGTCTCAGGCACCTGGTCATTAGAGGGGGAGAAGCCCAGAGGAACTTGTTAAAGGACGAAGGGAAATAGTGGTAAATAAGGTTAATTGGGGCGATCTGTCAGAACGGAGACGATGCGCTCGCTGACACGGCACCAGCCATAACACGGCTCCCTCCATCGCTGTTCATTAGGGTTAAAGAGAAACATAAGAGGAGACGGTGAGAGCGAGAGAGCAAATTGGCACTTATTGCGGGCATTGAGGGACACAGAGTGACAGAATAAAGGGACAACCGAGAAAAAGAACATTTAGTTGTGGAAAAAGAGAGAGTGTGTAGAACAACGTGGAATATCTGAGGGAAAATGAGTGAAATGAAATTGCTTCAGATACAATGTGCTGAGGAATTCCCTACAGAAACACAATGTCTTACTGGTGTTCAGGTGTTTGTGCACTTGTTGAGGGTCATATCTTGAGGAATCAAGCTTTCCTTGATCTTCTGACATAAAAGCGTTCAATGTACTGTGTACTCATAACATCTTCCCCAGCTCTCAGTCTCCTATTGAAACTGAGCGACAAAGCTCATTTCGAAATGCTTGGGTTTCTGATTGGTGGTGGTCCATAATAAGAGGAGGAAGAGAACAGAGCGGTCTCAAAAATAACAAATAAAGTTATGAAATGAACTCACGTGTTGTTTTAAACAATCTACTCACAAATGTTCTACACAGAGATGCATTTATTAGGGCCCGAGCACTAACAGTGCGAGGACCCTATTGAAACTGTAAGGGTTATTTTTTCTTTTTTGGGGCCGCAACATGCTCAAAAACTCACCAAATTTGGCGCGCATGTCAGGACTGGTGAAAAATTTCGTATTTTGTGGGTTTCGCAGATGGGCTGGGCAAAATGGCTCGCTAGCGCCACCTAGAAAATTGGAAAAAATTAGCCCCTCGTCCACGTTCAACCTACATGCACGAAATTTGGTGGGGATGTGTAGGATTTCAAGACGCACAAAAAATCCTCAAGAACCCATACCCTAAACTCGACAGGAAGTCCGCCATTTTGAATTTGGCGACCGATTTGGGACGATTTACACACTCCGTACTTTAACGAACTCCTCCTAGGGATTTAGTCGGATCAACTTCAAATTTCTGCTGTACCTTCTAAAGGCATTGACGATGTTAAAGTTGTGCTATTTGCGCGTT